>CM023481.1:121650578-121996591 GCA_013339685.2 Hyalomma asiaticum
TTGATAGCTTTCGCCCGCAAACGACCTTCCTCCAGCAAACTGCACACGTAGACGGATACGCAGCCTGACCGCTTCCTTTTGTCACATAGGACAAAAGTACTGCATTGCTGAGTGGTACTCTTGCGAAGGTGTGTCTGACGCCGTCGTTGTTGCTGCTGGGGGTGAAGATCGCCGGCTCCCCTTCAGGCCGTTTGTGCTTCCCCACTGCCGCCGAGCACCCACTGGTTTCTCTCACTGGGAGTGATTTAGTCACACCTGGCACTCGTTGCCCCAGTGATCTCCAGTCTCGTAAAGTGGCCTCTCCTTTCCACTCTCTTCGTTCACTCCCCTTTTCCTGTGACTGCTTCGGCTAAGGCTCCTCCTTGTGCTTTGAACTTTCTTTCTCCTTCCTGTTCTTTCTTACCCCCTTCCCTTTGAGTGTACCGGTTGCGGTGTCCTCTCCGGAGAGACAGTTACCGTGCACCCTCCTCCACCATTCTATCTTTCCGTGCCATCAGAATATATCATCTCCTAAGGTCTCCTCAGTCGAGAGACACTTACCGCGTGAAGTCCAAACCGAATTTCCTTTCCGAAGAATCTACGTCTTTAAGGCCCTTATCATAAAACCGATCAATGACAGGCGTCTTTCGTTTGCCGCCGTTGCTTTACTGCAGAAAAAGACGTGACTTTCCCTGCTATAGCGTGGCGAGTTAATCACCTTAGACGTCAGGCGGTCGTTGAGAGGTGAATTCCCGTAGCCACACGTTCCAAGGATATGCGCCTTTGTTCATCGTGACGAGTCAGCATAGCCAGCCCGGCGCCGGCTCGAAAAATTTCCGGGGGGGCTTCAGCCCGGTCAGCCCATGCCTGCCTACGCCACTGCTCTGGGCCTTGCAGTCGTGTGCCGAGCGAACTCGGTGCAAAGGTCCCCCGTTGTCGCAAATGGTGAACATGAGTGAATCGTAGCCTTGTCTCCGACCCAGACAAGATACGTAGCAGGGCTCACCACTTGTTCGATTAAACCCTCCTGCCATGACTCAGTTTCACCTCTCACTGTCTTGACGAACACCTTGTCATCAACGGAAAAGTACCGTTACCCGCCACTATTTCCTCGGGGTAGCCATAGGCTGCGGAGAGGCTGTTCATGCACTGCATCGTTTTGTCACTAGTACTTGTAGGCATGCAAAACGCCTCGATCCACTTTGAGTAGGAGTCGACTAGTACTAGGAGGTTGGAGCCATGCTTCGTTGCATAGTCCATATGAACGCGTTGCCGAACTCTAGTAGGATAAGGCCAGGGTTGTAATGGGCCGGCAGGTTTGGCTCGGAGCACACTTTGACAAATATGACAGTTATACGTACTCTATTTTCGAAGTCTTTGTCAAGGGAGGCCACCAAACATAAAACACATCTAGCACTTGCATCCTTGTTGTGCCGGGGTGCCCCTCATGCAGTAAAGCCAAAACATCCGGTTTCAAGCTCTTTAGCACGATTACTCGGTGACCCCACGCCAGGAAGCCCTGTTAAATTGACAGCTCGTCTCTGCGCCTCCGAAATGCTTGCATTTCAGCAGGGTACTTGGCTGGCAATCCTGTGAGCGTATATTTGACAAAGGAACTCAGAAGCAGGTCGCGTTTGGTTTCTTTTGCAGCCTGGATCGCAGTAAGCGGCGTGGCACCGAAAACGGCCAAGTACTCAGGCAGTACGTCTTCACGCGCTTTTGCCGGCAGAGGTAGCATCGATAACGCATCAGCCACTTGCATGTTCTTCCCGTTTGTAAACTTGAGGTCGTATAGGTGGATAGCTAGATCTCGGTTGTCGCAAGGAATTGTGCGTTACACCTCAGTCTGCTACAACTTCGGGCTCGAGGCTTCGCGCCGCCGCCACATGCCGCCGTCGTTTCGTGGTTGGGAGTTTCGTGGTTGGCAACCGTCTAAACTTCTCCAACGTTTAGACGGTTGCTTTTAAAAATACTTTCACAAACGTAATGCGGTCATCGGGAAGCAGGGAACTATACCTCAAGAGGGACTGAACACTACTGTTCAAGTATGGGCAAATTGGTCCGGCATACATGAGCAAAAATGTGTTTGGGAACCAGTTGATAATTTGGTTTTCAAGTTATCTAGCAAAGAAAACAAACCCTCACAAGCTACAAAAAGGGAAGCTGCTGTTGTAGGAGACATTTCGTGACTGGACTCACGCTGGGAAGTGATAAATGCGGAGAATAAAGAAATAAACTGCTCAGGAATTTTCAATGATCCATTAATGGAACAAATGTCAATAAATATTCAATGCGCCGCAACAACCGTATCCTAAACGTCGCCTTAATTTTTTCAGGGCTTCTTATCAAAACGTCGGGCAACGATTTAGATACCTTACTTTGGCATCAGAACGTCTGAGAGCAAGGTTGTGCTTCATATCAAAGTTCACGTTATGGGGTTTCTTGTGCTTTTTGACTCGTTTTAGTCGATGGTGTCAGTGAATAATTTCTCTGGCTATCCATGGATTGGTACTGCCAGATCATCCCACGCATTTGGCTACATGTAAGCGCAATATGTTGTCAAGTATGCGAGCATGCCGTGCACTCGGCGTCCAGCGTTTCTGTCCCCGACAGCCTTCCCAACTTTCGCGTGCTGTGCAAACCCTTGCGCGGATGCGCACTCCCAATTAGTAAGCACCTGCGCACGTAGTTTCACTTTTCCCGTGTTTAACTTTCTCTCATTAATGTTTCGGCAGCGTCCTTTCGCTGTAGCTCATTGGAACGTCAACCCTCCACCTACTCTTCTGCTTATTTTTTTTTCTGTGCTTACCTTAAGGCTCAACAAGGGGAGTTCGCCGAAGCTAGATTGACCTCTCAGAGCGATGTAGCAGGCGACGTATACTGCAGTTTAGGCCGCACTCCGTGACTCTGCTCGTCTCGATGTTCACCACTTTCTTTTCTTTTTTTCTCTCTTTTTTTTATTTTGTACGTGTGTGCATACGCGTACACATCCGTTTGACGAAGCAGATGTTCTAACTTGCACATGTGCGCGAAAACGCAACTGAAGGACTCGCCGGATTTGACAGAACCCGTGCTACGGGCAGCCAGACAGCACAGGAGTCACGGGCGAAAGGTACGTGTGTGTTTTTTTTCTGGATGCTTGACATAGCAGCACGAGAACCACTCGGCGGTCACCAGGTACAAAATGTAGATGTCTAGTCCATACAGTAGGATGAAAATTAGCTTTCATGCCTGATTCAACGACTGAGAAGTAATATGCACATACGTGCCTGTCAAAAAAACAAAATAAAACTTTTTTGTCCATAAACACCTGAAAATTAATAATGCTCAAATTTTGGAGCACGGAGTGCCTTATAGACACGGCGACGCTTTGAAGTTCTCCCAAATATAGTTTCTGTACCAAGAGCATTGATGTAACCGTAAGGCTCGTAATTGGCCGCTTCCTTATCAGTGTTCAAAATATTGTTGAAAACGATTTTTAAAGAAAGACACAGGAAACGGTCGCAAGCGTTGATGTTTCTACGTGTGAGCTTGCCTCCTTCAACGCTCTGACAACGACAAGTCCATTTGTCGAAACGTTGGCTCTGTAGCGATATTGCTTTCGTTTTTATCGTTTTCAACAAATTTGTCATCATCGCAAGCCTCCGTCTTCCCCTGCACTCACGTTCTTGTTCATATCCCTGATACACGGGCAAAAACTAAGTCAGTTGCAGTAACCCCTTTTCGTTACTCTAGAGGGCCCTTTACATAACGGAGTTGCGCCGATGACACACGGCAGAGCACTAACTTCTCTCAGGTGGTTCCTTAGCTTTGATGATTTGTGGGGTTTAACGTCCCAAAACCAGCTCTGATTATGAGAGACGCCGTAGTGAAGGTCTCCGGAAATTTCGACCACCTGGGGTTCTTAGCTTAACGCCGCCAAAAAAAAATAATAATAATAAAATAGAGGCGCTGCTGTTCAAGCACTACATCTTAAATGTCTTATGTCATATAATACTAGCGATTTCCCGACCTAAGAACACGTCCTTCGATTGTTAATGGCAGGTAACGCGTGGCCCTTTGGAAATGCGAAGCATTCCTTGCTCGCACAAAGTGTGCCGCGTATCACACAACTATCATCATCCAAGTTCTGGTCTCCAAGAGTGCTGATGATGATGATGATGATCGTGGTTCGGTAGGAAAGGACGCTAATTTCTGCAGCCCATTGTAGGGAGCACGGCTAAGCGTCCGGTGGGGGTGGGGAAATGGGGAGTGAAAGAGATAGAGAGGAGAGAAAGGCCGTAGTGGACGGCTCCGGAAATTTAGACCACCGCGCGCACTTCTATGCAATGCCCAATGCGCGGCTTTGGCACGCGCGCTCCTTCTCTTGCGCGCATGACCTCAGGCCACTATACTACACACTGGAAAAACTTCGGCTGGTGGGCGCACGTGTTGCACGCGCAAGCAGAAGAAAAATAAGGTAAAGATAGTGGACGTCGATTTGTCCTGTGCACAGCGTCTCACAGAGCTATGCACAAACGCATAGTGTAGTATAACAAAGTGGTGGGACGGGGTCAAGCCGAGACGACGCGTGCCGCGTCTGCCACCGTCTGTGGTTCGACATGAAGGTTTTTTACGCTGATCTCGGTGCGAAACTGTGAGAAGCGTTCTCTGGACCTCGCAGTCCTTTGCGGGGCGTTTCTCGAAGCCTCAACCACGGCGATATGCGGGTGTGCCGGAGACAAACCCCGATCAGCCAAGAGCTCATCATCTTCGCTGCTTTACTAGCGTCTCTCCACTAGTGCAAGGTTCACTAATCTTTTTAAGTGCGAATGCACTTTATAAGCGACCCTGAATCCGCCGTCCCATAGCAACGGCGCGAGGAGCGGAGAGGAGCGTCTGTAGCAACGGCGCAGCGACGTCACACCCCACGTGACTGCGCGCGCTCCGCCTCCTCACCGCGGTTTGCGCAGGCGCACCGCTCTCCGCGGCGTGACGTCACGGCGCGCTGTGCAGCTGGCGTCGCTGTGCAGCTGTGTGTGTGGCGCCGGCGCGTCAGTCCGTATATAAACGTCCGCCGGCTGCCGCTCGCTCTCTTCTCGCTCGGCTCCGCGGTCGGTGAAGTCTTTCGCAGTATGGATCCATCGCAGGTTGGATCCATCGCGGTAGGAGTTTCCGACCACGATCAACGGTGGCTTCATAGACTTGGCGTTCAGTAGGAACTGTACGGTCCGCGCCGATGACACACGGCAGAGCACTAACTTCTCTCAGGTGGTTCCTTAGCTTTGATGATTTGTGGGGTTTAACGTCCCAAAACCAGCTCTGATTATGAGAGACGCCGTAGTGAAGGTCTCCGGAAATTTCGACCACCTGGGGTTCTTTAACGTGCACTGACATCGCACAGCACACGGGCCTCAACATTTCGCCTCCATCGAAATGCAGCCGCAGCGGCCGGGATTCGATCCCGCGACCCTCGGATCAGCAGCCGAGTGCCATAACCACTAGACCACCGTGGCGGGGCAGGTTCCTTAGCTTAACGTCGCCAAAAAAAATAATAATAATAAAATAGAGGCACTGCCTGTTCAAGCACTACATCTTAAATGTCTTATGTCATATAAATACTTAGCGATTTCCCGACCTAAGAACACGTCCTTCGATTGTTAATGGCAGGTAACGCGTGCCCTTTGGAAATGCGAAGCATTCCTTGCTCGCACAAAGTGTGCCGCGTATCACATAACTATCATCATCACAAGTTCTGGTCTCCAAGAGTGATGATGATGATGATGATCGTGGTTCGGTTAGGAAAGGACGCTAATTTCTGCAGCCCATGTAGGGAGCACGGCTAAGCGTCCGTGGGGGTGGGGGAAAGGGAGTGAAAGAGATAGAGAGGAGAGAAAGGCCGTAGTGGAGGGCTCCGGAAATTTAGACCACCGCGCGCACTTCTATGCAATGCCCAATGCGCGGCTTTGGCACGCGCGCTCCTTCTCTTGCGCGCATGACCTCAGGCCACTATACTACACACTGGAAAAACTTCGGCTGGTGGGCGCACGTGTTGCACGCGCAAGCAGAAGAAAAATAAGGTAAAGATAGTGGACGTCGATTTGTCCTGTGCACAGCGTCTCACAGAGCTATGCACAAACGCATAGTGTAGTATAACAAAGTGGTGGGACGGCGTCAAGCCGAGACGACGCGTGCCGCGTCTGCCACCGTCCGTGGTTCGACATGAAGGTTTTTACGCTGAGCTCGGTGCGAAACTGTGAGAAGCGTTCTCTGGACCTCGCAGTCCTTTGCGGGGCGTTTCTCGAAGCCTCGGACCACGGCGATATGCGGGTGTGCCGGAGACAAACCCCGACCAGCCAAGAGCTCATCATCTTCGCTGCTTTACTAGCGTCTGTCCACTAGTGCAAGGTTCACTAATCTTTGTTTCTTGTGGTTGCGTTAAATGATCCACAGTTAAATTGATCTAGCAGCTATTTCAGTGGCCGAGTTGTTCTCACTTTTGCTGAGTCACGCTCATGACTGACTTCTGCCATCGTTCTGTGGTGTTAAATCACTTAATACCCACATTCGAGCCCATTTCAGTGGTTTTGACTTATTCTTTTTTCGGTCAGTCATCGCAACTTTATCCAAGTCATCCTCATGACTATGACTCCCACCCCCGTCCTTTAATGGTTCGTTCACTTCGTACCCAATGTCGAACACAGTATTGACATGCGCCGCATTTCTTGGCAAACTTCAGCAACTTTGACGGCATATCTATCTATCTATCTATCTATCTATCTATCTATCTATCTATCTATCTATCTATCTATCTATCTATCTATCTATCTATCTATCTATCTAGTCGCCCATGTCTCGGTGCTCTCCTGGTCGTCCTGGTCGTCTCGTTCATTTGGTATACACCAAAAGCGACGTGGTAGGGCACGAATGTACGAAGAACAAGAATGAAAAATCCTGTGATCACAAAGACGAAAAATTCTGCAGATCCCGCGCACCGTGGCAATCGGTGTCATGTGGAGCAGTCACAAGGAAACTGCCCGTAAGAAACTGTTTGGCATTCAGCCAAGTGTAACGAGTAGGATTAAGGTCTTCGTGCAAAACGCATGAGTACCCACTCGTGAGTATGTTTAGCGTAGGCAAACCAGGAACGTTGACAGCACCGTGGCGGCAAAATTGTAGCTCATGGTACGACGGAACGTTGACACACGCGTTAGTTCATAGCACAGACGTCCATTTTACCGAAGGAAATGCACTATACGGCGCGTTGATGTGCTATCATAAGCGTCGTGCATTGAAGTATTCCTACCGTATCCAGCAAAGATGCACAAAAGCATACGGAATGGTAGCAGAACAGATGTATTCTTATGATAGTGCATATTTTTTTATTATTTACACATACTGTTGGCCTGTCGGCCGTTACAGGGCGGGTCAATAGCAATACTGCTGCAAGTCGTACATTGCATGAAAAGAAAAGAAACACTTGAAAAGAGAACAACATACTGCATAAGCAAATATAAAAATTTAACAAAAGATAACAAGACACTAGGCATACATAAACCATACATTAATCACTTTATGCAGCACCACTAATGCTAGTTAATCAAATATTACAAAACATGGGCGAGCGTTACCGTACAAAAACAGAAGGTTGTATACATAAGCGAAATATTCCGTACCATATATATACAAATCAACTAATACAAACTACCAATGCAAACCAATGTCAAAGACCCCCACAAAATAGAAAAAAAAGCGTATACGTGCGTGCATCTTTAAAGTCGTGTGAGATTGTCTTCAAATTGATCCGCATTGCTGCTTTGTCGCGTTAGTAACGGTAATTCATTCCATTCTTTAATGGTTCTTGGGATGAAGGAAAACGCATAACTGTTAATATGCATCTGAGGTACTTCGAAAGTGCCATCTTTGCTTCTTCGTAATATTCTGCCTTGCCGTGCCATCAAGTACTGGTCGCTATTGATGTTAAATTTGTTTTTAGTGAGAAGGTAAAAGAACTTTAACCTTGCGATGCGCCTGCGTTATTAGAAGCGCAATTCACACTACACAAGCGCATTAGAAGTGCACAAGCGCACATTAGAAGCGCAATTCACATTACACAAGCGCGATCTTTACAACTGTTGGTGCAACAGGTTTATTTATACTATATATAACGTGGAAGAAGCCGCCATAGCTTACACTCTAAAAACTGCAGCCGCTTTCGCAGGAGTGAAACGACCCAGCTACTCTTGAGGGCATCGTTCTACTCTAGCAAAACGTCGGATGGAGTGAAATGTCCATACCTCTTGCGGCATGAGAGAGTAAAATGCAATTTCACTCCTGCTCCACCCATGTGATGCTCGCATTCACAGCCGCAAACATGGCGACTGGGGTGGGAGCGGACGATTGAAGAAGACAACAGCCGCTTTGTGAAGTGTTTTTCGATAGAACTATAGCAGCGGCCTTCCTACGAATTCCACGTACAACCTTTCGCGTACAAACGCATGCAGTGTACGTTTAATGAACGTGCCTTCCTCGACTACGAGCCTCAACCGACGGGAGTCATAGCGAGCTGCCTCTCCTGTGTTTTTCCCCGATCTAACGGCCGTACCCGTGCTATGTGAAACCCGCCAGCCTACACGCCTCGGATTCTTCGCTTACGTGTGCGGAACGAAGAGGAATACACTTTCAGCGACACAGTAAGCTGTTGTGATCGTCGACGGCTGGTCTCCGACGACTCGCTGGATATAACTCATACATGTAAAGAAAAAGGCTTCGCTACGACTTCGGCATCGAGCCGTATGACGGCCATGAGCGCGTCGACGGTGAAAATACCGTGACTGCGATCCGTCCCGTTCGCAAGTCTGGTAAGTACAGCATAATACCCTAAACACTTCTGATGGCAGAGACTATATTTCATCTGTGTGCAGAATAACGAACAACGAGGAGCGCATATTTTGTGATCGCCAGCGGTTGTTCGCCGTACAGACGTGCTCGACGGACTCGTAAGGGAACGCCGTCGGAATGAAGCGGGTGGTAGCGGAGCACCCGGGTGCCGCTTTTCATCGCTGGCGTTGATGAAATTCAGCCGCTATTATGTTCGTACTCGCTTCCTCAGGTGCATTTTACATCGCGAACCAGCGCTGCGAACTCGCGTTTGCCCGTAAAACGGAATGCCATGCAGCTCATGATAGGAATGCGTTAATCTAAAAGACATTGTATATGTTCGGTGCGTTTAGATTAACAGATGTGTGTGGCGAGCGGCTACCTATGAGCCAACGCTAAATATACACCTGTTCTGTGCATACTTTTTGTTTGATTACGCAGAACAGTACCTTACCACTGGCGCTACATAGCAGGTCAAGTATAGCGGTTATATATACGGGGCTTCAGTGTAAGACGGTGTATCGCGAGTGTGTTGTGGTCTTTGTGCTTTGCTGTGGTGGTGTTATTGGCGTGTATGTGCGTTCGTCTCATGTAGCCTGTATGTTCTATGTTCAGTGTGATGTAATTAAATGCCTGCTAATTGTAGCATGGTCGAAAAACGCATTGGTTGTTTTTTTTTCGTTTTTTTTGTCTCTGCTACTCCCTCTGGGAGTACTAGCACCCCGCTTGGTGGGGTAGTAGAGCTCTCTTCAAAAGAGTCCGAATCCCCTTCGGAGGCGTCCTACTACTCTGTCTTGGCGAGAGTACCGGCACCCTGCAATGGGGTTGATCTACTCTGAAAAAAGGAGTTAAATTTGGGACACGAAAGTACTCCCCCAAAGTGAGTGCCCAGCACTCCCTTTGTATTTAGAATGTAGTGTGCTTGCTTGGCACCTCGAGGGCTCGTGTTCGATTCGATGACCCTCTCGCTTGGTAAGGTGCATGTCTGTCTGTGTGCTTGTTACGTCTAAATTTCAATCGCAAGCTACGACAAACAGTGTTCCTTTCTTGTCTTAAGAGCGGAGCTCTTTAAGCCGGACGAGAGGTGTCAACCGCGAACAGAAGGGACCAATCCTGGTGGCAGTGCACCGTGTGAGGTGCAGGATACTTCAGACGCCGCTCGAAGTTGCGGGTTCGATCCGCGCAGCAGCGACGTTTAATATGTTTATTTTAATTTGTCCTTGAATGACATAGGCTCTATGAAATTCAAACACCTGCGGCGCATACCTGCATGTGCCACAGCACTACGGGTATGAGCCACACGTGACCGCTGTATCGTTAATCGTGACGTACATGACGAGCATATCACGTTAGTGATGTAAATATCAGTTTGTCGAAGATTTATACACGTTTGTCGAAGATTTCATGTTCATGCGAATGAGTCATCGCTGCTTTTCCTATAGTATAGTAGTCGTCTTCTACTGTGATCAGGTGCCACCGGCTAAAACTAATGCACGCGCTTTCCCTCGGCTCCGACCGCGCCCGAAGGTATTGGAACTTTCTAATCTGTTTCAGAATGGCGTAATTTGTATGCATGACGCGAATAGTTGAGTACATTCTAGAATGCACGCCAGCACGGGAGGTAACGCTGGAACGAAAGATGACGCATGTGCATAGGCAGACGCGTTTTACCGGAGGATCAAATTCCCGACGAGGGCGCTCACCGCTGTCATTGTGCTGCAAATGTTTTGTTCTGCTGGGCACACGCTCACCAAGTACAGGGCTTAATATTTACCGCTTTTAGCGCTGCGTTCTTTCCCGTCACAACCATGTGAGCATGTATTCTTTGCTTGAAACATTTACTTGCGTAGTGGGCGTCCAACTTGGATGCGTGTCTACGCCGGCTGTGTGGTTCGTTCCTCTTCATTCTCCGATGAAGGCTGGCATAAGCTGTTAGAATGAATAAATAAGTTACTCTATGATGTTTCATCTCGAACTCGGCCAGCTTTCAGCCGTCGTGAAGTTAGTTTGTTGTGAATTTTAGGCATTTCAGTACATATGCTCCCAGGAGTAAATGTACTGGAATACGCTGTAAAATGGCCGGTGGAACGACCGCCGCCGTAGCTCAGTTGGTAGAGCATCGGACGCATGCATCGTTCGAAGGTTATGGGTTCGGTCCTCACCAGCGGCTGGTGTGTTTTTTTCATCCACTTTAATCCTTCGCCATTTATGTCATAACTACTACGCTACAGCTAAACATACAATTTCCCCTATGCGTTCCTTCTCCTATTGGTCTGTGCGCTTCATGAGGTTGCGTCTAACATTAAAAAACGAGCCCTTGTTCTTGCTTTCGTTATATATATATATATATATATATATATATAGTCGAACCTCGTTAGGTCAAACTCGCCTAATTCGAACCACCAGGAAATTCGAACTGGTCCATTAGTGCCGGCAAAGTGACGTGTATTTGAATGGGAGAAAACTCGCGCTTATTCCAACCTCGTGAGGAAACTGTTGTGGCGCGGTCGCAAATGGTGCGCATAAATGCGGTGCGTGTGAAGCAGATAACTAGCTCACCCTTCCTCACCCTTTGCTTACAGTTCTATTTGTCCGTTGCTACGGCGACGAGACTCCGCCGGCGTCACGGCACAAGGCGCCGGTGCGTGGTCACGTGGTTTTTCTGTGAGAAATGCGGACTCTGCCGACTCTGAGCCTCTGCGCCCAACTACAGAACACCTATCTATAAGCAGCTTAGAGAAGGGAAACTGTGCCTTTGACAGTGCAACGAAAATAATGGTAGCGGTAGCGTCGTTAACTAAAATATACGACCGGGAGATGATGCTGCTAGTACAATATCATCATCACTGCTTATACGCAATGTGACCGCCGCGTTCCTGGCGCTATACTGTCCTGGCGCCTGCGCCTGGTCGCGGCGCTCGCTGCCCTTCGTGGCAGTATTCGCGTGTTGGGTACTCCAACGTGCCTAGAAACATTCGTATTATGTCGCCAGGTGACCAAGAGGCCTCAACTGGCTGTAAACACACCAAGAAAGCAAGCACACATTGTTTATTGACAATCGCAAATGAAGCAGTGTACAGTACATCATTGTAGGCTAGAAACGCCGTCAGTTTCACACACAAGATAGCCAAATGGCTTTCTAGTTAATAAACTTGCCAGATGAAATTGAGCAAATGTATCTCGTTGTGTTCATTCAAAGTAACGCTCAAAGCATTCAGGAATGATAGAGCAATGTTGATATTGGGCTCACCGCGTTATCGGTCGTGTTTCACACTATATATCTGGGTTGAACGGGTTCAGTTTCATTAAGCAAAGGGCATGAAAACTTCACTTATAATGTCTGCAAGATAAGACTGAGCTTCAATGTGCTATCATGTCACAGAGGAAGCGTGAATGCATTTTAGAAGCACTCAACTGTAAAGTGAAGTGATGAATCAGTGGATAGCACTCACAATAGACTGCACATGATAGGTGCACAAATGAAAGAGATACTTAGAAAAGCAATACACGAGTCAAGTAGCACCTGCTGTCATAGTACTATTCCTTTTATTTTATTTCTTCTGCCCACCTGAATCGGTATGCCGCAGTAAGAATGTCAGAAAATAGAATTCGGAAGTGATTACTGATTCTAATTTAAATGGCAGTATAATCTGTATTTTTGCTTTGAATTAATTAAATTGTTCTTTTGTTTAGCACACACGACAGACGTAAAGTCCATGCAGAGTGGATACAGTTAAAGATAACGATGAACATAAGTACATCAAAAGCACAACAGCAGTGCACAATGCAAGTGTTTCTCATCCGAATTATCCTAGTCTGAGTCATCACCTCGTACGCCTTGCAGTGAGAAATAGATCATTGAGCACACTTTTTCTAACACTAGTCGCTCGGGTTTCATGTGCCAAAACCATAACATGATTATGAGGCACTTCTCGTAATCGCAATGGAGTGCTCTAGAAATTTTGATCACCTGCTGTTCTTCAATGTGCACTGGCGTCGTGCGGTACACAGACTTCTAACGTACGAGTGCTACCTCTATTGAAACATAACCACCACAACTGGGATCGAATCCACATCTTCCGGGTCAGCATCCGAGCAGTGTAGCCTATACGTCCTACCAGGTGGCCGAGAGTACTTTTTTTTTTTCTGCTGCTACGAGAGAGCAGCAATCTGAGTCTCCGCTGATGTGATTAGGTACAGTGATGGACACTTACATAAACTGGATTTGCATATTTCAACACTAACCAAACAATGTAACCTCATTGTACCACTTAACTATATCATTTACTGCGTTGTTAAAAGTAAACATGCTTTTCAAAGTCATGCTTCGGGTCTCATACCTAGAACCAATTTCATTATCTGCCATTTTCCTGTGGTTTAGCTTCCCATTGAAAACAGGCTGTTCGCACACAAAGAATGGTGTTACCTTCTTTGTGTACAAAGCGTGCTGATGTCGTCCCGTTACTAGAGTGACAAAGTGCATTTCGTGCGGCTGATTTTCTCAAATGCATTACAAAGTATTACATTACATTATATAGCCTGTTCAACTTAACACTGTCCAAAATGTCCAGAAACACACGCCTCCGTTCTCCTGCTCTCATCATCTACGTTGTCTGTTTCAGAATAATGTTCCGGGTACTGTGCCCCAGCTGATCACTAGATGACATGTTTCTTCTAATGAAGGGACGAGTGTTTACACACAGTATCCTGTTTCAAGAACGTTTACAGTGTCACTTACTGAAAGGAAACAATGTGCATAACCGGTTGTTTCAGCATTACTTAGCTTTCCCTGTCGTTGCTGTGCAACATACGTGATCTTGTTTACTGCACTCAGTGCAAAGAAGAAATGTTTCATGAAAGACACATCACTACTGGCTTATCTGGTACCAAGTTATATGCAAACATGGAAATGTAGTTGAAGTACAACAAATATATCCCATGAGAGGCACAAAGGAAACGTGAAGCTTGCACATTCCCTATAAATTAGTTAAACCGCCAAGCATATTCGCAGCTAGTCGACATACCACAGAATGTACGCTTTCCTGCTCAGGGATGATATCCGTCCATCGTGTAAGCTCGCAAACTGCTTATGGTGATGCATGGAGTCCACGAAGACTGTTGTCGCTAATGTGACTGTTGAGTTTCCTTCGGCTTGGCATGAGTGCTTGCCGAGGCTTGGTTTGGTTGTTAGTCTCTCTTCTGTGGTCCTGAAAAGCAATATGAAGCCTTGGAAACAGACGTAAAAGAAATGGTAAACCAAGAATTGGTTGCAATAAATCAACAAATCACAGCCATAAATTAGGTGCCCACGAACAAAACGTACCTTGCAAGGATATCGGCGCCCCGAGGTTACTTCCAGTGGTGACGGAAGGCTTCAGGTATAAGTGACAATAATGTTCAAAAGTGTACACTCTTGAAGGCCGTGGCAAGAAGAACAAAAGACGGCCGCGGTTACCATAATGGAATTGCGGTTATGCTAGAATTCATGTCTGCCTAAGAATGCACATGAGAATGGCAAAAGCCATGCGCACAGCATTGTTTTCCTTGCGCATTTATTAGTATGCTGTTTCTACCCAAGCGTCAATCAGACCACTTAGGTGAGTCATTTGTTTCATATGCTAGTAAATGCTCGTGTAAATGTATACTTTTTTCATAAGCCTTCCAAATGCACAAATGATCAGATCATGTGTGTGTGTGTGTGTGTGTGTGTGTGTGTGTGTGTGTGTGTGTGTGTGCGCGTGTGCGCGTGTGTGCGCGTGTGTGTGTGTGTGTGTGTGTGTGTGTGTGTGTGTGTGTGTGTGTGTGTGTGTGTGTGTGTGTGTGTGTGTGTGTGTGTGTGTGTGTGTGTGCGCGCGCGCACGGACTCTAACATGCATTATTATACTAGTGTCACACGGACGCTTCGAAGGCCTTCGAACCAACTGCCCATCGACTCAAAAATCATGTTTTAGCTGCTTCACGGGCGGTTTCGATGGCCGCCCAGTCGACAGTCTATCGAGCTCGGTAAACTATTTACTCGACGGCCATCGAAACCGTCCGTGTAGCAGCTAAAACATGATTTTTAAGTCGATGGACAGTTGGTTCGAAGGCCATCGAAGCGCCCGTGTGACACCAGTATTAGAGTGTGTATATATGCAGCGAACTCACTTGTGCGCTGAAAGAGGGCAACATATAGCTATGCTTTGTGCTGCCCCACGTTAATCTAAGCAAACGCCTCTCTTGCATACAGGTGAAACAGCAAGCAACGCATTTCCCACAGATGTGGCACATTTAAATGACACACAAGCTGCGCTTCTGGCCAGTTGGATAAGCGGCTGCCTGTATGCACAGACATTCAATGTTGGGAATGCAAAGCGGAGCATTTTTACTCACCTGTGCATACGCCCACGAGCTGCAGCGGTAATCTGCTTTCGTAGCGTGGTGTTTAAACAGACTGTGCTTGTGGTGTTTAAACAGACCGTGCTTAGCTCTAGTGATGAATGGTCGCGCCGTTCGGCAGGTAAACACAGGGCGGACCGCCGCTGCTAAGAAAGCTTGCTGTCTTCACATGCGTTCCCGCTGCGGCAGCGCTGTCGAAAGTATGAGACATTAACTGTGGTTAAAGCTAACCTGTGTGATGCGCTCAAAGGAAATGACCACCATGTCGCCGTACAATTTTAATCATATAAGCGGCCGAAACGCAATCGATACCGATTGACTGCTACTTATTGCGTTAGTGAAATCTGAACACGTGTACTCAAACAATCAAGCTCCATAACTTTATCTCATAAGTAAACAAAAATGGCTCTTGTTCTCAGGAGAATGGTTCGGTAAGTATGCTTGCCGCACACTTCAAGTACAATTTTTACATTAAATTCTTGGCGTTGTTGAACGCCCCTAGCAGGAAGAATGCAAACTAAGATATACGTCCATGTTAGTAGTCCCACTCTACGCGCAACATAATGGAACGCGGCGCGGCTGGTTTTTACGACATCTGCGGCAATCGCTGGAACGTCAGACTTTCCGGAGACGCCTGAGCCCAACTGCGGTGGAGCTCTTGCAGTCGCTTCGAAAAAGGTGCACGCACTCGCAGGCAACTGATTATTTCAATTCTCGAGATAAGGAAATAAACGCGTTTTCATACGTAACGTCCTCTCGTGTTCATGCATGTGCGTTGCGGTGACAGCCTCTCGTGTTCTTATATACGCACTGCCGCTAAGCATGGAACGATTGACTATTCGGGCCCAATGCATTATTCGCCCAGACGTTTGGGTCGGGTGCCTTCATGCGCACGTATAGTGCCTTCAGCGCACGCACTCGTGTTATTCGTCGGGAATGGGTGTCATAAATGCGGGCGGTGTTACCTTGGCGCCACGTTTCGTATAGTGCGTGTGTGCCTGCTCTTTGGGTTCGCGTCCCGAACTTTATATATGCCGTATTTCCACAGTCCGTAGTTATTGACATTCCGAAGGATGTGCGATAGAGCGTGTACTTTATCGCGCATTCGTTTCTAATATGAAAAATGCGCGCTGTAATTCTAATTAACCGGACCCCGCTAGTTCGAACTCTGGTTAATTCGAACAAATTTTCTATACCCGCGGAGTCCGAATTAACGCGATCAGACTGCATATATACACACATATATATATATATATATATATATATATATATATATATATATATATATATATATATATATATATATGTGTGTGTGTGTGTGTGTGTGTGTGTGTGTGTGTGTGTGTGTGTGTGTGTTTAATACCTGGTAGGTGGAAGCCTCTTGTGTTTCATTTTGTGATTCCCGAGTGCAAAATACTGCATGCCAATTTTGTAGATGCTTTTGCTAATGCATTTTTCTCATGCTTGGAATAGGCATGCTTGCACTAAGAGTGTAAGTGTTGAGACATATCGTCAACTATGACGCTTGTTCTCGTGTTTTCGATTTAATTATTGTTTCGAGTCCCCACTTACAACAGCCCCGAACGATGGTAGGAAGCTTCTAAAATTAATTAATTAATTAATTAATGCAAGCATGTCCTTGTTCCAAATTAGCGGACTGCAAAACTTCACCGTCAGTCTCCCCATTACGCACAGTTGAAGACGACAATTATCACAAAAAATTCCCGCCAACTACTATGGTGAGCCTACTGTATCAGAGAAAGCGAGAAGAGAGTTTAGACAAACATTTCCCTTCTCGTGTACGTGTATACTAAGGCTGTGTTTTCGATTTCTTCAAGCATGTACCGACTGACACAACACCAGGCTCTTCTACTGGTGCATCTTATAGTGCGAAGTTTGCCCTCCTCCAGCTTTGATGATACGATGTCTATGATGAGTTATTTATTTACATCCTCTTATGTATGGCCGCGACAAAAGGCCACTAGCTTATTATTATTATTATTATTATTATTATTATTATTATTATTATTATTATTATTAAAGCATACATCGGTACAACTGAACATACACCTATGCCTGAAACTACTTCAGCTGCATTTTCTTCTCGTTTCTTTTCCACAATTGCTCCAAAAGTCTGTCGCTCACCTCGGCTGCTGGCCGTGTTAATACCTCTATCCTTTTCTACTCCCAGCGCTGCTGGAAGCTGAACGTTTCCTAAAGGTCTTACTGGGTGAATTCCCTCACATCACTTGCGATGTCATCATTCGTTTCGAGCCTTTTGCTCTTCCTGTAGCTCGTGGCTCTTCCTGTTTAAATACTTGCTCCGGTATATATTTGGCTTCGGGCAGTCAGCTCAGACCTGTAATAGCGAGACACTGCCGCTCCGGTTATAGGGCAGTTTTTCGCTTCTGGTGTCTTGCCTTTCTTATCTCTTTCGTTCCCTATATGTTGTCACGGTCATTTTTCTGTTTCTCCTTTTTTTTCCATACAGTTTACCGGTTCTACTTCTCTCGCATTATTTTTTGACGGCTCGATGTTTCCTGTGAAACTTTCAAATAGTTTGCGCTGACTTTCTTGCTTTCTGAACGTCTTCCATCATTCCATGTCTCTACCTTGATTTGACGTGCGAATATTTGAGCGCTTCAGCCGCCTATTTCACTTTATTCGTGTTCCAAAGACTTGTGCCCAAACAACTTTTGCTCGGCGCTCCTCTGAAGAAAACCAAAGAAAGAAAGAAAGAAAGAAAGAAAGAAAGAAGAAAGAAAGAAAGAAAGAAAGAAAGAAAGAAAGAAAGAAAGAAAGAAAGAAAGAAAGAAAGAAAGAAAGAAAGAAAGAAAACTTCGTATCGCTCTGCATTCTGCGATCCATGTCACCCTTCAACGCCTCCTCCGGGGCTTTACCGTGGATCCCCAATGCTCCTGAGTCAACCAACTTTTTCTCATTAACTTCCATCCTCTACAAGATACTACCTTATTTCAGTCGCAAAGTTGCGCTTGCTAACGTTAGTGCAGAAACAATTACTCATGTCCAAATTTCTCCACCACTTCATTTTATTTATTATGGCCCCAAAGTGTTCAACGTTTCCTGATAGCTGCGTTTCTCTTCCCTTTCATTTTCATATTGTCTTCGTGCATGTTTGAGTATTTCCTTAGTTTCATTCTCGTACTCTTTCAGTGTGCGCATATACTTACTTTTAAATTGATACCATGTCATTACTCGTCTAGTACGTCCCTGCTCCACCTGGCGGGTGCAGGGCGCAGTTTATGGAATGTAGCGAGTGGTCCGCAATTTCCGGTGTGCATAACAGAAGCTCCTGCTCGTCAGGACTAATCCACAACGAACGTTGCTTACGAAATGAAACATGTCAGCTTACAGGGCTAAGTAACGCATGATAGCAACTTTCGTTTCCACTGTCTTAGCGGCCGGATTCGTAGCGACATAACGAGCTTATTTAGAGGAAGTGGACCACTATTTTTTTTATAACTTTTCATGTCACGTCTCATTCTATGAGCACTTCTTGGATTTGCCACCAGTAATTATCGTTCACGAATCCTTAATGGTATTTTTGATTCCGCTACCGACAATCGTTTCTGACGGACGGCCAAAGGCTTTTGCGGTTTCGTCGCAGCTGGCATGGGGGCGCTCAACGTGGCCGGTTTGGCCACTATGGTGGCACTGTACGTGGTCATTTTCCTCGTCGGCCTGCTGGGCGCCCGCAAGAAAAGGCAGCGATCTCAGGAGGACGTCGACGCCTCCGACAGCCGGCTTCTCATGAATGGAGGCCGCAGCTTAGGTCTCGTCGTCAGCACCTTCACAATTGTAGGTGAGAACTGGCCACGTGATCATCTTTTTAACACCATGCAAGTTTTTGCGAAAGCTCAAGTAACGCTCTACGTGATGCTCTGCGGAAAGACAGAAGGGAAGAGAGAAAACATCATAGTGAGCGTACGATTGGCTACCTTACGCTGAAAGATAGGAACAGGTTGTAACGAGAGTTGAGCAAGAGAAACAGCTACAAGCAATACAGATACTTTCCACGCGTGCACACGCCCGAAAACCATCATGAACTCAAAGGCATCCAACAAAAGCAATAGACACAAGCGCCTTCAAAGCCAATGTTGTTCGATTCGTGACCAAAAGACAGAAGTCGGTCGCGCAGTTGCCCGAATGCGTCCGAGGAGCGTGGTCCTTGCAACTACAACCCAAGACAGCTAGCTTCATGACGAGTGGTCACAGTTGTTCTAGTATCCACAAACGTTAGTATCCACAAATGTATTGTAGCGTAATTTCGATGTGCTTTGGCTACGACGAACTGAAACAAAGAGATCCGCCCCTTCGTAGCAGTCTTAGTGGAGGCTGAATATGCATCAAAATAAGTCACTGGAAACAGTCAGCTTTTTTAGCCTCTTGAGTATTCGAGTCGACTCATGACATTGCACGTACATGTAGGTCATGTTGTCTGTCTCTCACAGTAATTGTCGTTGATTATCTAGTCAGGCCTACGTGTGCTGTTAATGAATGCCCATTATTCTGCTTCGCAAATGAGGCTAATTTCGCAACACTATAGCCGGCTCTTTTCAGGGCTTGTTATTATGCCCGAATCCGGATTGGTCACACTCCACTGTTTACACTCTACGGCTCTGGTGTGTAAGCAGCAGCAACAGCGAGCCACAACATACGTACTTGTACGTGACCCCATAGCAATTCGTAGCACACTCTTTGTGTCTGCGTGGAGTTTGAACAGTGCATCCCGCAGTGAGTTTCTTCGCTTTTGTCCACGTATACTGAACGAAGCGAAGGAAAAAACCTGGTAGGTGTTTCTTTTTTTTTTTTCGTTCTCTTGCTTTCTATGTACAACTTCGCTATACGCCATTCACGACCAAATCAATCTGCTCACAGTGACCGAAATGCCCCATTGGGTGGCGACGCGTCTCTCTAAAAGCATATACATTGCCGTTAACTGCGAACTTAACTCTGCGGCATCGACAGAGCGCTTTTGTTAGCAGAATGTCATACTAGATGCTTTTTACCATGAATACACACACTGTAAAATCAGTTTCCCTCTAGCACCACCCCATGCATCGAGAATGATAGAACAAAAAATATTTAACTATATTTCATGGCACGGGACAGCTTAATATTGACAAGTAGCATAAAGCAGCGCCTTTTGTGCTTTTAGCAGCGAAGCTGTTCTAGTTCGAGGTCTGGTACGTCCATGTCCATGCTGACCTGAGAGTTTGGCTTATCCGGTATGCGCCACAGTGGCACTAAAACACTGTCTCAGTGTCCTCTCTGGCTAAACTGAAAAAAAAAAAAATCTTCCTCACACCTAGTTAACATTTCGCGCAACCAGATCTGAGTGCTTCAGACGCAACATACTTTACGATTCTTTCGAGTCCTCTATTCTAATATTG
This sequence comes from Hyalomma asiaticum, assembly GCA_013339685.2. NCBI lineage: Eukaryota > Metazoa > Arthropoda > Arachnida > Ixodida > Ixodidae > Hyalomma > Hyalomma asiaticum. The sequence goes on from CM023481.1 coordinate 121,671,209, forward strand.
CAAGAACGTTAGCTGGGTTCGAGCGGGAATCGAACCCAAGCCGTCTGCGTGGCAGGCGGGTGTTCTACCAAAGGTCGAGCCACGCCGGCGGCTCTTTAACCTTTCAAATGTACCATAGGTACTGCAATTAACGTTTCCAGGTCCGTAGCCAGGAATTTTTTTCAGGGGTGGCCCACGTACTTGCAGAAGGCTATGACTATTTGAGGAAAATATTCTATCTTAATTATTTATTTTCGGTAAAAATCGCAGTATATACACTTAGTGACTTTTACTAAATGCAACGTTATTAATAGGCTTAACTTTTATGTTATCAGCACTATACTATGGTATTTATTCACACTACTCCCCAAACAATATTTCGGGAGCGGCCCAGGTCCCTAGGGCACACCCCTGGCGACGGGCCTGAACCTTTCAAATGGCCCCGCCACGGTGGTCTAGTGGATATGGTACTCGGCTGCTGATCTAAGGGTCGCGGGATCGAACCCCGGCTGCGGCTGCTGCATTTCGATGGAGGCGAAATGTTGAGGCCCGTGTGCTGTGCGATGTCAGTGCACGTTAAAGAACCCCAGGTGGTCGAAATTTCCGGAGCCCTCCACTACAGCGTCTGTCATAATCAGAACTGGTTTTGGGACGTTAAACCCCACATAACAACAAACCTTTCATATGTACTATAGGTAATCAAATTACATTCACTTTTCTTTTTTCTCGGAGGGCATCACAAGCTCCCTAACGCTGGAACGTTAAGACTAAGTATATATATCTATCAGGCTGGTTATCAGGGTAACGTCAGGGTTTTCTAGCAAGTACTCTGAAGTATGGCGTTTGCTTGGAAACTATTACGTAATAACAACAGCCCCGACCATTGATACTTTCCTGGAAATGAAACATTTTGTTCGCAAAAAGCTGGTCATCGGTTTTATATACCTCCTCGTCAACATACATTATCATCTGCTTGCGTAACATGTCGGTTTACGTCCGAGACCTGTCCAATCTTTGAACGCATGTAAGGAGTGAGAAAGTCCTCTCGGTATCATAGCTTCCATGAGCTCGTTGAGCGCTTAGTTGAGGACCGTGTAGCGCCCACAGTGCTTCACCAAGCTTGTGAAATGCACTATAGGTCACTGAACTTACTTAGGCTAACAAGACCTAACTTCGTTGTACCGAGGCACGGTAGCTATCGCGACTGCAACGCACTCTCCGTGCAGCTTAAAAATAAATAAATAAATAAATAAATAAATAAATAAATAAATAAATAAATAAATAAATGAAAGGCTGGGATACGGTTTCAGAATCCGTGGAGAAATCTGCTTTAACCATAGTCTCATGAAAATGTGTTCGTTGTGTGAGAATCATGTAAAATCGGGTTTCATGCAGAAACGAACAACGTTAACTATCAGATAAGGTAGTCATAACCGCACCGATGAAAAATTTCGCCTTTCAGTAGGAACATTCTCTCTGTTCTTCTCTCTCATTGCTTTGCGGTAAGATTGTGCAAGACTGTTCCAAGCGCACCGTAATACCTGGATGTGATTCTTGTTTGCAGCCACGTGGGTAGACGGCGGTTTTTTGAACGGCACCGTGGAAGTAATCACATCGCGGGGCCTGGTGTGGTGCCAAGCAGTTTTCGGCTACTCCCTCAGTCTACTCATGGGTCAGTAGTTGCTGCGCTATTTTGTGGGCAATGACAGCGGGTTCGTTCCATCCCGCTTGCTCTGTGGGCTGTACAAGCCAAAACACAACGAACAATCCAAGAAGGTCGACTGACGAGCGTTGATGTGTGTCGCGACTCCACGTAGTGGACAGCAAGTCAAAAATGAAGTCAGCAGTAAAGAAAAGTAGATTCGATTTTGCATATTTACACCAGGCTCCCTCCCCATTTGATCGCCATCTGCACGAAATCTTAAATTCCTTTCTGCCTGCAGCGCACTACTCTTATGTTCTCAAGAACATCGACTACTGATAGGCAGCGTTTTCGACATTCAAAAACTGTCTTAAAGGTCGACAACAACTTACGCTGTCGCTATAGAGCCTGAAAGTTACTGTCGCCAGGTCCCAGTGTCCCAAAGGGTAATGGTTGCATGTGCTTCCTTTCGCCAGATGGGGAGCAGCTTAATTCCGTGAGCTAAGAATTTGTCGTCTTGGTCAAGGCACAAACACACACTTAAGGATCCCCTTCGCAGCGTCAAAAACCCGCAAGCGCTGACTGAACTATGGCTCCGCGGATAGCAGGGTATAAAGTTGCGATCTCGGGCGTTCACATTTCAATTAAACGATAAGTATTGAGTGCTAGTGGCACTTCGCCGAATTTAGTGCAAACCTACCCGGTCGCAATTGGTGAGACCACATGTCATACGGAACTCCTACTGCGAGTAGGTCGTTACTGCGAATAGGTTCGTATACTGCTGAGTTGAGTCGACCCAGAAAGCACGTCGCACGCCTGGCGGAAAAGAAGTCGCAGCAGCTGTAGTCCGTCCTCTTTAAAAAAAAAAGTGTTTCTCTAGTTGTGTGCTGAGCTAGCAGTGATGTGCATGTTTTACATTGGCTCCTCCATCAGAAAGCATCCACTACCGAGTACGCTGCAGTGTGCTTCACAAACGGGGAAGGACAACGATGGATTCTTGCCTCCCTGTTTGCTTCCTTGTTTGCCGCTCTATGCTGTCAAAATGCAGAGCCGTGCAGCTCGACCAAACTGCCGCATGCTGCGTTTCGAGCCAGCGAAAGAGCAACACAACTGGAACCACACCACTGACACTGAATTCACTGCCATGCGAGTGCTCTTTCGCTGCAGTTGGCAAAATAGCTCGCAATACGAAACAACATAACGTCAACGAGGCTCTTTGAATTCGTAGCTGTACCTGTGACGGCGTCAGAGCGAGCTCAGTATGCTCAACAAGCCACTTAGTGCAAAGTACCGCTTACAGTAAACACGGCTTGCTTTTTCTGTAAGGTTCATGAGAATTTCGCACCGAAACCCAATAATTCCAGAGCGACGTACGTCACATATTTCAGTTGTCTTTGTATTTCGGCCACGTCGGCTGAATTAAGTTCCCCGAAACTTGCCACGTTAAGTCTGTGGCTACCTTAGAAACCAATAAAATTGATCTTTTTCCATAAAGAATTATGTAGTCCTTAGCTGACACCGTCACACTATATGACATCGCGACCAGTAGACGCGGCAAGCTTTAGGAGACGTCGCCGCTGTATCTCCCTCCACCCCTCCCTTCCCTTTTAAATGAGAAGCATTTCTTGAAGAGTAACTTTGACAGTATCTATCTATCTATCTATCTATCTATCTATCTATCTATCTATCTATCTATCTATCTATCTATCTATCTGTCTGTCTGTTTGTCTGTCTGTCTGTCTGTCTGTCTGTCTAGCCGCCTACTTCTCGGTGCTCTCCCGGTCGTCTCGTTTACCTATATACACCAAAATTTGGGTGGTAGTGTATCAATATATGACAAAGATTAATGATTGACCTTCAACATTTTTTTACGTCTTCTACTAGAGGTACGTCTCGACTGACGATCCTGCAATCGAGTGTGGCTCATACCCGTAGTGCTCGGCCCGTGGCATTCAGGTATGCGCCAGGGGTGTTTTAATTTTATGCAGCCCATGCCGATCTCGAACCAAGTAAAATCTGGGAGACGGGGCTTGTCCCCGAATCCTGGAAGACTGCCTCCGTGGTGCTTATTCCAAAGCCAGGGAAACCTTTAGCACCGGAGAACATGCGGCCGATCTCGCTTACGTCCTGCGTAGGAAAGGTGGCTGAACATGCGATCCACAATAGGGTGTCCCGGTACATCGAAATTCAAGAGCTATTTCCGCAAAACATGGTGGGATTTAGGCCTGCCCTATCTGCACAGGACGTCATGCTCCTCATTAAGAGACAAATTATCGACAACTACACCAGAGATACTAGAGGCATACTAGCTCTAGACCTGGCCAAAGCTTTTGACAGCATCTCTCACAAGTTTGTGCTTGAGGCAGTCTCGGATATGTGTCTGGGACAACGTTTCCACGCATACGTTAGCTCCTTTCTCAGGGAACGCAGGGCTTCCATTAAGATCGGCCAACTAAAATCCGCGGAATTTACCTTGGGAGCGAGAGGCACTCCACAGGGGGCCGTCATCTCTCCTCTGCTCTTCAATATTGCCATGAAGGGCCTCTCCGAGCGACTCGCCACGGTTCGCGGGATTAACCATGCTCTCTACGCGGACGATATCACTGTGTGGTGCATGGGAGGGTCCGATGCCGAGGTAGAGCAGGCACTTCAACAGGCACTCAACGTCACGGAGGGCTTTCTAGTCGGTTCGGGATTGAGCCTGTCGCCTGCCAAGTCCGAGTTGTTACTTTACCGACCCACCCGACAAGGGATGAGGAACCTCACTCCTCTAGAGCAGATTCCAATATCTCTATACACACGTGACGGGCAGAGAATCCCCAGGGTAGACTGCATCAGGGTGCTCGGACTGTTGCTGGAGTCGAAGGGGCGCAACTCGCAGATTATAGCTCGCATCACTTCCAAGACGGAGAACATGCTTAGGCTCATACTCAGGGTCTCGAACCGCAGGGGCGGGCTGAGCGAGAGCAATCTCCTTCGGCTCTACCATGCGTTTCTCATGAGCCACATTAATTACGTCGCTTCGGCGCTGCACTGGTCTAAAAGGGAAGAGGCAAAAATCGACGCACTAATGCGCACGAGTATAAAGCGAGTTCTAGGGTTGCCTCTCAGCACGAGCACCGAAAAGCTCATAGAACTGGGCATGCATAACTCCCTCTCGGAGGTGATCGAGGCGCAGAAAATGGCTCAGGTAGTGCGCCTGTCGTCCTCGCAGGCCGGTAGACGTATCCTGGAGTCCATTGGCTGCGGTCTTACACAGATTCGCGAACGTAAAGTGACTCTACCGTCTTCTATCAGAGGTACATTTGCCGTAGCTCCACTTCCCAGGAATGTCCACCCGCAGTACAATGTAGGACGCCGCATAGCTCGGGCCCGTTCCTTATTGAAGTCAGTTGCAGACAGCCCGGACCTCGCTACGTTTGTCGATGCAGCACAGTACGGGCGTTCTGATCGCTTTGCAGTGGTCTCAGTCGACCATAGTGGCAAGCTCCTATGTGCTGCGTCGGTTAGAAACGTTTCGGCAACGATTGCTGAGCAAATTGCCATTGCTGTAGCAGTGAAGGACGTATCGCGTCCAAATGTCTTCACGGACTCGCGGTCCGCTGCCAGAGCTTTCGCCTCGGGCTCGATCTCGCGGGAGGCAGCAGCTATCCTCGGCAGCGAGGGGGCTGCCGGGTTTCACACCATAACATGGTTCCCGGCCCACATGGGGGCCAACGTACACCCCGATGTCCCCAACGCCAATGAGTTTGCCCATGACCGTGCGCGAGGTTTCACTCACCGCGGCGGTCCCGGCGAATTCGCGGGCGGGGATGCCGGCAGGTACAGGGACCCGCTCCTCACTTTTCACGAGATCGTGACTCATTATCATCTCTCTCGGAGGGTCTTTCCACTTCCTCACCCTAAACTCACTCGTCCGCAGTCTTCGGCCTTCAGGATGCTCCAAACGGGGTCTTTCCCTTCGCGAGGCAGGTTTAGTAACTTCTCGCCCAATGTTGAACCGCATTGTCCGAACTGCGGAGAGGCTTACTGCTCACTAGCTCACATGCTCTGGCAATGTCCTGCGTTACGTGACACAGAGTTCAGCAAAGAAGAGGACTGGGAGGAAGCCCTGAGAAGCGGCGACCTTTCGGTTCAACTTCGGGCTGTCCAGAGAGCCTGCGAGAGGGCGGAGGGCCACGGTCTTCCTGTCCCTGCGTGGGAGCGGCCCGCAACTGCTACAGGATCCCCCTAAAAGGGGACGTCCAACTGCAGTTCCTCAGGACAAAAATAAAGTTCTGTGCCTGCCTGCCTGCCATATCATCAGACCGCACTTAAAAACAACAAAGGCTTGTCGAGACTCGTAGCATGGGAATGCAATAGACCTAAGAAACACACAGACACATGTGAACGCGCTGTAATCTCCGAAGGCAACCTACCATGAGGTAGGCGGGTATCGAACCTGGATCACCGAGGTGCCAAGCAAGCACACTACCCCTAGGCTACGGTGGCTTCGCCCACGCGGTAAATATGGTAAGCAAAGCTAATGCACCAATAGTCAGGATATCTGTAACGTCAGTTGCGCTTCTTAGCAATGTAATAAAAGATACATTTTTTCTACTTGCACTCGGAATGCTTTGTCCAACTTTGCTCAATCAATTAAGAATAATTCAAGGAACGACGCTAATAACACGCACATTGCCGTGCCGTAGCGTCCATTTCTCTTCGAGAAAACAGGCGCCTTTGCTGTGCTCTAATGTCAGTGCCAACGCTACGTCGTACCATTACCTACAATTCAGTCGCCACGGTGCTGTCCAGTTCATTGGTTAGCCCATCGATGTTAAAGGGCAACTCCGGCAGTTTTTTCACCATGTTCTCATATCAATGTTTTCCAATGGTACTGACAGTACTGTAACAGTCAGGGTGGTTCAGTTTGCCCAAAAACGCACCAATAATTTTAAATAACCAAATTAAAGGCGTGTTCAAACTGAAACCAAAACGGCCAGATGTTTCGTGCAGCGTATGCGATGACGTCAGAGCCTCCCCGCCATAAGAAATATGGAGTTGGTATCAGAAAAATGCCAATGGCGAGGTCATTCGACGATGTACTGAGTTATGCCAGCTTTTCTGAGCTTGACAGTGACGATTTGAGCTCAAGTACTGCTGTTTTGCTTTTGATGGCCCGCCGGCTCGGTTAGGCAGCGTTGAAGGTGATGACGTCAAAACACAGGGTGGCCCGCGTGGAAATCTACTAAAAATTTTTAAAATTCATTTACAAGAAAGCTAAATGACTTAAAACCACCTTGCTTTGCATATATTATTACAGTACCGAGGAGAATATATAGTGAAAACTTCAGTGATATCAATGCACAAAGACGTTCATCCTATTGAACACTTCGCTGAATGCCACACGATCCCCCACAGGCAATTTCCTCGCTGACTGCTTCGCATGACATCGATTCCCACGGTGCGTGGGATCTGCAGGATTTTTTTTTCGTTTTCTGGCTTATCAAGCACCAACGGGTGACGAGGATGGTGCTTTTGGTATTGTGCAAGCAGTCATTGACTGGAACAGGTGGATCAATTTTCCCTTTAGTATACCTTAAATGTAAACGAAGGCCCGGTCACATTTAACCCACGCCAGAGGTCGTGCAAAAAAAGAAAAAAGAAGAAAGCCGAATTTCCTCGGTGAGATTTAATACACCGTGTTTTATAAAACAAACGGTCTTTGTACTCGTTTCTATTGAGCTGCGGGCGCCGTGTCTGGGAGCAGCACCTGCGTCCTCGAATTTAGCGGCGCAACACCTTGGCCGCTAAACTACCACGGCTGACTAGTTCTTTAATGCCAATTCGTTATTACGTGGTACGGTTACTTCAAGCTAACTTACATTGGCTATCCGCGGAGATTTGTGGAGTATACAAGCTTGCAGAACAGCGCTTTCGTTGGTTCCAGCTCTCTGTACCGACTCGCTGTAGCGACTTACCGGTTGCATTGCGCAGGCACACGATGTCGCAGCTTGACGTGTCACCAATCACTGTGTTTGCATCTCGCAGTGCAACAAGGCCGATTCATCAGGGAGCACGTTGTAACAAAGGCAGATGACGCTCGCTGTGTGCCATAAGTTTTCGAGTGTGGTACGGAATTGTTATTGTCTAGTAGTATGATTATCTTACTGCTATTCGAATACAAGGAGTAATAAAGTACTCAAAATGTCGTGAAAAACAGTCGTACTTAACCAATTTAGAACAGGTGCCCTTGTCGTCGGTAGGAAATTCAGTAAGTTCGGTCGCCTGTGTGACGTTGCACCCCATGAAACGTGCGGCTGAAAACAGCGCCTCTAAGATATGTTGTGATTCGCAGAATTAAAGCCCTATAACAGATTGCAGGCTTCACATGGAAATATTAACGCGGTCTGCTAATGACCCCAAGGACTTGCTCTACCGGTTGAGTGCATTCGTACGTAGTCGTATAGAAAATTTCGGTGTTCCTTTGACACCCACAATCATATGGATTTAACTTGTTTTGCATGGACACGACGAACTTCATTAATTATGATCGGCCGCACCCTGAGTGTTCAAGTTGACATTTGGTGTTCTGGGTTTCACATTTCTAACACATTACTGTACAGGCGATCGTTAACGGCGATCCCACATCAAGTGTGGGATTTGTGTTTAGTATAAGCGAAAACTGTGTGCTTTGTTTCCAGTACACTGACGGACATTTGCCACTTCATGCACCGTGCGTTTAGACCCTTCGTTCAAAGCATCAGGAAAACTACCCTTTTGTTTCGAACGCGTAGAATTTTATACATACCCGACAAGGAAATGAATATCACAGTAAACTGGGGGATTGATTTTTCAAGTATTTTCCATCTAACGGCTCCAGTGCGCTGGCTGTGGGGTCGTTATATGAGGCGTTTACCAAATTCGGATCACGCGCAGATGTTGTGTAGACCTTTTCTTTTCCTTCCTCTTTATTCCTTTCTTTATTTCCCTAAATATATAACAGCAACCAACATAGTTGTTATGGGAAGCTGAACTTTTTCAAGAGTTGGACGAATAATTTCATGGCTCGAAGTCAAGAGCCGCTGTCATGTATATAGAGTGCTTCAGTTGACTTGTGCCAGGGTCGTAAAATATCCACACGCACGTTCCGAGGATGCAGCCACCCTAGTATTGTTTGCTGTCGTCTTGACCATCTGAGACTATTTTTATTGAACTCAGGTAATTAATAAATATCATAATTAATCGACTTCGAACTGTTGCTCTAAACGCGAAATGTTCGACGGAGAAATTGTGGAGCATGTTCACTTGTGCCCGAATTGTGTATTTTCACAGTAAATGTGCAGTGGCTTTAATTTTTTTCAGGCTTCCAAGAAAGTTCGCGACATTTGAAAAGATCCACGTGACTAAAGGGGCTTCCGCGCAGTGACTTTGGCGCCAGCTAAGCATGCTACGGCAGAACGATCGGTGATGTACGCACACCTCAGCTGTAAACAGGTCGAGAGGATGAAAGGTGTGGCCACGTCTTATCAACTTCTCTTGTGACGTGTCCAGTACTGCCTCTCTGCGTGCATCATCGGAGTTGTCTGCAGTTCGCACGCACGCTATCCCTCGCCAACTGTGCCCATTTCATGTGTCGACAATGCTCAGCTGCTCAGGTCATTGAACAGTGGCGGCACTCGGAACTAAAGGACTAATTAAAAGCAAAGTTGGACACAGTGTGTAGCGCACAGATGAAAGAATACTCACGCTTAACATACCACTTCAGTGATCTGGACCGATACTGTGACCCGTGCGCGTTCATGTGTATACGGTGGCCGAATTCATAACGTCTCTTCGTAAGTGCTATTTTCCGCGCCGAACTTCTGTAATGATATTCCCAGCATCAGAACTGGCTGATACTTTCTCTTACGAACATCTTTAGCGTAAGACGCTTTTGTGAATGCGGGTACTGGTCTCTTCCGTTGTCCGGTCTTAGACGTATATATCAAAGCACGCATAGCCGAAATTTCAATGCGCTTGCATGTGTACCGCAGCAAGAGCTTCTCTACAAAGGTTCACGTCGATGCAGGCGGCCTAATCATAGCAGGCCCCGTCTGGCGGGCGGGCTACGTGACCATGATGGACCCCCTGCAGGAGACGTTCGGTGTCATCATGGCCAGCCTGCTGTTCCTGCCCGCGATCGTGGGAGAAGTCTGCTGGTGTGCGTCCATCCTCAGCGCACTCGGTGCGTACGAGAGATGCATAGGCATCACTGCTCTTTCACTTATCAGAGACGCCTATGTCATCCAACTATATCAACACTTGTTAGTAACCATCGCTAAAACCTTGCAGGATTAGCAGTACGCTCATGCTGTAGCACACATATGTGCTAATGCTAATTCGCATTACATCGACAATATCAGATTTAAAGCCACACTTGAAGCGCATGCGCCTACCAAAACACATGCATGACAAAAGACAACTGCAGCACAAGCAGAAAGAGATCACAGCGCAAGTAACGAACTGCATATTAAAGGAAACGAATGATGTATTGTTTACTAAACGTCGCGAACCTGGAAAAGCTAAGCACGAAGTTTTGTGTTCGATCTTCGTTCACGGCGGCCGTATTCCGGTGGCGTCGAAATTCAGGAATGCTCGCCGGGGCGTTGTGTGCAGTGTTGTACGGAACGACGTTCCTGGAACGAGTTCCTTTTGGGAGGAACGAAGGAACGCCGTCGTTCCTTTTAGGATAGGTGGAACTGCAACGGTAACGCGTTACATTTACGAAGGAACGGCAAAGGGAACGACGTTCCTTTTGCGAACGTTCCACTCCACGACGATCGCACGTACGCAGTACGTCATGCAGGGCAGATAGACCGGACTGCAACAAGGGGACCCTCGAGTCACCGTTTTCCTGCCACCAGGATCACTCCATCATCACAATCACGTGCAAAAACGTCATTGTTTTCGATATCCGACGACGATGACGCTTCCCCTTCATCACTGCGGCCGCACGACGTCAGGGTATCCCGCTACTCCTTGGCGGCGGTCGCTTATTGTGGCCGTTGGACAGTTTCCGGCTGTGAGCCAGCCCTGTATGAGTGTACGACAACACGGGAGCAACCGCATTCAACAGCGAAATTCTCCTTGTAATCCCGCCGCCATGGCTCCCTCGGAACTAAAACACTGTCAACGAGCGCCTTGCCATAGCCGCTCACTGCAATAGTTTTGAGAGCGCGGTTACAACTATGCTTGTAAGACACTTTATGCGTCGATCTCTTCACAGTGCTTAAGTTGAAGTGAACGGGACGCGCTTCAATTTATCGATTCCTATGCCCTCGGCAAAAAGCAGAAACGAAAGGCTTCTCCTAAACGTGCTCACGTGAACGTGTGATGAAAATGCTTACGTGCGTGCGTGCGTGTTTGTAATGTTGAGCGAAGTCAATATCCTTCTGACCCGGACCTAGTTAATTATGTTCGGTAATGTTCAGTCTGTTTCTAATAAAAACTAAAACCTATGTATCATCATCCAATAAAAACTGTAGCTTCATTGCTACGCCACCGAATGGTTACCTACACAGGAATAACCAAATATTTTTATGCACCGGACATCGTGTAGTGCATTAAAATAGCTTCGTTTGCTGGTGAAAATATCCTGTTAACAGCTCTTGTGTGAGGTGCGTAATTTTTGTTGGCGTCCCGTCAAATGATGTATGGAGGCTATTCATTTACTTATTTATATCCTGCGCCACAATAGCAGTTCGCCCTTGCGTAATGGTCGGTGTGTCTACGAACGGAACAGGCAAGTAAGGATTTTTGCTAATGTGCCACGAATAGAAGTAGAAAACAGTCCCACGTTATTTAAATCTGCGGTAAACGCACAAGATAGCTATGTCGAAATTCCTTACACCGACATACATGAGCGCAGCCCATAAATAGCAACAAAATGGCGCGTAATACCCCAGAATATTTATATTAAATAAATCGGGGCTCTGAGACGTCATAAAATTTAAGATACATTCTTCGAAGGTTAACAAATGACGATTTGACCCCATAGGCTACTTGTATAGATAGCATCTGGTTAATAGAGTTTTGTAACAGCCGTGAGGCATCCTACATTGACATTTGATATTATGTAATCATCTATGATTTTGTGGCTATAACCCTGTTTTACGGCCAAACCACCGCCCCAACCCCTCTTTTGTTTGTTTGTTATTTTTAATTGATTACGTTCGCATGTGTGAGCGTCAAAGATGCCCAAACAATCATGTTTTGTAGGCGAAGCTCCAGTAACAAGAAAAAAAATGTGTCGAATTGCGTCGCAGTCATCATCCTATACCTCATTTTCATTTAATAGACATTTTCATATATATACTGCACAAGCTTGCAGGTTGTTGGGTATGTTTCTTATGCTTCTCGGATTCAAATTACTATGCGAGGATCTTAATGAGCAAACAGACAATGTTGTTGTTATGTGGGGTTTAACGTCCCAAAACCAAAACAGACAATGAAGCCTAGGAAAAAAGCATAGGGGAAGTTACTTGTGGTATTGTAATTGTGGAGAAAGTAGAAAGGAATTAAAGTGGACAAAAAGACAAACCTGCCTTCGGTGGGAACCGAACCCACGACCTTCGGATGTCGCGTCCGATGCTCTACCAACTGAGCTACGAAGGCGGTCGTCCCCCCGTCCACTTTATTGTGTATTTATGTACGTATTATCCTGGGAGTGCTGGGCAGCGCCACTCGTGGCCACGGCGGCGTGTGTGGAACACACTTTCTTGCCAGGAGGCGTCACGTAGAACGTGAACTTAGATGAGATGGCTGCTGCCCAATAAGCCCTTGCATGCTACCTAAGGCACCAAGTCTGCCGCAACGAGGCCCAAGCTATGAAATAACGAAAGGGAAGGGGTCAAGGGCTCGTTCTTTATTTGTTATAAACAACTTAATGAGCAAACAGACAATGAAGCCTAGGAAAGCATAGGGGAAGTTACTTGTGGTATTGTAATTGTGGAGAAAGTAGAAAGGAGTTAAAGTGGACGAAAAGACAAACCTGCCTTCGGTGGGAACCGAACCCATGCACCGCGACATCCGAAGGTCGTGGGTTCGGTTCCCACCGAAGGCAGGTTTGTCTTTTCGTCCACTTTAATTCCTTTCTACTTTCTCCACAATTACAATACCACAAGTAACTTCCCCTATGCTTTTTTCCTAGGCTTCATTGTCTGTTTGCTCATTAAGTTGTTTCTAACAAATAAAGAACGAGCCCTTGACCCCTTCCCTTTCGTTATGCGAGGATCTTGACTGATATGCCCTATAAGGTGACTTGAATATTTTTGGTGACTGCATTACCGCATAATTGTCAATCAAAGGTTGATATTTGATGTTCGCAGTGCATCTAGACTACGCTTATGACATTATCTTTACATCTTAACCGTTAGGCCTTTCGTGCAAGTGACTTTCTACAGCTGCCCACAGGGATTTCCAGCTTAATATTTTCTTTCCTCTGATTGTAGCAGTAACAAGAGTTGTTTTCGTTAAGTTGAGATAAGTGCTCGCTCATGTGTATGGGTGATCTCTGGTCACTTTGCCCAATCATAACAATGGTGATATAGTAGATCAGTATCATAATCACTGCCTTACTCAAGAAACTGACACGCCTTGTGCACCGCAGTCGAGTACATCAGACATTATACCTTTGCTTTCAAGGCTCTTGCTTCTTTTGGAGTGCTTCCATTCATTGAGCCTGAAACGTTAATCATTTCTTCCTGCGCTTTCAGCAATGCACTTAATTTGTGATCGAATCTCTCTTTTATTCCGCTTTCACTTCGCCGCAAATATATGCAGCACTCAATAGACCGTTTCAGACTTCACAGTCTAACGTGGTATGCAACGCTGAGCGGTCGGCAGCAGCGCAGCATTTGCATATTTGCGCCTCTAGAATCGTCAAAAGCTGTCACCAGTAAATCGAACAGTGAACTCCAAATTGTGTTTTTCATTGTTTTTCGCTGCTGCCGAACGGATCCGACGTTGGCTGTGCCATCGCGTCTGACATCCGTCGATGTAGGCAAGAAGGCAAGATGTAGTCAGGTAGGCACGAAAGCTCTGTAGGCATTTAACAAGAACTTGTTTCAGCTCGAAGCCTCCGTATAAGCACGTATCGGTTCCCCGTGGAACGCCTTTTAACGAAGACATCGCTGTAGTTGCAGCCATTTCCTAGACGCGCAATAGCGTTTTCCTGCAAATCATGCGGCGAACGGTACTCATTTTTTGAAAGTCTAGATGGAGTGCTCCGTGGTAGTGTATGGATTCTGGCACGTGAAGACCTAGAGGACATTTCAGCTTTAATTACACGCTACCGTTGCTTTGCAGGCAGCACGGTGAGCGTGGTGACCGGGCTGGACGACCGTGTGTCCGTGGCCGTGTCGGCGGCTGTAGCCGTGCTCTACACTGTCACTGGGGGCGTCTACTCGGTCGCCTACACCGACGTTGTCCAGCTCTCCTTCATATTCGTCGGACTGGTGAGTTTCGTCGACCGCAGCTGGGGAATGCGGTGCCTGCACCTACATCGCAACGGTCCCATATTAGTTCGCAGCAAATCCGCTTTCGGTCGCAAACGAACGATCCCTGTCACCCAACACAAATACAAATAGAGCGCGTAAAGCACCAAAAGACATTATAGCATGGAAGCAACCCAGCAGGAAGTTTTGTGCTAACAAACCAAGAGAACAAGTATATGTATATTGCAAGCGTCTGTGAAACCGGTTACAGTTCTTCGATTTCCTCCTACCGCTCAGCTTTCTTTATAACCTGTGAATAGGCTTCTTTCTCCTTAATGCAAAAATAATTTCTATGAGTTGATTTGCTCTATATCTATTTCCTTCCTCCATGCAACGGGACCACGGGTTCACGATTGCGAGATATTGCAAACTAAATTTTGTCGAGGTATTCAAGAAAGAAAAACTGATGCAACGTAATGATTACAATATAGAACATTGATTTGCGCCATTTGGTTTGTGCTTTAGGTTTTGAAGAGTAGCGCAAGACACAGAAGAGTGCAAGGCAGGCGCAGACTTCCAACTAAATTTCGTAGTGTCAATACAATCGCTGTATATGTATGTTGATAATTGCACCGATATTTGTGTGGCACATTTTGACAGATGTGCATTTATAGTTGGAAGCCTGCACCCGTCATGTGCTCTTGTGCCTCCTTTGTATGTGCTTCTTGCGCTGCCCTTCAAACATTACAGCGTACGATTAGTAAAAAGACACATAGTCATGGGGCCTCTCCCGCCGCTAAATTTCGTGTGCTGCTTGTCCCACTCACTTGAGCAGGATAATTAACTGTTTTTAAAACGATTTTATTCGTGATGTAGTCTGTTAGTTCCATTAAGAATTGGGCATATAGGTATGCTGAGTTACTCTCTTGAATGCGCTGTTTCTATCTCAACACAAGGTTCCCTTCGCTAAAGTTTAGCTGTAACTACATCGATCACTGAAATGAGCAAAGCTGTTTTCCTTTAGGTTTTCCCTCAATATAGAGGCAAATCATAGCTGGTTATGGGTAACCCCAAGTGAGTCATATGGTTTCGTTGCTGATAGAGAGAGAGCGAACGTGAGAAAAGGACAAAAGGTAACATAAACTACTAAGTAACATACGAAGCTCATCCTCGTCCTTGATAATTACTGCTGAAGCTTCCATTTGCATTACTATACTCAATATACTGTTCCCAGGTAAAATCAAGAAGTTCATTTTTGAATAATAACGTGTCACTGTAGATTATAGACTCATGAAGAAATGAACCCGTCCGTCTTTTCCTTTCAGGCAGTCGCTAAGTTTAACTGGTCTCACGATAAACATTCCGTATGCCGAGTACTAATTGCGAAGAAACGTTGCATGTAGCGTTTCTTACAGTGTTTCGATACAGTCGCTCACTGATGAAGCACTTCACGCTTGTACGACTACACTCTTGCCACGGAACAGAAAGCTAACCGCTCTCAGTTTTTCTCAGCACTGCTGAGCACAGAAATCAGTGACGATGTTTACAGAACGTGTGCCCTGCATCAAAATACAGGGTTTGTCCCGAAGGTATTTTAAAAATTTATTCGTAATTTTGACACATCGACATAATAGCTTTATAAAAATTCCCCTCCTGCATCAACGTAGCGTTTCCAGTGACTCTGCCAATCACTGAAGGCTCTCTGGAACGCAGAAATTGGAATACTCTTCAGTTCCTTCGTTGTTGCCTCTTGAATGGCCTGTGTCGAGCTGTGCTGCCATCTTTTAATGACACTTTTCAGTCGGCTGAAGAGAAAGAAGTCTGAAGGACGCCTGTGTTTCAGGGTTGCTGGGGAAGTAGTTATGAGATGTTATGCTTGGTCAGGAAGTCCGTGACACAGAAAGCCCGTGTGGCCTGGTCCATTGTCGTGATGGAGCTCCTATGATCCAGCGACTGCTGGATGGACGCGAGCGACTTGTTTTCTGAGTCCTTCCGTGCTTATTTGTTATTATATCATCTGCACACCCAACTGCACTCAGATTTCAAAATATTTCGCGCTTTCATTAAGCTTTTCTCACTTTTTCACATTGATGGGCGTCGTGACTGTAGTTCGCTTTCAACTTGCACTCTTGTCACTAAAAGAATTTTTGTCACTAAAAAAATACTGCAGATCCCACACATTATCGGAATCTGTGTCATGCGAGGCAGTTAACGGGGAAATTCCCCCTAACGAATCGTTTCGTATTCAGCCAAGTGTTATGAGTATATCAGGGTCATTGTGCAAAGCTCATGAGCACCCACTCATGAGGATGCCTAGCCTGGGCTAACCAGGAACGTCGACAGGACAGTGGTGACTGAATGGTGGAAGCTCATCGTACGACGTAATGTTGGCACTCACGTTAGTCCAAAGCACAGACGTTTGTTTTCTCGAAGAAAAATGCACTATACGGGTGCGTTGATGAGTTGCCATAAACGTCGTCCGTTCAAGTATTCCAACGTGATCGAACAAAGTTGCAGAAAGGCATACCGAAAGGCAGCCCAACATATGTAATGCTATGATAGTGCTTATCACACATTAGAAGCGCAATCCACGTTACACAAGCGCCATCATTAGAAGTGCTGGTGCAACAGGTGTATTTACTCTATATGACCGTGTGAGAGAAGCCTTCGATAGCCTAGTGGTAGAGTGCTTGCTTGGCACCTCTTGGTACCGATTGGTAAGATGCATCTTACCACATGTATCTTACCGCTTGGTAAGATGCATGTGTGCCTGTGTGCCTGTTATGTCTATATTTCAATCACAGGTACGACAAATGGTGTCCGTTTCTTGTTTTAAGGGCGGAGCTCTTTAAGCCGGCCGTCTGGTGGCTACCGCGAAACATGTGAGCCGATCCTGGAGTCGGTGCGTCATGTGAGGTGCAGAAAAATTCAGGCGCCGCTCGAAGTTATACGGGTTCGATACACGTTCCTCCAAAACAGGAACGAAAACTCGTTCCTCGTTCCTTCACGATTTTGTAACGAGTTCCCGTTACAAGTTCCTTTAATAGAAAAGGAACGCGTTCCAGTTACATTTCAAAAATTGGAACGTGTCGTTACATTTACGTTACATTTAATTTCTTAAATTGAAGATTAATACTGAGGCAAATTAAAGTGAACATATTAAATCTCGCATCGACCTATGCATATTTCAAGAATTTCAACGTCACCGGCGGCATATTATCTGGAGACAAAGAAATATCCAAAGAAACGCTCCTAGGCATATATTTTCAAGGAGCACCGAACACACTACGGACAACTCCACGGCAATTTTGGCGCTAGTCTCCTACAAGTGCGACACATATGGCACTTTCCACTTCAGTCTTCAGATGCGTAGCCAAGATACTGCGCCTACAATGTGCAAATAGGTAGTTAATCACATGCACCAATGCATGTAACAGCGGTGCATCTGACACTGAAAGCTAGTAATGGACCTTTTGATTTAGGATAGCATACAAAGGTTTGTGCCTGACCCATGGCATTGCGCGCAAATACTCGAACAAGATACCCCTATGTAGTCAGCATTCACGGTCCTAAACGATTTTGCTCAAAATTGGTAGCCCTTGTAGCATTTTAATAAACTAATCGGCAGTTTTGGATATATTGCTTTTAGTTAGTCCTCATCGATTTAAAGTATTTGTGATATACTGCACTTTTGTTGTTAATTATGGCTGCGTTGAATGTATGCCGGTGTGAGAAATTTTAACATTTCTATTTTGGCTTTTACCGCCGAACAAAATAACGGGGGAATGTTTTCTTCGTGGCATTAGGAATAAGCATTATTTGCCTGTTCAGTTCGGAGGCACACCGACATTAAGGCAAGGGTGAAATGCTGTTGTGGTGCAGGGAATAAATACGAAAATAAATAGCCTTAGATGCGTAATTTGACGGGACGCCAACCGAAAATGACCCACACCATACAAGCATAACTGACAGGACATTGGTATACAGCAAATGAGTCTGTACAGTAAAGTGGACGTGGTGCTGCGCGTTAAAATGTTTGGTTATTCCTGTGTAGCTAACCTTTTGGTCGTGTAGTAATGATAGCAATGAAACTATTGTTTTTAATAGAAACAAACTCGGCATCACCGACCATAGTTAACCATGTCTGGGTTAGAGCGACGTTATCTTCGCTCAATATTACAAACACGCACGCACGCACGTCAGCATGTTCAGCACGCGTTCGCGTTAGCACGTGTATACATACTTTCGAAGAGCCTTTCGTTTCTGCTTTTTGCCGAGGGCATAGGCCTGTTGACGCTAAATTAAGGCGCGGCCCGTTCAATTCAAATAAAATACCTTGGAGAGATTGACCCACAGAGTGTCTTATGGACAACCATGGCCGTAACCGCGTTCTCAGAACCAATGCGGGGAGATGCGATATAGTAAAGCAAGTGTTTTAGTTCGGAAGGAGCCCTGGCGGCGGGATCATAAGGGAAGGGACGAAAGTAACTTTGCTGTTGCACGCAGTTCCTCCCGCGTTGCCGTGAGATGTTCCAACCACGCGCACAAAGGGGCTAGCGGTTCTACACCTAACAAAACACTACTCAACCACTACGAATATACTCGCTCACCCCCTTTGGCCCCACATCTCAACAACCATTTAACCCCAAAACCGGATTCGTGCTGGGGCTGGGAAGAAAAGAGGCAACAGGCTTAGTTAAGTTAACAAAACATGTTTAATGTATGAGCATGATTAAATTTACAATCAACAAATAGTGGTGAACGCACTGATACGATCAATGTGATCAGTAAACTTGACAGTGCAATATAGGAACCAACATTGCAAACAAAATCATCAATAAACGACCGATGTAACGTCTACCAACTAATGACGCAATGTCTCAAGCGCGCTTGCCGCAACGAAAGGAACGCTTATCTGGGAGGCAGGCTCCATCGGTGCACAGGTCTCGTCGCCGGCGTGTGGCCTGGTGCTTGGGCATGGGGGCTCTGATGTCATCTTCGAAGTCGTCGTAGCTCACGGATCATCTCCGATCATTGCTTTGCTGCTCACATCAGGCTCTCGCAACGACTACATCTCTCCGAGGTTGGAGAGCCGAACCGCGCGGCTCACACGCGGGATCGCAAACGAGACTCACGCCTTCGACTCAAACTTGACGGAATGCCGCCGCGTCTTTTCACGTCTCTCGAATCTCTCAAAATCCTCCGTCCCCGGCCCCGAGACGAGTTTTTTTTTTTTTTCTCTCTGACCACCCCTCGTCGCCTGCCTTTACCGAGAGCGAAACCACACAGGTGCGGGCGCGACTCCCTGGCGCCTCGTTATTGACCGTGGCTCTGGTGGGGCACCGTTGTCTGCGTGCGACCGCGTACACAAGGGCATTAAGCCCTTCCGGGCGAACTCCCTCAAGTGGCCGGTGCGTGAGAAGAGTGGTCAACACGTGTGCGCTTCCAGATGGGTGCACGCGTACTCGTCCCCTCGGCCATAACAAGCACTGGGAGATCGCGAAGCTGACGCCCAATGTACACGCTCATGTGAGGCCACCGTGCAAGCGTCGCCTCTGCTTTTAAGGCGACGTTTCAGCGAACTTGCAGACAAGGAAAGCTCCGGCGATTCTCCGACCGCCGCAGCAGCCGAAAAGCAGCAGTACCCATGCCTCAAATGTCCGTTTACTGCGTTCTCCTTTCTCGCCGACGCCTCTCGGGGTGTCACAGCCGTGCACCCATACAGGGCTGGCTGACAGGCGGAAACTATTTGTTTAGCGGCCATAGTAAGCGGCCACCGCGAAGGAGTAGCGGGATACCCTGACGTCGTGCGGCCGCAGTGAATGGGAAGCGTCGCCCTCGTCGAATCATCGAAACCGCAATAGGACGGCGTTTTCGTGCGTGATTTTCTATGAGGGAGCGATAGTGGCGGCAGGAAAACGGGGACTCAGGGAGGGCGTGTTGTAGCCTAGCCTATCCACCCTGCATGATGTGCTGCGTATGTGCGATCATCGTGGAGTGGAACGTGTATAGAAGGAACGCCGTTCCCCTTGACGTTCCTTCGTAAATGTAACGCGTTCCCGTTACAGTTCCACCAATCCTAAATGGAACGATGGCGTTCCTTCGTTCCTCCAAAAAGGAACTCGTTCCAGGAACGTCGTTCCTTGGAACGACGTTCCGTACAACACTGATTGTAGGTAGAGCCGGAGATGAAAATACGAAGAGAACTAACATCCGTGCTATGTATAGCAATGACGTATATCCGTCGGTACACTTTCGATAGGCAATGCAAGAGCTTGCCGGCTGCACATTGACAGCCGGTGCCCCCGTTATTGCGCCACATGTTTCCCTCAAGCCGGGCCGTGCACGCATGTTTACCCCAACTAAAAGTACTACGTTCCGACACGTGTGCAGTACAGCGCTTCGCGCAGCTGCGCATGACCTAAAGCTCCAGTTTCCCAACAGTGATCAACGTCAGAGAAGAGCTGTTAACCTGCATCCACATTCGTGGTGGTTCAGCCTATTTAATTGGACACACCTGTAGTGACCACTGCATTTATGCTTATATGAAGTAGTGAGTAGTCCACAGAGTATGTACGAAGGGACAATTAAGACACTTATTTTTATACGATATGCCCCCATTTTGACTTCTGTAACTAGTCGTGTTACGACACTCATTTCATTTATTTGAGAAACACTGCGAGAACGTCACTCGTAGATGCTGCTGTTCATAAAAGAAATGGAACTTACGAGCAGTGAGATGTGTAACGCAATATCCTTCCTTTATCATCGTGAGGCTACAGCTTCCTGTTGCCCGTTCGTAACGCCAAGCAGGACGGGTCAGAGACACGTTCGTTGAGGGATAAAATAGTTAACATTTTTCTAACATAACTATATGCTCTGAATTTATCGGAAATATACCATAATTATTACTACTACTCTTTAACCCACTATAAACCATTAGGTTATGACAACTCTGATCTTTTATTTTTTTACTATTACCTTTTCCTCTTTTGTTTGTCCGACGATGAAATCATCACGTATGTGATTTGGCCTTTAAGCTTTTCGAAAAGGGGTGCAAACTAAAGCCGTAAGCAAAATGAAGCTGCGATGTAATTAAGTTCACTAGTTTTGCCATAAGGAGGAGATTATTACATCGTAACAGCACCTGTGATGCTTGAAGTAATAGTTATGGCGCGAAAACAACGGGACACAGAGAAGACAAAACACACACTGGCGCCAACTGTGTTTTGTCTTCTCTGTGTCCCGTTGTTTTCGCGCCATAACTATTACTTCTAGCAATGAACCAACCAGCTCAACAACATATCCTTTTGACCTGTGATGTCGCGATCTCAGAAACATGTCACGCAACGTTGTAGTTACCGTTGTCGTGGCGGTAACATACCATTTTCCATTGCAGAGCGCGGCATGAGATCGTGTAGATAGCACCCATATATTTTCGCACTGTCTTCTTCGTATATCGCTAGCTTTCGCCTGCTAGAGAAGATTTTGGGATCCATTCCTAAGCGGACAAACTAACCGATTCTGTGTTGCAGTGGATCTGTGTGCCGTTTATGTTTCTCAATGGGCACACGGAGCCCATCTGGTCCCTACCGGTGGATGAGCTGCTGGGTTCTGTGGCCACGAACGAGATACCCAGTTACGTGGACACCATGCTTCTCCTCACCTTTGGCGGCATACCGTGGCAGGTAAGAACACTATCAGCAAACGTCCATGTCCACATATTCGTGAGCTCTAGATGTTATGCTTCATATCTCGTCTATTGAAGAGGAATGCCCGGATCTGCAGGCACATCGCCAGACCTCCTCGAGGAGCGAGCGCGAGATTATGTGACTGTTTTGTCAAGAAGCTGCCTTTTTTTGCCCCGCCACGGTGGTCTAGTGGCTAAGATACTCGGCTGCTGATCCGAGGGTCGCGGGATCGAATCCCTGGCCGCGGCGGCTGCATTTCGATGGAGGCGAAATGTTGAGGCCCGTGTGCTGTGCGATGTCAGTGCACGTTAAAGAACCCCAGGTGGTCGAAATTTCTGGAGCCCTCCACTACGGCGTCTCTCATAATCAGAACTGGTTTTGGGACGTGAAACCCCACAAAACAACAACTGCCTATACAGCTTTTGTACGTGCAGCTTATACCTCGCCTTGTACTTGGGTTTTCGGCCCAATCGAAACTCTCGAAATGATTCGGCGTCAGTATTCTCTGCAATATCTGTAGAGGCATACCAGTATACAGTTCTCTTTCATCTAGTGCGTCACGAATAGTCCGTACAATATATTGCAGCGTTGCACGCGCATCTCATCACCCTCTTTTGGAATATGCATGCAGGTGACGTAAGCTTTTCCCTCATTCTATGTAGTGTAGAGACATGTTCGATGGAATGAGGTTGTAATGACAGAAGCAGGAAACAACGGGCTTGGCGGCCTGAATAAACACACAACAGAGAAGGAATAGACTATTCTCTACTAGGCTTTTAAGTGCGGTTCTAAAGACAATACATGAGGACAGTGCACTTTCATGTTGGCCTGTCAATGCGTGGATCACTTTATTTAGGGACGAACGTCTTAGGCATATCCACCTGCCTGAAGTCCAGTAAAGCAAACACAGATTGGCGGAAAGGGTGAATGTACCATTATCGCTAATGGATATGTGACGGCCTGACTCGTCATATTGCTACAGAAATGAGAGTCGTGTGTAGCCACATGGATACAAGTTCTAAAGCGATGAGAGGAGCGATCTTCCACAGTCGCTTGGACATGTCCAGGTGCTACAGTGCTCTCTGTGAGCGGCGAGAGTGGAGACAACGATTGATTTCTTTCTGCGGTTTTACGTACCAAAACCAGCTATGATTATGAGAGACGCCGTAGTGGAGGGCTCCGGAAATTTCGACCACCTGGGATTCTTTAACGTGCATTGACATCGCACAGCACACGGGCCTCAACATTTCGCCTCCATCGAAATGCAGCCGCCGCGGCCGGGATTCGATCCCGCGACCTTCGGATCAGCAGCCGAGTGTCATAGCCACTAGACCACCGAGGCGGGACCGGAGACAACGAAAAGGCGACAAAAATTAGCGAAAGTTTCTTAAACTGTTAGCTTTTATGTTCCTAGCAATAAAATCAACAATAAGTAATTGTTCACTTAGGTTCTAGCTTATTCAGCGACTTAAGTTGAAGGTTACCATGACACAATGGGTGCGTCTGCAGTCTATGTTAATCTTACCATCCACCACTCGTGGCCGACTGATACTTTGGCAACTATAGGGTGGACAGCCCCCCTGACCACTGTCGAAGCGCGCAAAGCACGACAAGGCATCTCATAAAATGGCGGCTCTGGTGCACAAAATTTTGTTCCCGCCCTTAAACTTTAATACAGCCAATATACGAATGGCGAGTTTCTTCACTGAGCCTGTTTATTGCTCTTGATCGGCAACTTAACCACCCTGCTACGGTAAAAGCCACTTTTTTGCCGTTTACGCTGGAATCAAATTTTTGACAAGAGCTATAGTTAATTCTCAAACTGGGTGGTTGTGTGGTCCAATGCCTTCCAAAAGGCCGACGACCAGCTGGACGTACAACGGTAATACGACGGCCGGTTAATAAGCAGAAATTTAAGGCACGCCACAAAACATACCGGTAACCAAATTTTTCATTAAATTAAACTACGCAAACAGATGCCCAAAATCTCGGCGGAACAAAGACTTACTCGCGTAGATAGAACAACACATCAATAGATAAACATTTCTCTCATTCTGCCGCCCTTTCCTATAAAATAATGCACAAGCCAGGCAATCAACGGACACTGTATATTTCCATACTACTTCTTAATATCCAACAAAATTGACCACAACTCTTGCAAATGCGGAAAACCTGCACAAAAGGTTGATGAACAGCTCATAGACTGCCCCCTAACGAGAGAAGGAAAGGCTACTCCTGACACATAAATTTCCGAACAATACAGAATACAAACCTGAAGTAACCAAACACCAGGGTACATTCAGTCACGTCATTGACCAAGTCTAACTCCCTCAATCTCGGCTTCACGGCAGCCAGCCTTCGGTAACGCTGCTGAACGGAAACCTATCAGAACGGAAACCTGTAAGCTTTGCAGCTAGTGCCTACGTTCGTGTCTCCTTGTATCAAATTTGTGTAATTGTGTCAGTTCGCATTTGCTCCACCACGGGTAGCTGCTTTGCAGCTTTCCAACCCGTTCTATCATTTGCATAGTCTGCGCAGGTTTTCAGTGCTTCTGAAATTTGCAATCATTCTTAAAGTATATACCAATGCAGAATATGAAAATTTGTAAAACATAGTATAGCTAAAATTAATTAAAATTATTAATTGAAGTAAATAAAATTATACTAATCATTAAAATAAAATGTTGCGTAAATAAATGAGCACTGACATACATTGAGAACCAAAAATAATAAACACAGCATAAAAAGACGACAATGGCCCCCTTACAACTCCTTGAAGCGTTTCCGGAGTCCCTGCACACACATACGCAAAACAAAAACCGACTCATTTGTAGAGTTGCGCAAGAACAAATAAGACAAAGACAATTCAGATCCCTATGCAACCACAACCCTGCTCGTTCCAGTTATTTGCATCCCTGCAATGGACGTACAATGGATTGTATTCGCTATACAGATGCGGCTAGACAGAACGAGCCTTAGTGGCGGTGTCGCTCCACGTTATCCCCCGTAATGCGGCGATGACTTATTATTTCCGCGGAAAAATCTGCAGTCGCTTGCTTTTTCACCTGTTTCTTCGTCTCCTCGAACCTATAGGGTTTATCTCAATGCACACTGTCCACTGTATACAGTGAACGTGCGCATTGCGATCAACTCTGCATACAGGAGCCTAAGTACCTGTACAATGACTGTATACAGTCACTGCGTGCAGGTGGTTAGCTCGTCGATGCTCAGGGGAGACACCACGTTGAAATCATAGCTGCGGCCTATGTTTGGTGAGCGTCAGGAAGCTAAGATTGTTCAGGCTACCAATGAAGTTAAAACAGCGTCATCGACGCTGCCGACTGCAGCTCCAGATTCAATTCGTTTCAACCGCTCCTGAACTGATTTATTAACGATGACGAACATCGGATGAGCTTACGAGACCTACCCCTGCGTCGCTAGGTGGGATACGAAGGGACATTTCACCGGATGCTTTTTTTTTATTGCTACGCAGCCGTTAAAAACTAGGAATTAGGTGTCCCACTGTTACCTCACCATCGCCGTGTAATCTCCATGCTTCACCGTCGCTCGTATGACTCAAAAACACCAGACTTTGCCCCACAACAGCCACTGAGCCTAAGACTTCTGTGCACGGTTTCACAAACATTTATCTTCGTAAATGGTCTTTTTCGTTGGCCCCAGCCGGTGTCAGTAAGGGTAGGCCTTGCTTCACGATTAGCCGAAAACTTCTTGTACGAAAGGAAATTTTTTTTACGAACTTTTTTGTGAATACAGGTCCTGACCGGAAGTATTTTTGTGCCACACTGGTGTTCAAAGAGCGCCTTAGCACCTAACTCTTATGCTTCAGCGCAAATGAACAGTCGGGAGCCGGACACGCCAACCACTGAGCTACCGTGAAAAATTTGCACTCACTACTTTGCGAGTAGGGGATTGCATAATACGTAAACACCTGGAGGGGTGGTTTTTGTGCATGTATATTAGAGGGAGTAACCAGGGATTGTATTTAATGCAAGAAGACTCCAGTTCGGCGCATCACAAATAAATTTAAGAGGACGTGTTTCTGGGCCAGTTGGTTCATACTTGAAGTGGATAACTTGGAGCGCTAAAAAGACGGGGACGAGAAAAAGACACACAGGAATGGCGCTCGACTTTCAACTGAGCTTTACTCAAGCAACACGAAAAATTTATGCGGACAACCAGCGTGGGTATATGAACGATAACTGGAAAACGAAGAGTCAGCACCTCGCCAGAACCGCCACCTCATGGCTAGCACCGGAGCAGTACAAACGCAGCAGAGAAGTTAGGGGAAAAAGAAACCCAGGGAAAACGCACCACGGAGCTGCTAACTTAGTTACACCGATGAAGCACATGCGCAAACGCCCCTAAAACAACACCTGTGCCAAAGGGAAAAGAATCACCATGAATGCCTGACGTCCGTAAACAACCCATTAACAAAGGAAGTTAGGCCACCAACGAGAAAAGGTTCAAACAACATAAAAACACCACAAGAATAACGGACTTAAAATAACAAGACGTTGCGTCAATGGAACAAGAGTACAAGGCACGAATATTAAAGAAACAACGACAATGCTTAGACAACAAAGCGCTGCGTCAATAAACAAGAGAGGGATGACAGGTGAAAACCAACAAATGAAAATGGAAGCTAGGGCAAAGACGCGTCAAAAACTAAACATAGCCATCGAGGAATGCCACCTCCTTGTCAGTAAGTGCGATTGAAGGCGTGCTGATGCATTTGTCACCATGCTTCAAGATATAAAAAGCTTCTATTATTTCACTTTCAGTCTTGTCATGCGCCAGCTCAGGAATTCAATCACATTTTTTACAATGTTCAGCAAGGTGCCTACCGGAGTTATTCTTGACTGGCAATGCATGCTCATTCGCCCTTTCGTTAAAGCATCTGCCGGTCTGCCCTATGTACACATGGTCACAACTCAACGGTATCTTATACACCACTTTGGTAACGCATCTAGTAAACGGGGCCCGTATTCACAAAAGCAACTTACGACAAAAATGCTCGTAAGAGAAAATTTCAGCCAGTCCCGATGCTGGACATATCATTAGAGAAGCCGACTGACCAATGGCAAAACGCACTTACGAAAGAAAATTTTTGTGAATTCGGCCCCGGATCGACATGGTTATTACCACACTGCTTGCGGTTCTGTTTAGTAGCCAAGCGGCAAATTTTTGACCGCTTGCATGGGGCAGAAAATACCACATTCACGAGGTACTTCATCATCATCATCATCATCATCATCCTATCTTATGTCCACTGCAGGACAATGGCCTCTCCCAATCCTCTCCATCCTTGCCTGTCCTGCTCGAGCTGATTCCATTTGATGCCTGCGAATTTCTTGATTTCGTGCCCCCATCTTACTCTCTGTCGTCCGCGGTTACGCTTGCCCTCTCCTATATCCATTCCGTCGTTCTAACTGTCCATCGGTTTTCTAGCCTTCTCATCACGTGGCCTTCCCATGTCCATTTTTTTCTTCTTAACATCGGTTATTATGTCGGCGACTGTTCTCTGACCCACTCGGCTGTCTTCCTATCTCTTAATGTAACGCCTATATCATTTTTCGTTCCATCGCCTGCTGCGGAGACCGCTTTCTTCAAATTAGGGGAAATGCGGGGGATGTAGGGAATTGCTTCTGTTGATTTCCCTTCCTTCTCTCTATTGCTGATAACACATGTGCTTTTCATCTTCTGCAGAAGTGACTCGCAGACACTAAGGAGAAAAAAAATGAGGGTACTTGGCTGCGGCAAGGCGTTCGAGCTGCTGGCGAAAACCTTTTAGCATCTCGTGGTGACAAGACTTGTCTAAGGCCGCTTTCAAACAAGTCATAGCAATGCCTCTTTTGACAAGTTTTGAGTGTGCGCTCTCGTACGGCAACAAGCATTTCTTAGTTCTAGGACTGTAGGAAGGAAGGAAGGAAGGAAGGAAGGAAGGAAGGAAGGAAGGGGAAAACAGAAAGGCAGGGAGGTTAACCAGAAGGGAGTCTGGTTGGCTATCCTACACTGGAGGAATGGGAAGGGGAAATAGAAAGATGGGGACTGTAAAACTAACACAGGTGATCAACCTTGAAGATAACTCTTGAGTTTTATCTGGAGTCGACTGCCATTGGCTTTAATGTGCAAGAACTATGTGCAAAAGTCTGTGCAGAACTATGTGCATTGGGTATGCAGTAGCCCCCGTCTTGTGCGACATACTTTTATCGTCTGTAAATAAGCGCATCGCATCCAAACTTGGTCAATTTCATGTCACAAAAGCATTTAGATACGTAGACGACTATCTTCTGATTTTGAAAGATGTAAATCGCCTCCCATCTAGTGACCTTAGATGGGAGGCGCATGTTAACTACGTTACATCTTCAGCGTTAAAAAGATTATTTTTCCTTAAAAGACGACTACGGTACGCACCACCTCAAACAAAACTCTTAGCTTATAAGACCTTAATTCGTCCTTTAATAGAATACGCCAACTTAGTCTGGTTCCCGGCCACAAATAATCTAATTAAAAAGATAGAAGGTGTACAAAGGAAAGCGGTTAGATTCGTCTACAACAAGTACAGTTACCTTCATTCACCCTCTGATCTAATAGCAAGAGCTGGGCTACTAACATTACGAAATCGAGCCAAACTTGCACGCCTAAAAATGCTCTTCCAACTTATTCATAGACAGCTGAACATCGACAGTTCTAAATTCATATCTATTTCAGAAACCAGACAGTCACGCCACAAACATCCATTAACATTACAGGAATACCGTTTCAACACCAATTGCTTCAAGAATTCTTTTTTCCCACAGTCAATTAGAGAATGGAATAGATTGCCCGTCTGTATACCCAACAGTAAAGACTTGACTACATTTGTAACTTTACTTGATAAACATATTCATGCCACCTAAACTTGAATTGATGATTCTTTTCCTGCTCTTTTCTAACTTTCACCATTTGAGTGCCTTTTGAATTTGTTAATTTGTCAGTGCAATTTGTAAACAATGTCTCTCATGTTCATTAGCGTCACTTTTTTGAAGATGGTCACTTTGTACTATTATATCTACTAAATGACATTTGCCACAAACCTTATGTTGCCTACACTCCATGTAATATAGTATTTCTCTAGTCATGCATTTTTCACTACTCAATGTATGTATATCTCTTGTGTATTTTGGTTGCCCTCCTGCAATAGGGACTGGCAGTATGTATAAATAAAAATAAATGGTCTTCCGATCGACAATTTAGTAGCAGGTATCGTGAAACTTTTCGAAGCCTCAGGTCAAGGCCTAAGGTTCACTTGGGAAATGGCAGTAGACAATGCAATTCAATTTTTGGATGTAAGAATTATCTTCAACGTTGACCCTTCAGACCTTAGGGGAAGACCTTGCTATGTCATCTCGTCATGCCGATCAGGGGAGGTCCGCAGACCATTTAATATCTTTAACTCTGTCCTATAGACGGCCTCTCTGATTTATGGAACTCAAATAAGCGCTAATACGCTGCCTACGACGTCACTGGGCCATGTCCTGCCGAACAAACGCTCGCAAACGTTTCCAACCCAAGAAGACAAGAAGTCCTTGTGATCCTCGGTGACTGGTGAAGCACACGTGACACACCAAAGATTTAAAAAGTCGCATATGTGGTGTTTTTTTTTTTTCGCCTGCCCTTATTGCCGTCCTCCCTCTGCCTCCACTCCGTGAGCGCAAGAAAGTTCATGCGTCCACCGCACGCCTGGCAAGTGCGAAGGCTGAGGCCACCTTTTGTAATGGCTCCCAACTCCGTTTTGTGGTATAGATACTGCTAATTACAATTATTTGACTTCACACCTGTCGTAATACTTGTTTTCTTCGCTCTCGCCTTTTGTGCGCAGGATTATTTCCAGAGGATATTGTCGACCAAGAGTGAATTCCGCGCCAAGGCTCTGTCGTTTGTAGGCTTCTTCGGCACCCTAGCCATGGCTGTGCCACCTGTGCTTATAGGTGTTGCAGTCAAGGCAACGAGTGAGTAACCGTGTTTTCATACATTTATTCATTAATTTACGCATTTCGCACCGCCTATTCATCAAGCGTGTGTTGTTACTTGGTGATTATCTATTGTATATTGTGACGATGATCAAGTGCGGCCAACTGGTGTATTAACAATGAATATAACAGTTGGTTCGTGCTCATTAACATGACATCTCTGTTTTCTCTTCGCTACACCACAGTGCCATTTAATTATGGGTACTCCGAAATTTTGTATGCTCTACGCACTGATGATCTGAGTGTTACAGACTAAGTCGTTATGACCAGCGTTGATCAACTTACTGAACATGCAGCCGCGGGATTCGGGCGCTGCTGTACCACATAAGGATTTTCATGTTTTCTATAAATTCTCTTTCGTGTGTGTGTGCGTGCGTGCGTGTGTGTGTGTGTGTGTGCGTCAAGGTAAATTGTAGATCTGTGGAAGAGGCCTTACTTCTGCAGTGTACAAAGCAGGCTGATGTTATATATGCATTTGGAAATTTTTGTATAGCCAGGGTTCTTCGAGGCTGGCCAATGTCGAATAGGCTAGTAGACCATTCGATTTCACGACTTAAAATTGCGAACTCTTGCGTTCCCTTTACTAAAAGCCTCTTCTCAAGAGCTTTCTGCGTCGCGATGAATTGTCGCCATGACTTTGGTCTCCAAACGCTTGTTGGGCGCACCTGCGTATATTGAGGGTCAGTAGCTAGGTTTATCTAGGAAATATTCACGGACTCTTAAAGTTTTTGCAATGTTTTCGAGATCTTGAAGTAAATGAAATTCGTCATAGAAAGCCATAGCTGGACAGAACTTGAGCCCTCTCGACAGTAGCTTTGTTTCGTCTTCTGAGAGGGTGGTGTTTGAAAGATCAACTACTATGGTACCGCATGGTTCGCGGTTAACTGCGTGGTCGCTAGCTACGTCAGCCGGAGGATCAGACGGAATGGTACACTCATACTCCCAAACTGACGCACGTCCTCGATCTGCTTTCCTTCTTTTTCTCTCTCCTGTCAGTTTCTTTCATCTTCTCTATTTTTCTTTTCTGATTCTTTCTTTTTTTTTCCTGACTTCTTTCACAGACAAGTATAAACAGAACCGAGCATAGAACCAAACGCATTTCTGATCAAGGCCCGTATCAGGCTGAAACACTGAATGAACATTTCCCCATTTTGCTTCCAGTGTGTGTGTGTGTGTGTGTGTGTGTGTGTGTGTGTGTGTGTGTGTGTGTGTGTGTGTGTGTGTGTGTGTGTGTGTGTGTGTGTGTGTGTGTGTGTGTGTGTGTGTGTGTGTGTGTGTGTGTGTGTGTGTGTGTGTGTGTGTGTGTGTGCAGATAGCGCGGCAGAACATGTATTCAGCTCTAACAGACCAAGCAGACAATTGCGTTCAGGAAGTAAGCGATAATCTCACACGGATTGTCAAGGAATGTGCAATAGAAGTAGGAGGTACGATCGGTACAGAGATTACTAGCAAACTTTCCCAGGAGACGAAAGACTTGATTAGAAAGCGGCAAGGCATGGCAGTATCAAATGCAATTGACAGAATAGAACTAGCGGAGCTTTCGAAGTTAATCAATGCCCCGCCACGGTGGTCTAGTGGCTAAGGTACTCGGCTGCTGATCCGAGGGTCGCGGGATCGAATCCCGGCCGCGGCGGCTGCATTTCGATGGAGGCGAAATGTTGAGGCCCGTGTGCTGTGCGATGTCAGTGCACGTTAAAGAACCCCAGGTGGTCAAAATTTCCGGAGCCCTCCACTACGGCGTCTCTCATAATCAGCACTGGTTTTGGGACGTTAAACCCCACAAAACAACAACAAGTTAATCAATAAGCGTAAGACAGCCGACATACGAAAGTATAATATGGAGCGGATTGAGCATGATCTAAAGAACGGAAGGAGCCTGAAAGCGGCGAATAGACGTCTAGGCATAGGTAGAAATCAGATGTATGCATTACGACACAGGCAATGTGATCACGAATAGGGATGAGATAGTGATAATCGCTGAGGAGTTTTACAGAGATCTCTACAGTAGTCTTGATAACCAGAATAGTGAACGAGGAAACAGTTTAGAAGAGGCTGACATTCCACCAGTACTGACAGAGGAAGTAATGAAAGCTTTGAACGAGATGCAAGCGGGAAAGGCACCCGGTGAGGATCAGATAACAGCAGAACTGCTAAAGGATGGTGGGCAGATTATACTGGAAAAACTGGCAAGCCTGTATACGCAGTGCCTAATGACTGCGAGCATACCGGAATCTTGGAAGAATGCTAACATCATCCTAATCCATAAGAAAGGCGACACAAAGGACTTGAAAAATTACAGGCCGATTAGCTTACTGTCAGTCGTTTACAAGGTATTTACCAAGGTAATCACTAACAGAATTTGTGCCACCTTAGATTTCAGTCAACCTAAGGAACAAGCAGGGTTTCGTAAAGGCTACTCAACAGTAGACCATATTCACACTATCAATCAGGTGATATAGAAATGTGCGGAGTATAATCAACCCCTATACATAGCCTTCATAGATTACGAGAAGGCATTTGACTCGGTCGATACCTCAGCAGTCATGCAGGCATTGCGGAATCAGGGCGTAGACGAGCACTACGTA
This sequence comes from Hyalomma asiaticum, assembly GCA_013339685.2. NCBI lineage: Eukaryota > Metazoa > Arthropoda > Arachnida > Ixodida > Ixodidae > Hyalomma > Hyalomma asiaticum. The sequence goes on from CM023481.1 coordinate 121,703,596, forward strand.
AGACTACTGGAAGACATCTACAACGGCTCCACAGCCACCATAGTCCTCCATAAGGGGAGCAGCAAGATACCTATAAGGAAGGGCGTAAGACAAGGTGACACAATCTCTCGAATGTTATTCACAGCATGTTTACAAGAAGTATTTAGAACGCTGAATTGGGAACAGGTGGGTGTAAGGGTCAATGGGGAATACCTCAGTAACCTCCGATTTGCTGATGACATTGCCTTGCTAAGTAACTCGGGAGATGAATTACAAAGCATGATTACTGACCTTAACAGGCAAAGTATAACAGTGGGCCTGAAAATTAATATGCAGAAAACTATAGTAATGTTCAATAGCCTTGGGCGAGTACAGCGATTTCAGATAGCTGGCGAGGCACTGGAAGTAGTAAGTGAATATGTCTACTTAGGCCAGGTAGTGACCCCTGATCCGAATCATGAGGCTGAAGTTATTAGGAGGATTAGAATGGGGTGGAGTGCATTCGGCAAGCATTCTCAGATAATGAATGGTAGCTTACCATTGTCTCTGAAGAGGAAAGTGTATAACAGCTGCATCTTACCGGTACTCACCTACGGGGCAGAAACTTGGAGGTTAACTAAGAGGGTTCAACTTAAATTGAGGACGACGCAGCGAGCTATGGAACGGAAAATGGTAGGTGTAACCTTAAGGGACAAGAAGAGAGCGGTGTGGGTTAGGGAACAAACGCGTGTTAGGGACATACTAATAGAAATTAAGAAGAAGAAATGGGCCTGGGCGGGCCATGTAATGCGAAGACAAGACAACCGTTGGTCATTAAGGGTAACGGAGTGGATTCCTAGAGAAGGCAAGCGTAGCAGGGGGCGGCAGAAAGTTAGGTGGGCAGATGAGATCAGGAAGTTTGCGGGGATAAATTGGGCCCAGTTAGCACAGGACAGGGATAATCAGAGATCCATGGGAGAGGCCTTTGCCCTGCAGTGGGCGTAGACAGGCTGATGATGGTGGTGATGATGATGATGGTGTTTGTGTGTGTGTGTGTGTGTGTGTGTGTGTGTGTGTGTGTGTGTGTGTGTGTGTGTGTGTGTGTGTGTGTGTGTGTGTGTGTGTGTGTGTCAGGGTAAATCGCAGATCTCCGGAAGAGGCCTTAGTTCTGCAGTGGACAAAGCAGGCTGATGTTATATATGCATTTGGAAATTTTACAACGTAAGCTGTTATGAGATCACAACAAGGGCCGTTTTTGGCGCCGTAGTTGTCTGCCGCCGCCGCCGCCGCCGGTGTCCGTAACCATGTAGAGACCACCGACGCTGCAGCACGAGGAACGCTAGCGTCGGCGTTCTCAGCCGGCGCGTTTGTACCGGCTGCAAAAGAAAAGAGAAATAAAGAGTGGCGGCGCGTGCCCGGGAAACGGACCCGGCACGCGTCAGTTGGTTCTAGAAGCGTGCGACGCTGGTTGCATTGTCTGTAGCTCCGCTGCGACCTCGCGTTTCCCAACATTGGTGACCCGGCCTAACAGATGACCGACTCTAGCAGCCTACCACCCTCAGGCAGCCTTCTGCCTGACGCTACCATGCACCCGCGAGACGTTGCAGCTCTTCAGCTTCGTCTGCCCACGTTCTGGCGCAACAACCCGCAGCTCTGGACCCCCGTCCTCTGCGCGGCAGTCGAGCTGTCTACCACTGAGCTACCCTTGTACTTAAAAAATCATCGCTAGAAAACCTAAACAGGCATAAGCCTGCCGAGGAATCGCATTAACAAATATAATGTTACGTGGTAGAATATATTAATACGCCACTACGCGTCGCTGAAAGTGCATTGCATAACGAGCGCAAGGAATCACTTGAAAGAACACAGGGGTGCATGTAGCTCTCCACCCATTACAGAGGCATCAACATCATCATTACGATTGATTGATTAGTGGGGTTTAACGTCCCAAAACCTGCTCTGATTATGAGAGACACCGTAGTGGAGGCTCTGGAAATTTCGACCACCTGAGGTTCGTTAACGTCCACTGACATCGCACAGCACAAACATCATCGTTATGTCAAACGATCTTTTTCAACTTTTCCGTCATCGTTATTCCGAAGCGCTGCCCTTCATCGTGTCGTATCGTGCAATGCGTCACGCGGCAGGCGACGTGCGCAGCCCCGACAGCAACCTGACTTGGCTCTTCGATAGACCTGATGGCTCCTCCTCGCAAGGTGCGGACCGCTGCTGAAGAAGTGAATCGCAGAGCTACGCGCGCGGCTGCAGCAAGGCAACGTCGGGCACAACAGACCGTTGTGCAGAGAGAAGCCCAAACCGCAGAGTTATGGCGCAGGGAATACCTACCACCTGTACTTGCACTAGTTTCCCCAAGAGTTTACAGTGGCCTCTAAGACCACCTGTACTTGCACTAGTTTCCCCAAGCGTTTACAATGGCCTCTACGAAGGTCGCTCCTCCAGCTTACGTTGTCACTGTCCTGCGATTCTGCCTGGGCCTGGTTTTTTTTTTTTTGTATAGCCAGGGTTCTTGGTGACGGCCCAATGACGAACAGGTTAGTAGCTCATTCGATTTGATGACTCAAAATTGTGAACACTTGCGTTCCCTCTACTAAAAGCGTATTCTCAAGAACTTTCTGCGTGCGCAAGACACGTCAGAAAATCAAGCGGCGCGCTCCCGTGAGTTGCCTGCTCAATCACCACGTAAGTTGCACGCAGTCTAACGATTGCCGTCTGTTTATCTAGGTCGGTCGTAGCGTATGCGCAAAACGTATGGTCGTCACTGTTGAGCTTGTTCCGAAGGAAATAGGGGCGCGTCGGTTTTGAATATTTAGGTAAGAAGCGCGAAAATAGCGACACTGGATTTGAGACCTACACGCAGAAGGCGTCGTTTGCAACAAATTTATTCAGAGTAGGGGAAAAACAACTGTTTATACAAAAGGTACGTGCCGCACAGATCGTGAGCGCACAGTCACATTCAATTAATGTAGTTGCTTCAGCTACAATTATATGTGCGACGCACTTAGAACTTAAGCGAGTGAAGTGGAAATTTCGCTTCCTTCACTGATTCTTTTTCCTCACTTGTTCAGTTCAGTTCAGTTTATTACCTTAAAGGCCCCCCTTTCTTGGAGGGGCATTACATAAGGGGTGGGGTTTTATTTAGGGATAACAATAAGCACTGAAAATTGCTTTAGTTTTGAAGATGATCGATAACATGGTCTTGGAAGGCAGATGATGAGGTGGTGGTGACGATGTCCTGGGGGAGGCCGTTCCAGTCAGTAGCTGCTCGAAAAAAGAACGAGGCAGAAAAGGTAGTGGTACGCGAAGGTGGGCGGGCAACCTGAAATGGATGACTGGTTCGATGAGATATGCGAGCTGCGGCTCTTATGTAAGGTGGCTGATTTAGCGAAGAATGAAAGATTTTGTGAAAGAGCACGAGAGTTGCAGTGCGTCGACGCAAGGAAAGGGATGGCAGTTCAGATTTCGCTTTCAAAGATGAGATACTGATATCGTATGAGTAAGATGAGTGAATGAATCTAGCGGCACGGTTTTGTGCCGCTTCTAATGCATTGATTAAATACGTTTGATGTGGGCTCCATATGGCAGATGCATATTCTAATTTCGGTCTAATTAGTGATTTGTAGGCAAGCACTTTTACATGTGGGGGTGCAAGGCGGAGATGGCGCTTGAGGAAACCGAGTGCCTTATTGGATGCTGAAATGATATTAGCAATGTGGGTACGCCATGACAAGTCATACGACAAGGTTACTCCAAGGTATTTATAAGATGGTACTGACGTAATGGGGGTGTTAGCGATAGAATACTGGAAACGATATGGGCTGTGGCGACGGGAAAAAGACAAAAGTTTACATTTAGAAGGATTAAGGATCATTAACCATGTGTTACACCAATTGAGCACGCTGTTAAGATTTGTTTGGAGATGTACGTGATCATGCGGGTTACTGATAGTGTGGTAAATGGCACAATCGTCGCCGAACATGCGAAGGCTACAGGTTACATGATCGGGCAGGCCATTAATATATATCAGGAATAGGAGGGGACCAAGGACTGATCCTTGGGGGACGCCTGATGTGACTGGGAGAGAGTTAGATAGGTGACCATTGACAAAGACTGACTGAGAACGGTTAGTGAGAAACTGTTCTATCCATTGAAGAATATTAGGGTGAAGGTGCAGGTGTGAAAGTTTTAGCAAGAGGCGGCGATGAGGAACTTTATCGGACGCTTTTGCGTAGTCTAGAAAAATTACGTCGGTCTATACGTTACGGTCAAGGTTAGTGTGCAGGTCGTGAAGAAAGAGTGCTAATTGTGTTTCGCAGGAGAGGCCTTTACGGAATCCGTGCTGTGATGGATGGAAAAAATTACAGGAGTCCAAAAAATTTATGATTTGAGAGTAGATGACATGTTCCATGATTTTACAGGGTACACTGGTTAATGAAATGGGGCGGTAGTTCAAGGGGGAATTTCTGTTACCTGATTTGTATACCGGAACGACCTTCCCCATTTTCCAGTCGTCTGGAATGATTCCTGAGGTGAGCGACTGTGAAAAAAATGATGGATAAATATGCAGCACAAGTCGATCTAGCATTTTTCAGTAGCTTGGGATGAATTGAGGCCATACCGGTTGATGATGAAAGTTTCATGTTGTCAATTACGGATGCAATGCCTTCTTCGACAAACGTGATAGCTGGCATGAATGCTTCGGTGTTAACTGATGGCGAATGAGAAGGTGCGTCAAGCTCTTTCGTAAAGACAGATGCGAATGCGCTGTTAAATAATTCCACACACTCATGGTCTGTGACTGTTTCGTGCGCGTCGTTAATCAGTGTGATGTCATGAGTGTGCTTTGGGTTTAAAACTTGCCAGAACTGCCTGGGGTTGGTGTAGCTTCGGCAAGTCATGGTGATAAAATGAATGCTTGGCGTTCCGGATCTCAAGTAGATATAATTTTTCCACTTCTAAGTATCTTTCCCAACCACTCTGGGTGCCACTGCGTTTGGCCGAACGGAACAGCTGTTTCTTTTTTTTATTTTCTAGCCGTTTTAAATGTACGGAAAACCAAGGCTTATTGTGATTAGTATGAAAGGTAACCCTCGGAATGAACATGTTAGTGAGCGCGCATAATTTATTTTTGAAGATTGACCAGCTTTCATGTATTGTACGAGTGTGGAACACTGATTTGTACTCGGGAAGAAAGGTGTTAAGGTCTTCGGTTATTGCTTCGTAGTTCCCTTTGTCGTAAAGACATATTGTTTTCGCGGATGTATGCTTCGGAGTGGAACTGAATGAGAAGAGAGCATGTATTATTTTATAGTCGCTGATTTCTGGGAGATAATTGATGAATAAAAGGTTCTCAGGTCTGTTAGCTAGTATTAAGTCTAGGATGTTTGCTGTTTCTTGTGTAACGCGCGTTGGCTCCGAGACTAACTGACTCAGGTTAAAATTTAAACATACGTCAATGAAGTTTTTAGCCTCTGCATGACATGTTAATGACGAAATGCCTAGATTATGCCATTCGATGTTCGGGTAATTGAAGTCACCGAAGAGAAGGATGCGAGCATTGGGATAAGTGGTAACAAGTTATCCTAGGCTATTGTTCAGGTGTCTGCAGAAGTCTTGATTAGGCTGTGGTGGTCTATAACAAACGCCGAGGAGCACTGTTATGGGAGGAGCGTAACAGTGCTCCTGTTACAACTACTTATGTCTACTTCTAGCAACAGTAGATAATGACCTTAAACCAGACATGCACTGACAATCACGATAGCGTATTGCCAGATGACTTTCTTTTTTATTCCTGACCTTCTTGCGATGTTGTCGCAGCTTACCCTTCAGACAGCACTCTGCTTGACCTACGTATATTCTATTGCATGGCAGCAATACTTCATGTACCACTTCCACCTGACGCACAACAGCATACTTGCGCTCTCGTGGTTAACGGCAGAAACTGGTGCTCTGTGGAAATAAGGATTTGTCACTATAAAGTGCCAGAGAAACCAATATTGTCCACGTATAAGAAATTGCGGCTTACTTTTATCTTACACTGTGAGTTGTTGTGGGCTCCTTACAATAAGTGACACCCCAGGAAAATGCATGGAACAACAAAAGCTAGATTAAGCAAGTGTGACATCCCACAGCTTCGTTGGTATTTGGCGTTCGCGATAGCACAGACACGCGTGCTTCTTTTTTTTTTTAGGGGCGAAGCTCCTTAAGGTTTGGGTCTGTCCGTCCGTTGTTCCTAGTAGCGCGTTACCTTCAAAGAAATGAATGATGCTACGTGTGGGAGGCGCGCCCTCGGCGCGTGCCTCCCGGCGCGCGAGCTCTCTCACTCTTCCATCTGCTGTCTTGTGAGACAGAGAGAGACAGAGAGAGCGAAAGGCGCGCGTTGACTATGGAAACGCTCTTTCTTCAATGAACGCGCTACCAGCTCGCAAAGAAGGAGAACGCGCCCTCACCCGCGAGAGACAATCTGTCTAAAACAAAATGTAAATAATTCAGAGTACTTCGTACTCTATGCTATGGAAGGGCTCCGTAGAGCTGTCCACGGATATATTATTACGAGAAGAAACTGATACGAACGCCTGCTGCACTGGCTACTTGTGCTGCTCTACCTACAGGACCCTACTTAAAGCACACATTCCTGTGTTCGAACTAACCTCTTTATCTAAGATTTGTGTCCCCTTGAACGAACTTTTGTTCATAAGTAAAAATTGCTGTGCACTAAGCGAGCTTCCTTTGTTAGAAGACGTAGCACATACAACATGCATAACCTTTGGAGCTTTCTTAACTTGCAGGTTTCCCATCTAATCTGTGAGGCTAATTTCTCCGCTGGGTCGCAATTTTTGAGCTTGGAATCTGTTCTGCACCGGTTTTAAAGGGACACTAGAGTCGATTACGATTTTTCTCGTACAAGTGAATAACCTTTACACATTACTTCGGTGACCTATAGAAGGACATTTTAGCGCGCTCACAACAGCACCGTGGTGTAGCCCGCACGCTATAAGGCTGGCCACATCTAGCCTTTGGTGGTACATTTCATGCCGAAATCGCAGCTATACCGCGTCTACATTGTTAAAGAGAGATATTCGTGTTTGAGGGTGGGCTATAGAAAGGTGACAGGTGCCTATAAGGACGCGCAGCTCTCGCTTCCGGCCACTCGACAGCATTCGCCGCGACTTCGTCTTGCGGCCCACGATAGCGGTACAGCGAGAGCAAGTATTTTGTGCGCTCTTGCACGGGCTATCATGCGAATTCGATGTTCGCAAAATGGATATCGCAAACGCTAAATGTTCACACCAGGGTCAGCGAAGTCAGCAAATTTGGGTCCTAAACAAACCAGCCGCGTACGAGGATCGACGCTCATCGGTCCCACTGAGTCGATTACGACCGACATAATAATTGTAATACGAGATACACGCCCCGCATATGCACCTGTATATCGCGACTAGCGCGTCCTTTACATGCTATGTTTTACCATTTACGGGCTAATATCTAATAAACAAAATTTCCACCACTGACATATATTATTTAAAGTAATCTACGACCATGATTTATTTATTTGTTTGTTTGTTTTACAGTTTACAGCTACAGTTTAGAATACAATTTAAAAACGCAACTTTAATCTTCAGACAAACTTGGTGGCGATGCTGGCGATGGTGTCCGCCGCCGCCTCCGCAGTTGGTGTCCGTAATTGCTTGCTATCAGCTTCAATTAAAAAAAAGAAAAACTCCATGCCTATGCGGATGTAGCTCAGAGGGAGCAGTTCTAATACACCCCTGACTTACTGTCATCACTTGCTTGAGCATATCGCATTCTCAGCTATGGCTCTGATATGGTAGGAGGGGTGTTTAATTCATGAGATCATGCGTTTGTCAGTCACTGCCTGTAGTTTCATCGACGAAGACGAGGAAAAAGGGGATTAGAGGGAAAGGAGACGACGATGAAGAGGAAGAAGGCGCAGAAGATGACAACGAAGAAAAAGAGGAAGAACATGAGGAGTACTAAGAATAATAAGAAGAAAAGTGTGATGAAGGGAAAAAGACATAGATAGTACGACGGGGAGTACGAAGATGACCAAGGCGAACTCGACTAGTAAGAAGGCGACGAGGCGATGGGGAAGAGGGAGGCGACGACAACGAAGAAAATGAGGTAGCGGATGACAAAGAACAAGAAGAAGTGGGGGCAGAAATAGCAGACAGTGGAAGAGGAATAATAGGAGTAGGGGAAGCAAGCATAGAATAAGACTGAAATAGAAGAACCAGAGAGCACGTAGCGCTGCCACTGGTACATCTACCCAGAACTGTGAATTGTTTTTTTTTAGGCTGTTCTTTGTTCTATTGGTGAATTTATTACTGTCTTAGTTGTTTTGTTGTTGTTTTTTTCTTGCTACCGAAACGATGTTATCGTAACGCTTTTTGCCCAGTGGAATAATCGCAGCCTCAACGGCGCTTCCTGTGCGCTCCCTTGCGCAGGGTGGAACGAGACGACGTTCCCAAGCGACGAGGATCCTACGGACGACAAGTACGCGCCCATGATGCTGTCCCTGGCGCTGCAGTATCTCACCCCGACCGCAGTCTCGTGCTTGGGGCTGGGTGTGGTGGCGGCAGCCGTCATGTCGTCCGCCGACTCGTGCCTCCTGAGCTGTGGATCCATTGCCGCCAGAAATATTTACGTACCCCTAATTCGACCAAAGGCGAGTTTTCTCCACTATAATGTATGCGCTCAGGCAGGGGTCGAAGCTTGGTAGAGTAATTGATAGTGCATTTTGATGGTATTCACATCGCTGTCGCACTTCAATAAAAAAAAATGGATGGGCAGGTCCGGTACTGACTGCCAAATCGAGTCAGCGTTGCGGCACTTTACCTGTCTCCTATTTTCCCCGCAATATGCACCCGCTGTGAATACTATCAAAATGCACACATTCGTGCGTGAGACGCACAGATGTGTGTGAAGTCACACTAGTGAATCCGCTCATTCTCATCTCACTGTTCTGATTTTTTTTTCCTGATAGAGTTAATTCGTAAGAGCAATTGATTTGTTCTGCCCCCCCCCCCCCCCATCACCTCTCATTCTTATTTTTTTGTGGCGACCATATTAGATGGGCCTTACAATCTTTTACTAAGTATATTCATTTAAGTATTTGCTTTTCTTAGCTCAAGATCCACATTGCATGACCTGGAGGGTAAGGTAATGAGGCAATCAGAGAGCTATAATGGGTAACATGAGTAAAGTGCATTTAAACGAGTTTCAAGTGTTTTGGGAACATTTAGAAACGTAATGCACCCACAACATCCAAGCTGTACTTTAAAAGACCATTCCGCAGAGTGTTAACATGGGGTTGACTTAGTGCTACTTGGTACAGAACACGACGGTAAGTATAGAGAAATAGTGCGAATAAGTTTATTTATGCCCTCTACGTACAAAAACAAGTATCTGCCACATACGGAAAATACGTACAAAATATCTACATATCTACAGGGGAAAAAGATGCCGAGAACTTCGGCTTGGTTATGAGTGTGGGAATTTGCATACATAAATGACTCTCTGTTTATTAGAAACCCTCGAACCGTTTCATGAAATATTGGGTGCAGATTCAGACATGGGAATTTTGACCATTAGTTTTTGAGAGAACTGATTGAAAGTCCTCTTGACATGAATAATGCAGTTAATGAGCGAAAAATGCAGCTTCATGTGGAATGAATAATGTGCCTGCAAACCATGCTGACTGTGATAGCATTTGACAGCAAAACCTTCAGATTTAATAGTCCCACCGATACCAGAATTCATTTCAGAGCGGCCGGCAAAGGTATATCGCTTTTTTTCGAGAACTTCCTTTTACATCTTTCTTTAAAATGCCGTTCGACGGCATTAAATGTGCCGTCGAACCTCTTTTTTTTTTTACTTCGCCTTGCTTATTGCCGGTGGAATTCTATAGCTTTCATTTTGTGTAGTGCAGCTTCGACCTTATCAGGCGCCTACCATTCATGGTTGGGGCTTAATGCACCTTAGACATGCATCGTACATAGGCTGGTCTTTTCTTTTTTAGACATATTTTTCTTCAATCCCCAGTTACTGACAACATAGTTGTATTCCATGAGCTGGATTATTTCATGCTGCGGACATTACTTACATGAAGAATAAAGATACACAAGCGAGAAATAAAGTAGAATTCATTAATTAAGGTTCTAATATTTACCGTAATGGTACTATTGTAGACTGGGATATGCAGTCGCTGAGGTTGCAAGGCATATACGTTGGCATAAATAGGTTCATGAAACTTGCTTTTAAAACGCACTGTGTTTTTAGTAGCAAATAAATCGTGAATTTTCGCAGGACAAAACCACGATATGACTATGAGGCACACCATAATGAGGTACTCCGGCCTTTAAATTGCACCTAAACTTGTGTGTGTGTGTGTGTGTGTGTGTGTGTGTGTGTGTGTGTGTGTGTGTGTGTGTGTGTGTGTGTGTGTGTGTGTGTGTGGTGTGTGTGTGTGTGTGTGTGTGTGTGTGTGTGTGTGTGTGTGTGTGTGTGTGTGTGTGTGTGTGTGTGTGTGTGTGTGTGTGTGTGTGTGTGTGTGTGTGTGTGTGTGTGTGTGTGTGTGTGTGTGTAACCAGAACGCATGTATGTGGATCAGTCGCACACTTTAATAATAATTTCCGGGATTTTGCGTCCCAAAGCCCCAATATGATTATGAGAGAAGCTGTAGTGGAGGGCTTCGAAAAATTCCACAACATGGAGTTTTTTTAACGTGCATCGCACCCGAGGCGGGCCTCAAAATTTCGCCTCCATCTAAATGCAGCAGCCGCGGCGGCGATTCGATCTCGCGACCTTCATATCAGGAGTCGAGTGCCGCAGCCACTAGACCACCATGGCGGGGCTGCCGCACATTTCGGAATCGCCCTGTAAATTCGTTTGAGTGGGGTGCGCCCTACAATTCGCGTATTGCATTACGTGCCGTGAAGTAAATAAATGTAAAGTCTCGTAGCGACTTTTTGTTAATTTCTCGCGCAAGCAATGTCCGCCGCTAAACGTATAATGCTTAACTCGATGACTGCAATTGTGCCAGCTCTAACAAGGTGTTCTTTTTTTTTTAATTCTGCATTGTCAAAAATAATGATAACATTATATATATACGCACGCTGGTGCAGGGGGACTAACCACGTTGACGCACGGGAGCCGATATGATGCTGATTAATGGGCTAACTGGTTAGAAGGCACTATTTGCACCATAACGGCCAAAAGACACGGACAAGAAAGACAACAAAGACAGCACCTGCCATGCTCACGTCACATCGGCTCTATTTTCCCAGTAATAGCTGCGTGGAATTCATACTAATTTAGTCACACAGCTCTATCATAGTTGCATAGAACATGCGCCTGGCTAAACTCTGTGCAACTCTATCGGACAGGCTTCGGACGCCGAGGTGGTGTGGGTTCTGCGGCTGTTCGTGGTCGCCGTGGCCGCCGCATCGGCCATCATGGCCATGGAGGTGCGCTCGGTGTACGACCTGTGGGCACTGAGCGCCGACCTGGTGTACGTGGTGCTTCTGCCCCAACTTCTCGCCGCTGTGTTCCTGGGCAGACGGTGGTGCAACGCGGCCGGTTCGGTGACCGCCTTCTTCCTGGGCCTGGCGCTACGAGTGCTTGGTGGGGAACCTGTGCTGGGCATCCCGGCCGTCATGCACTATCCACTCTACGACGGAAGCAGGCAGCTGTTCCCTTTCAAGACGGTCACCATGCTGCTGTCCGGCATCACGTTACTCGCCGTGTCCCGCGTGGCCGATTGGGTCACCGGCTCCAAGCGCTCCGCTCGACTCGAGACCCCGCCTTCACCGGCGCGCAAACGGCCGGCACTCACTTCGAACGACTTGTGGAAATAGCTCATCCACCTGCTCGTGTATATAGACCACTTTAACAATGATTCATAATACTGACACTTCCGTAAACGGTGCCCAAAAACTGCGGTGTGAAAAATTGACAAACTGCAGGCAAAACTCGCGTTGCTTCTTCCCCGCCGGCACATGTCCAAGGATTCCTGCAAGATGGAGGCGCTGGACTAATACAAAAGCACAAGAGGTGCTGTATATTCGTGCCAACATGAGTCGTTCATGATGGTGATAGCCCACGAAAGTGCGAATAATTAACCTTGTTTTTTTTTTGCTTTCTTTCTTCTTCGCGATCCGTCCCTTCTTACTTCGTATGTACGAGCAGCTCGCTGTAAGCTGCCATGAGTGATCATTATGGAGTGTAGTGTGTGCTTGCATGTATATGCTTGGGCACATAAGGTTGTGCAACTCTATGTGTCCAGGCATAACAACACGCCGGGTATTATATCGTAAGGTCTGACGCGGCTCTGTGGTCATGTGTGCTATTGAATAGTCGGATGCGACGCTACTATAAGAAAATTAGGAAGTGAGACAGAATAAATCTTATTTTTTGACCATGCTGCCCAAGCACGGAGAGGGCCGGCCTTCTCACTACAGGTTCCCATGTCCTTGGGCTGGCTTCCTAGCCCTGTTCACCAGCTGTAGCTGGTCCTCAGGACTTGGATTTCTCAGCTGTGCCACTGGTCGTGTGTTGGTGACTGGATCGGTGTTTTTGGGTTCTTGTTTCTGCCCGGACCATATGGTAGAATGTTCGGAAGCAGAAGTCGCAGTCTTTTGTGTCCCTGGCTCCATGTCGACACTGTAACTAGTAAACTGCCGCGAAGGTAATTACCCACTTGAAGCCGGTGCAGTGTGACGGCTATTTCTCTGTTGACCTTGCCATGAGATGCTGGGTATTTCCGCCTGTGAAATTTCTTTTTTTTCCCTTGTCGGGAGTCAGCTAGGCATGTTTATTGTAGTTTTTAGTGGTTACAAACACAGACCCCAGCAGACTTTGTTTTCCAGTCTTTAAAAAATGCTGCTAATCCTACTGGGAAAGAAAGAGAGAAAATTCTATTATATCCATGGCAATAACAGTACCTTCCAGGTTCCAGCTATCGTCAAAACGCCAACCTCTGACTGCAGATTAAATATGGAAGAACAGAGAGTCAATTTTCCCTTAATGGGATGCACCGCAATTACATTCTTAGCTATACGTTTGTTGCTCTGTTTCTGAAGACAGTTTCCAACGGGCTCCTGTGTTGATGAGCACGGCTCCACGCGCACTGGCCCTTGAATCTATGAAATGATTTCTAGAGGGAGTATTAGCGAAAAAAATCCACGCATATCCACGGAGTGGATATGCGTGCTAGCACAAGACAGCAGATGGAAGAGTGAGAGAGCTCGCGCGCCGGGAGGCACGCGCCGAGGGCGAGCGCGAGCGCGAACTAGACGAGGTGGCTACGACGGACAACGGCAGACAAGCCTACGCCTTAAGGAGCTTCGCCCCTAAAATACGGGCGAATTTGCTGCAAATGACGGAGCCGGCCATCGGGTGTGCGGCAAGCATATATACACTTCATCGGATTGGAAGACAGACAGAGAGATTTCAGTGGCAGAAGGCGGAAGAGTCCGCATGAGTCATGCAACTTTAGCTGCTGCTCCACGCTGGAGAAAAGGTTTCGCAGAACGACAGGAATACGGTACCAATATGACTGTGTTATGACGATTTAAAAAAAATATGAATATGATGACAGCAGTAGCCCAGTGTACCTGTGTACACAACCTTCCCGACGCAACCACATTGGAGGAGAGGATACTGGCTACCTGAAAACTTTGGCTCTAATGTGCATGTCATTGTGCTGAAATGAGTGATTTTCCAGTGCGTCGGAACTTTCGACATCCTGCAGGAAGTCCCCTACCAGTTACTGGTAAACCTGCAGGTGGTCCCAAACAACATATTGTGAACACTTTAATATAGAGTTTGCAGTGTCTTCAGTCATAGATACTTCATCATGCATCTAAAAAAACAGTTTCGTTGTTTTGTTATCGTTTTTTCCTGTTCAGCATGCTTTGAACAATGACATCGACAGCATAATAAAAAAATTGTTGGCCACAGACGCTATATCTCGATTATTTCATGAACCAAGCTTCGTCAAAACTTCGGTTTAAGAAAAAAATTGACGGCAGATCCACGAGGTGAATGATGATGAGATTGGGCGAAACTCCTGGAAGTAATCATCGGTTAAACCGTGAAATTTCTTCCGTTAATTCGCCCGATAAAAATGACGTGAAACGATTGATTAAATGTTTTATCAAACTTTTATTGCTGGTTTCCGTTGTCCTTTCATTATGACCGCTTTGTGGTCGGTGAAATGTAAGCTAAGTGGTTCTTGCACTGCTTACACCATTGCTTTACCTGCTTTCGTTAAGCAGCTGGCGTCTTTTCGTTTTGCTTTAGAAACATCTGGCGTCTTTCGTTAAGCAGCTGGCGTCTTTTCGTTTTGCTTTAGAAACATCTGGCGTCTTTTCGTTTTGCTTTTAGAAAACATCTGGCGTCTTTCGTTGGTTTATTTCATCAATCAACGGCGTTTTGAACAAAATTTTTATTGTTTAATCACGCACAGGAGAAATCTCACCAGGCACTACCTTGGAGGTAAACAATGGCTGCTACTGGGAATGAGAGACAGCAGAAGTCGGCTTTTAACACTTCTACTTCTACTAACGTTTCCTACTGGAACATGCCAATGGCTGCTAATGGGGAATGAGAGACAGAAGAATTCGGCTTTTAGTTAACGCGCACGCTGCGAATTTTTTTTATTGTTCAACAACGCACAGGAGAAATCTCCCACCGGCACCACCTTGGAGGTCAAAGCGTAAGACTGGTTACGCACTACGACTACGACTACGACGAGGGACGAACGGGTGCCGCTTTAAGGAGGTTCGCCCCTAAAATGACATCATACTGAATTTTACATGGAACGTGATAGTTATTTTCGCAATGTCTTCGACAGCTGGCATGCGAAGTGTGAACAAGTGGGCGGGTTTCGTGATCGCGAGCACGCTCTCGGTAATACTGTAATTGCTAAGTTATACATGAATTCCTGCTTATATTCGCACTATCCTTCACCTTCCATTTTCTGATGATGATGATGATGATGATACTCCTATCTAATTAACAAAACACGTTGCTGGGCTAGTCGGTCACACATGTTGCTTGAAATATTCAGCGCTACTTTTTAGACGCAGACACTACAGTAAACACACAGGACGGGCGCTACTCCATGCAACTATGTTTATTATAACCACACAAGTGTCCCTTTATAGCAAATGTAGACAATGAGCGCATGCGCGAGGCCAATGAAAAAACATAGATTGATACATCTGTCAGCCCTTATTTAGTAATCCAATCTCGCAGTCACGCAAACAGATAGCTGTGGTGCTGATGCATGTGTCGCCCTTCTTCTTGATAAAGTGCGCTTCTGATATTTCGTGGGCCAATTGGTCTTTACTGCGACTTAAAATTTTTATTCCATCTAGTCGTGGTTCACAATCCGGGCAATTGCTGCAATGGGCGGGCAGGTTTAGGCATCTCACTGACTCATCCTGTAATGAGCGCTCATGTTCCTTGGCGTGCTGGTTAACACAGCGGCCCGTCTGACCCACGTACACTTTTCCACACGTTAGCGGTATTTCGTAAACCGCGCTGGTGGAACATCGTCCAACCGGCTCCGTGTGCTTCTTTCCACAGCCGTGAGGAACCTTGCCGCCACCGCAGACCCTAGGGCACAGTTTGGCCAATTTTTGTGGGGCGGAGAAGACAATCGGCACTCCGTGCTTGTCGCCAACCCTTTTCAGGTTATGAGACACCCTATGCATGTAGGGTATCACCACAGGTTTGGCGTCGCGCCGTTCTTCTCTCCGAGGCTTCTTCCTTCCCATGAGTTTCTGCAAAAGCGACTCCATCACGGCTGTCAGTACGTGGTCAGGGTACCCTGCTTTCAGCAACCTCGCTACCTCACCCTTAAAGCTTGCCAGCATCATGTGAGGGCACGACTTGAGGAGGGCCGATTCAAGCGAGAGGGTCGCTTGAATCGGCTCAGTCCAAGACTGTAAAAAGGGCTATCGCGACCCTCTCGCTTGAATCTTATATCGTATTGCGCGTATGCCACTTCATGGAGGAAAAAAAATGAAAGAAATAGAATTCTCGTTTCCTGTCTTCTACTACTTCTTCTTCTTCGTCGTCGTCATCTGCTTCCTCTTTTTCTTCGTTGTCATCGCCTTCCTCTTCGTCGTCTTCTTATTAGCTATAAGTTCCTCTTCGTAATCATCTTCGCAACCGTCATCGTCCTCTCTTCTTTCTCTTCCTTTTTTCGTCGATGTCGCCTTCTGCTCCTCCTTCTTCTACAGCGTCGTCACCTCTTTTCTCTTCTCCTTTTTTTTTTCTCGCCTTCCTTTTTTCCGCGTCTTCTTCATGGAACCACAGCCAGTGACTGACAAACCTATGATCTCCTCAAACACCACTCCTACCATATCAGAACCGCGGCTGAAAATGCAAGACGTCCAGCCAAGTGGTGGGAGTCTATCAGAGGTACGGTGGCACAGCTCACATTGAGCTGGGTTGACATCCGTCATGCTCCATGCGGCCGGAGCGCTCCATTGCCATCGACTGCCCACTGCCGCGCCCTACCCACTCTTGAGCTCGGCCTACTGCTGCGTGATAGTGATTATGCGAAGGCGAAGAAAGAAAGAAAGAAAGAAAGTACTGCATGAGCCCGTGGTGAAGCGTTGCCTTTCCCTCGTCCCATTACCCACTGCCGCACTCGCCCCGCTCTTCCACTCAGTCCACTGCTACATGAAACTGACTATGCGATGGCAAAGAAAGAAAGGAAGGAAGAAGCGCATGAGTGCGTAGTGAAGCGTTTCGTTGCCGTCGACCGAATGCCCATTGCCGCAGTCGACCCACTCTTGCGCTCAGCCCACTGTTATGTGAAAGTGATTATGTGAAAGCAAAAAGAAAGAAAGAAAGTTGCACAGAAAGTCATAAAGTATCGCAAGGAAAATGCAAATAACCACAGCTCCGCTGTCTCGGCTCATTTCACAGGTAGAACTGCTCTCTGGTTTTGTTTAGTTTCTTACGGCTTAGGCTGTTATGGGCTCGTTGCAATGACCGAAATCGGTAGCGATGGTACCCGCCGCCGCCCGTGTCTGTAACTGCTATCAGCTTCAAAGAGAAAAAAAGAGGCTGTATGCCTGTGCGGATTCGAACCCAGACGAATAGCAGTGGTGCGACTAGAACCCTGACATACTCTCACCACTTGGTTGAGCATCTTGCATTCTCAGCTACGGCTGTGGTATGGTAGGAGGGTAGTGGCATCCACCTCTTGCTCTCACCACAAGGCTGGGCACTCTGTTCTCAGCCACGGTTTTGGTTTGAAGGAGTGGTCTCTCAGGACATTATATGTTGCCAGCAGCTGGCTGTAGTTTCATCAAAGAGGACAAGGAAAAAGACGACGACGAAGGAGCTGTACAGGAGAAGAAGTCTGCTAATAAAAAGACGGCAACGACGAAGAAGACGAAGATGAGGAAGGCAATGATGACGACGAAAAAGGAGCAAAGGAAGCAGAAAAGGGAGACAGTGGAGCAGAGTGCGAAAAAAAGCAGCAATAAAGTAATACTGAAAGGAAGGATTGAGAGGGTACGCAGCAAAATCTAGTTTACGCTGCCACTGTGCTGCGTTCTGGAGCTGAAAGCCGTTACGGACACCGGCGGCGGACACCATGTCCACCAATATCAGCCATTGTAACGAGCCCATAACAGCTACGCTGTAAAAGAAGAAGCAGACGACGACGACGTAGAAGAGGAAGCAGAAATAGAAGACTATAGAAAAGGAAGAAGAGGGGGGAGGAGAAGTAGGAACGGAAGAAGAACGAAAAAGAAAGAATGAGGGAGTATGCAGAAAAGTCTAGCTTACATTGGCATTATTCTGCGTCCTGTGCGCAGGCCTGGCAATTTTACAGCGTACGGAGATGTTATGTGCTCGTTACAATAGCCGATGTTGGTGTGATGGCGCCCGCCGCTGCTGCTGCTGCCTGTTTCCGCAACCGCTATCGCTTACTACGAGAAAAATGTACATGCCTAAACCCAGCTCAATTGTAACGGCGCCACACATCCTTGACTACCAACACCTAGGGGAAGGAGGTTCTCAAGCACGGCTGAGGACACATGGACATATGTGCTGTCAGAAGAAGAGGAAGACTACGACAACGAAGAAGAGCAATAAGACGACGACATGTAGGAAGAAGAATACGACGGTAACTATGAATAAGACGAAGCTGACAATGACTATGAAGAAGAAACATACAGGGAGAAACTAACAAGGGGAGGAAGAGCGAACGACGAAAGTCAGCAAATAAGAAGACCACGCAGAAGAAGTGCTTCTCATTTCTATTAAGAAAATTGGAAATTGCATTAAGTGGTAATTTTCATTCAAATCGGAATTACAGCATGTATTGAAACTATGCTCTTCTTCGGCTTTCGTTAGACGTTAGACGATCATCACCACCACAGACGATGTTAGACAAACACCACCACAGATGCTAATGTAATGCTTTTTATGTTTTATGACAACATGTTTGTATACGTTTGTCTCCTTGTACGACGTCCGGCAGAAATGCCAACTGTAACTACCAGTATGTCTTTATCTTGATTATTCCTCGCACAATCTTATACTATTTTTAACGTCTATTTTGGCCGTTCTTGAACTGCTGAGAGTAGCATCATGTGCACCACGTGCGTCGCATACCTCGGGTCGGCGTAGCTGAGTATTTGCCTTCGTCTTTCAGGATGATAGTTTTGATTGATTTGATTTGATTTGGTTTCTTTCTGTATGTACAGAAATCGAAGCAAAAGCAAATGGGTACAGAGCCTGACAGAGGCTTTTGCTCCGAAATACAGCCGAACGCCTCGAAATATGCCGACCGACTGGATGGCAATAACTTCGCCGTAATAATATGAACAGATTTTCCTTACCCTGTCTTTTATTTCCTAGTTTTGAGCTGGCGTAAAACGAAGCGGCTTCTTGGTCAATTAATCCACCGTAGTGGGTATGCGCCACTAGCCGAGGAGCGAACGTGCAAGCAACCGCCAGCTTCTGGGACCATGTGTCTCCGTAGTGTAGGCGCCATTTAGTCAAGAACAATCAAGCAATGCTGTCAGCACGAAGGCCCGAGTTTCATCTGCATAGTATGGTTATATTCATTGCGGCTCCAATATACTGTGGAGTTATGGTGCGGCTTCGGTCTGACTGGGCATTCTATGCACAGCGACCAGCAGAAGGACCCCAATGCAAATCGTGACGACTTGGAAGAACACCTGACCTTGGGCACAACCGGTGAAAACTAGGCCTACCATCTGAACTGAGTGGTCTTGAACCGTCTCACAGCCATCACTGCAGCAACCCGAACTCAACATCCAGAGTCCCGCTCCGCCTGCTTCATGGATACTACCAGGGTCGTTTCATGGTGACGCTTTCGGGTAACATCTTGAAGACGGGACATCCAAGATCGGAATAACAGCGTCGACGAACGGGGTGACCATCGGAATGTGCGGTATGTCTTCGCCTTCAACAACCGATCGCGCACTTGGTTTGAAAAAACATGAAGCTACCTTAGCGGCCTGCAAGGGCTTCGCAGTCAACTGCTTAATACCTAAGGAAGTTCGTACCGGAACGAGTAAGAAGATCGCGCCGTCAATTACAGGAATCGGAGGACAAACGACAGCTTCGCCATGTTCGTTGAGGACATGCCCAGCCTGTCCAGCGAGCTGAACCCGCAAATGGAAGGGAAGGAAGCGTTATTAATCCGGACGACATAAACAAAGGCACAAGCCCGTCGCTGTTCATCTTCCCCATTAAGGCGGTCGCCCCGCACGCGATGAAGCAGGATGTACGCTCATCGACGCCAGGTGTCAAAGTGCGCGGTGTTTCGCAGGCCTCCTACTCAACCAACCAAGTACCGTATGGCAGAATTTTTCACTTAAGCAACGATGATGCAACCTACGCAAAGGCAGCGAGCTACGCATATGCGAGAGCCGAGGCAACCAGATGTATTTCTCGTCACCCGCGGCATTACGGAGCTCCACGACCACCAGGGAACTCACGAAACTCGTGGGCAGCATTATACATGAGGAAGCGCAAAAGGTTCACGCAGTGTCTCTTAAGCGCCACGTGACTGCTCTGTGTCCCGCGAAGAGCTCTAGCAGTTGGTTCAACCGATGGTGACGCTGCCGGCCGAGCCCCTCTTCTCATCTACGCGGAAGACTTATACGCAGCGGCACGCCCACCCTCGCACCAGCTAGACTACGCAGAACTCCGGCTTGTTGCACCCTGAGCCCGCGATCCAGCATGCGGCACGCTACCGACATGCCATTTTTCTCAACCAGTTTTCTATCAGGTCACCTGTAACGTGAATCCACGTACCGGTAGATGGGCTTGGGCCCTCCTAGGTTCTGTCCAGATGCACGTTGCGTGCCGATCGACAAAGCTCTGTTGACGGGGCCGCTGTTTACTGATCGCTAAATCATCCTCCTCCGCCCAGCCTGTCGACGACTTCCTTTTACAACTGCGTTCCGTCAGCGACAAACATGCTTCTGCTGACATCATACTACCCGGCCATGGCTATAGCGTGGGTGCCGGCACTGATTCTTCCGGTGTTATCGCCGAACTTTGTATACAACTGAGAGCGGTCATGACGCTTTATAAGCATGGGCAAAGCCGTCTGGCAGCATGGAGCCATTCTTCAATTCGTCGATTGAGAGATCCACCGCACGGCTCCAAATCGGTGAGTCAAACGTCCATTGCCTCTTTTATCGTGTTGCGAATGCTTCTGTAAATTTATCTTTGAAATATGTTCCCTCGGCGAGCACAGATTTCTTATCGATCAAGGCCTGATCATAACCTCTTCTGATAATAATGCTCCCGTAGACAGCCGTAGGTATTGCCGATGACACTGTCACACTTCCGCCACGAACCAGTGGCTCGCAACTGTGAAACGAATGCGATCATAGCAGTGGCAGCATATCGTTAACGATCTGTTTTGCTTCCCGCCGATGCTATGGCATGTGCGGGTAATGGGACGGCTATTCTCGAAAGCTAGTGGAGCCGGAGCCACATATACGGCTCTCACTAAAGCGCACTAGTCACGTGCAACTCTAGTTGTCATCATATACTCAAGCCCATGCATATGCAGCGGCTCGTCGAAACGGCGCGCCCAGAATTTCCTGCCATCAGTGGCCTTTGTTTGCTAACTCCCGCGCGTACCATGCTGGAGCGTCTTCACTCGCGAGCCTCTTTTCAGTCTTGTAACACATACGTTTTAAAGGGCCTCTAAACAACCCCGAGGTCCAAAATTTGTTTTAAAGACATAACTGCGCTCCCGTGCTATGTGAACATGCTCCCGCAAGAATTTTGCGAATAGGTACAATAATAAAGAAGTTATACCCCTGACACACGGGCATGTTAAAGTACTTTAGGTAAGGGGACATCCACCGGAAAGGAGTTCATGCCCAGTGACACACGACAAAGGAGTATCTCCTTCCCGGAAAAGTTCCTTTGCAGAAAGGTAGATCGGCGATCTACTTTTCGAGCGTAAAGGCGTACTCTCGCCAACAGCTTACACGACCCGTAAACGGGAGAGAACTTTTCACAAAATTACAACACCCCGCAACTATTTTCTTGGCTTGCGTATAAGCTTTAGCTTTTAGCCGTGTAATGAGATTTGTCGGGCCGGAAAGATTTATTTTTACCACACTCTCGAACGCTCCCATCGCCGCCATGCGGGATTTCGTCGCGGCGTGAAACGAACCATCAACATTATAAGCCATCAGCAACAAAAACGATATTTTTACGATCCACAATCGCTAATGGTAATTAAATGTGGAACTTTTTAAAAATGTTCACTATCTTGCTGCTTTAACAAGGAGTGCCATTTTTTTGCGGCGTTCGTCTTAGGAACCACCTAAAGAAGTTCGCGTGCTGCCGTGTGTCATCGGCGCAACTACTTTCTGCAGAGGGTCCTTTAGAGTAGAAAAGGGGTTCACTACAAAGGACTTTGCTTTCGCCCGTCTGTCAGGGGTTTACACGGGTTTAAGTGGCCGCATGCGTCGGTTTCGTTTTCTCGGTGGGCCTCCCCACCCTTCTCTGCCGAGGAGAGGGTAGGCGCGGCGCCCCGTCGTGACTCCGCCCACTTTTGACACGTGACATGACGCAAGCAATTGATGTCATTGACGCTTGCGCTGCCGTTCCGTTTGCTCCTGCGCTCACGCCGGTGGGATGGCCAGAGGATCTGACAGTAGACCTGGTTTCGACCAATCAACGAGCTACAACTGCGCAAGGTTGTTCGCAGTAGAACGTGACGACACCTAGGATGCGAGCGCGACAGGAAAGAGGCGCGGGAATTGTTCGTTGAAATACAGCGTCTGTGTGGCGCGCAGCGCTGTCATATTCGCATAATGTCATCGCCACAACCTTCTCTATGACTGAGTTAGCTTGTTTGGGCGGCTTTAAAAAAAAAGTAGGAGCCTGTTTAGTGGCCCTTTAACAGCGAACCTTCTGTAGCTCGATGTAAAATATCTTTCGTGACCTGAAAATTCGGCATGTCGGGTACGCACCACAAGGATGCGGAAACAAAGCCTCAGTGTTCTCTCAGGTTAAACTGAAAACAATTCTTCGCACCTAGCTAACATTTCGCGCCAACCAGATCTGAACGCTTTAGCTGCAACGTATACTTTACGATTCTTTCGAGTCCTTTATACTAACATAGCAAGAACGCTAGCTGGGTTCGAGCGGTAATCGAAGTAAGACCGTCTGCGATGACATGCAGGTGTTCTACGAAAGAGCCACGCTATCAGTGAAGTTGCGCCGTTCACTGATAGCGCGACTGACATGCAGAAGCAAGGCGGATTGAACTAGTCGGCGCACGTAGGCATGCCATAACGAACATTTATCGAGTTTTATGAACCAAAAGGACATGATTATGAGGGGCGCCTTAAGGATGTCCTCCAGAATAATGTTGACTGGGGCTCCAAGATATGTGTGTACGTGGGCGCATGAATTTCGCCCCCATCGGAATGCGGTCGCCGTGACCGGGAATCGAACCCGCCTACTAGAGCTCAGCAGAGCGGCACCTTACCTAGTTCGATATGCAGACAACACCAATGTTTTCTTCATCTAGTCTGTATACCTCCCATCGTGGATTCGCCGAACATGTGGCTCCAATATTTAACAGAATGGTTGAGTGCGAATCAGTTAAATTTTAATGTGAGCAAAACGAAGTTCATTATATTCCATTCTACCAATCAACCACTTCTTGCAACCCCACCACTTTTATTTCAATCGTAGGTGTTGGAACGAGTGCCTAAGTATAAGTTTCTTGGAGTACAAATTCATGAAAATTTACGATGGACACCGCACGTGGAATTTCCTCTAAGCAACATAGCCAAAACAATAGGTATGCTAAACAAATATCGGACCTTGTTACCCAAGCCCTTCGCTCGCCACGGTGGTCTAGTGGTTATGGCACTCGGCTGCAGATCCCGAAGGTCGCGGGATCGAATCCCGGCCTCGGCAGCTGCATTTCGATGGAAGCGAAATGTTGAGGCCCGTGTACTGTGAGATGTCAGTGCATGTTAAAGAACCCCAGGTCTAAATTTCCGGAGCCCTCCACTACGGCGTCTCTCATAATCATAGCTGGTTTCGGGACGTAAAACCCCACAAATCAAATCAATCATCACCCAAGCCCTTAAAGCGTCAATTATATTTTTCTTTAATTCATTCCCACTTTCATTACTGTGTTCTTATCTGGGGAGTTACGTCACAGGCTAATCTGAATAATGTTTATCTCATGTAAAAAAAGAGCTCTTTGTTTTATCCATAACTTATTATATCACGTACGTACATGTATCCTCCTATTTCTCATCAGAGCATATCCTTTGCATTCGTGAGGTACGTGAATCCCTGGTGCATTCGTGAGGTCGTATATAGCTAGCGCCCTTCTGAGCTCATATTTATGGAATACGCATATGACTCCTGACAATTTTCCGCTACATATATAACAGCATTCGCAACTACGACTTCAGGCATTCAACATGCTTGAAACCAAAAACTAGAACGACCTATGTTCAGCAGCTGTTAAAATGGCAAATCCCTCGTCTGCCAAATACTCATTCCCAAGTACCAACCTTGATAATGCAATCTTCGTCCATATCGGCTTACCTAAAGTCACTATATGTTTGGCTTAGTCGAAGTAAATTACAGTTGAACATATAAAAAACAACCTACGTCCTATTCAGACCTGTCCACAAAAGGTTAAATACGAGATGTCTATTGTGTTTGATGGAGTTACCCTCACCAGAAAAACAGAACAGAAATTTCTGGGAGTGTGGTTTACTGAGTACTTGTCCTGGAACTGCCCCATAATACACCTCGAGGTGTCTTATGTGGCAGTTCCAGTACATAGACAGATCATTAGAGATCTCTAATGATCTATCAGAAGTAGTAGGAACCATACACAAAATAGCGCACTTTGTACCGATTTTCCGTTATTACTCTATAATGCACTTCTTTATTCAAAGCTCTGTTATGGAGCATTAGTATGGGGTACTACCACCAAATCTATTTACGACTCGCAAGACTATTGAAGAAGGTACTCCGCCTTTATGTAAATTACACAGGGTCGTTAGTAGACCTCAAAACTGCGCGTCTGTTCGTGAAATTTTCAATGATTCGTGCAGATCAGGTATACTATTTTAAAATGCTGCAATATACATACGAGCAGAAGTTCTACAGTGAGGTGAATCACACTCGTTCTGTTACGTACTCCCTCCGACACACACAGCTCCACTCGCCACAAACGAGAACGAACTACGGAAATCAAACCTCATATCAAAGAATTTATCTTTTAAACGACAGAAGGCCTAGTTAGTTAGGAATGTTCCTTGTCCACATTTAAAAAGCAAATTATACCCTTCTTAATTACAAATGGGTTACATTTTTCCTTCCAGTGATTTTCGAGGTGACTAAAAAGTGTTGCATACTCATAAATGTATTTGGTTTTTCTTATATTTATTTATGGTTTGTTTGATGTTATGTAACAATGTGTGTGGTCATTATGTCTATATGGTTTGAGTTTAGACACAGCAGAGCATTGTGCATCTAGATTTTGGCTATGAACTGATTAGTTGTGAAAGTTACGTAAATATGTATATATTATGTATACGCTTATTCGAAATTTTCAGTTAAATGACGTTAGAGTACCGCTTCAGCTTAGCGTACAAGAGCAATATGTTATATAGAAGTCTGCAAATCGTTAAACAAACAAAAGTTGCGCAACACAGGACAAGGACGAATCGAGGGAACGGGTACAAGCGCACTTTTCTTTGTTTAACTGTGCCCCAACTAGCCCATGGCAACGAGTTCATTAGACTGCTCATCGTTGTCTGAAGTGTATGCGGGGGCGGGGACCTTTGTCAGGCCCGCAAGCCTTTAGTCCTCGCTGCCCTCTTGACTGCTCAAGAAAATAAAGACATTGAATTGAATTGAAAAAGGTCGCAGATGTATTTCCTTGAATGCACTTAGTTGTCCAATTCCCCATATTTCATTTACCGTGCACACACAGACACACGACACACGTGTGTGTGTGTGTGTGTGTGTGTGTGTGTGTGTGTGTGTGTGTGTGTGTGTGTGTGTGTGTGTGTGTGTGTGTGTGTGTGTGTGTGTGTGTGTGTGTGTGTACTGATGCGGCTATTTTTCTATTGAAGTCTGTGTATACGTTCTGACATGAAACCTCAGTGTCTAAATTTCTTTTTGCTCTCTTTTATTCTTGCATGTGCTTTCTGGTGATGCATGTAGATCATGTTATTACTTTCAGTTGGCTTGTTTCTATTTTTGTATGAGCTTTCTTCTAATTGTTGATAATGCTATTGTACACTTGTATTTTTTGTTTGTCGCACAGTTGCGCTGTGTGACGAATGTATACATTGTGGTACCTGAGGCCTAGTCAGGTGACTGTTGCCGTCGCCTTTAGTATCTTGCACCACGACAATCATGTATTGTGAAACAAACAAATAAAATAAAAAATAAAATGAAAGCTACCACGGCGAGTAAGCATGCCTTGCCACTTACTTTGAAAAGAAAACAAGGGTCTGGAGGGGGGGGGGGGGGGGGGGCCTTTACATTTAATGCGTGCTCTTCATCGCTCCTATAGAGTGAAAATATTTACAGGAGATTAATAATCCAGTACGTGAGTGCGGGACACCGCTGTACAGTGAACTGAATTTTATTTTTGTTTTATCGTTCCTGTATTAGTTAAATGCTTGTTTTGAACTGGCGCCTTAGGGAGCGGCGATCGATCTCGGCTACCACGCAACTGAGCGTTGCGGCGAAGCTAGCCTTTGACGCCGGGGTGGGACTTCGCTGATAGTGACACGTGCGGTTGTTTCGGCTTGTGTAAGTTGAAAGCCGTTATCACTTTCCTGTGACACGCGCGCTTGTTGTTTGCAGCGAGTACCGTTATAACTTTCTGTTACGCGCAACGTAGGCCGCGTTTATCTTGCACGTGGCTTCGGGAACCGTGTTGACCGTTCTTGGAACTTTGCATGCCTGACCCGCACATTTGAGTGCCTTCTAGAATTTCAGAGATAATGCGAGAACGCTTTATGACGTGCGTATAAAAGCCGGCGTATTTAGCCGTTCGTCAGTCTTTCCGTCGACCGACGACTGTTCACGCCGCTGTTGCTGTGCACTGTGATTTCCTTTGTTTTGCTTGGCACAAGTTCGCCCAATAAACAGTTCTGCGTGCTTCGTCTTGAGTTCTGTGTGCTTCGTCTTGAGTGCTGCGTGCGTCACGACCACGTGACAATAGTAAGGCTGCTCCGAAGCCGTAAGTTTGCCTATCGTTCATTTTTCAGCGACCCTTTCCTGTGAAACGCGCATGTGTGACTAGATGGCAACATTCTTTCCGGCAACGGTTTAGTGCTGGTAGTACGCTTCACAGCACGACACTTAGTTTTCTCCACAACACACAACTGTGCGGACGGGAAGCTATTTAGAGCACATACAAAATCCGTGCTGCGAGCGCCGTTAGTGTCCTGGCACTCACCACGTTGCGTACTAATTTCCCTACATGTCCTGCATGGCCTCTCGGGCTCAATGCATTGTTCAGCCTATTTAGATACGTCAAAGTCTTTGCCGCGGTCTATTTGTCTTCTCGCGCTTGCTCGCTCTCCTGTGTGGTGCGCTTAGTCTCGTAGTTTTAAATGCGAAGCATTTCAGGCGCTTATAGTTCGTGCGCCTGTATCACGAAATCATCATCATCATTAGTTCAGGTCCCCAAGATCGTGCACGCACTTCTATGCAATTCCCAATGCGCGGCGTTCGCACGCGGGCTTCTTTTACGTACATGACCTCAGCCCACTACTACACTGGCAAAACTGCAGCTGGCGGGCGCAGATGTTCAAGCAGAAGAAAAAGAAAGACAGTGCACGCGTCAATTTCTCAGCTGCACAGCACCTCGCAAAGCTGTGCGTTTGTGCATAGCTTCGCACCACGAGAGCATGCGTCCTCTCGGTAGTATTGCGATACACCACACAGAAATGCTTCGCATTTAAAAGGCCGGTGTACGGATTGACGCTCGGTCAGATGCTTTCATGGGACGCACAAAGATGGTTCGCAATCCAGAGGAAGTAGCATGGTGACACAGTGCAAGAGGTCTCGAAAACGACGAGAAAGGGCGTTAGGGTAAATTTATCATTTCTAGTTTCTATATGAGGGGGAGACGTCTCTCCCCAAGCTCCCCTTGTTCCGACGCCCCTGCGAGCTGCTACAGAAGTCGATCTAGTTCAAGCTCTAGCTCCCTGTTGTACTTCAGGTCAAACTGAATGCGCAGATATTCCTTATCGCGTACTGAGACTGCCAAATGCTTACATGGGAACATTTAAAGGGCAACTCCGGCGATTTTTCAGTGTCCAATGATCTCAATAAAATTTTCAATATATATTCTCCTAGGCACTATAATAATATATGCCAAGTCAGACGGTTGCAGGTCATTTAGCTTTCCTGTAAATGAATTTTAAAAATTTTTAGCGGATTCTCACGTGGGCCACCCTGTGTTTTTGACGCCATCACCTCCGCGCTGCCTACCCGAACCAGCGGACCTTCAAAAGCAAAACGGCGATACTTCAGCGCTCAAATCGTCGCTGTCAAGATCAGAAAAGCTAGCACAACTCAATATATCATCGGATGACCTCGCCACTGGCATTTCTTCGGCGCCAGTTTCATATTTCTCGTGACGGGAAGGTTGTGGCGTCTATATGTACACGCTCCACGAAGCATCTACCCGTTTCGGTTTCAAGACGAGTTTGAGTTGCTTATTTAAAATTATTGGTGCGTTTCTGAGCAAACTGAACCACCGTAGTGGTTACAGGGCTATCAGTACCATTGGAAAACATTGATATCGGAACATGGTGAAAAAACCGCCGGAGTTCCCCTTTAACTGCTTAGAGGCAAGACGAGCTGCAATATTCTGATAGTGGACCGCCTTTCTGACCTCGTCGGGCTTTAACAGCATAATATTTCATGACTTTCCGACGAGTTTTTTCCCAGTTATTGTGCATCAGATGAGGGTTGTGGCATATGTAAATATTTACATATCCAGAGTCCTTTTCATTTCTACCGCGCCCGTGCTGCTTAACTGGCGTGCAGAAAAAAAAAACATTTAATGACCTACAAAAAGCGCACACGTCTTGAACGAGTAATGTGCCAGCAGTATGTTACTGGAAACGAATTGTTGGTTGAAGCAAACAGTTTAGACAGACAAGATATTCTGAGGGCAGATATACAAATTAATTTAAGAGATTTTGTCGGTGGATGAATAAGCATATTAAGCTGTGGTTAGACAATCTTAAAAGAAAGTACAGAAACGCTTATGTACTTCATTTAGGTGCGCGCTGAAGTAGTTCAGGTGGTCGAAATTAATTCGGAGCCCTCCGTTACGGCTTGCCTCAAAACCGTATCGTTTTGGCGCGTAAAACCTCAGCACTTATCGCACGCAAGCTTAATTGAGCACTTGCATGCGGCTGTCGGCGGTCCTGTACTGATAGAGTGCTGCAGTTTAATTACTACCACATTCATCAGTGTTGGATCCAGTGTTGGATGTCCCAGCAATTTATCAAGGACTCTCGTAGCATGCACAGCCATTCTCAGCACCTCGGGAACATATCAAAAGGAACTGCCAGCTGGAGGACGCACGTCTAAAGTAACGTGCAATTACAGTCGCTCGACGTTAAACTCAGGTCGGCAAGCACGCCATCAAGGTGTAAAGTCCGTGTACCGCACTTCAAAGCAAAACAATAACAAAGAGAGACAGCGAGGAATGCAATACACACGACATTGCTTCTCTGCCATCCCTGAAAAAGAAACGAAGACGCAGGCGCACGCGGCAGGAGGTAGTCGACATTGGTGGCCACCGCTCGGAATAAAAGATCAAAAGGGAGAGGGCAAAGTGACGGCCGCTCGAGCGCCGTTTGACAGGCGCAGAATTATCGAGGAGGCTATGTCATGACGGATCAGTTTTGTTAGTCACGCCACCCTTCGTCATGCACTCGTGGATTTCCTCCTTTCTTTGCATTAAGCGCCTTTTCTTTATTCTCTATGTATTTCACGCTATGGAAATGAAGCCGTGGCTGCGGGAATTGAACCCACAACTACCGAGCTGAACGCTAGCACGCTATTCCACGGTAGCCTTTGCATATTCACTACCACTCAGCAGTGGGCTGAGGGCACGAGCGCGTTCGCTTTTCCCTCCTGCGTGACACTGGCGGACAGCAAAACCCCTTGATCCAGGGCCACTGCTAATGGTTCGGTTAAGGAAAGGACGCTAGTTTCTGAAGCCCATGTCGCGAGCACGGCTAGGAGTCCGTTGGGTTTGGGGGAAAGGGACTGAAAGATATAGAAAGGAGAGAAACACCGTAGTGGAGGTCTCCGGAAATTTTGACCACCTGGGGTTATTTTTAAAGTACAACTCCGGGGATTTTTTATTGTCCACTGATCTCAATCAAATTTTCAGTATATGCTCTCCTCGGTACTACAATAATTTGTGCCAAGCCGGGTGGTTGCAGGTCATTTAGTTTTCCTGAAAATGAATTTTAAAAATCTTTAGCGGATTCCCACGCGAGCCACCCTGTGTTTTTGACGTCATCATCTGCAACACTGCCTACCCGAGTAGGCAGGCCTTCTCAAGCAAAACGGCGACATTTTCGGCGCTCAAATCGTCGCTGTCAAGTTCAGGAGAGCTCAGTACATCGTTGGATGACGTCGCCACTTTCATTTTTCTGGCACCAGCGCCATATTCCTGATGGCGGGGAGGTTGTGACGGCATCGCATACGCTGCACGAAGCGTCTACCCGTTTCGGTTTGAACACGTCTTTCATTCGTTTATTTAAAATTATTGGTGAGTTTCTGAGCAAATTGAATGAGCAAATTGAGTGACCCTGGCTTTAGAATATGATAGAAAAACCGCCGGAGTCGCCCTTTAATGTGCGCTGACAACTCACGTATGTACACGGGCCTGTCCCAGCCAACTATCAATATTCAGAGGATGTCCACAAATGGTCTAAATGTCCAATGTTATTTGTGAATATTCAGTGGATATTGAGTAGACTACAGTATTTAGATATCATATAGTGGATATTCATAAAATATTTGTGGATGTTGTCTTACTAACATATTTTACTATCACAGCAGAATATCATGCGGTGGATATTTATAAAATATTTGTGGATGTTGTTTTACTAACATTTTACTAATAGCAGAACCTATATATAGATGACTATTGCTGAACTTCCAGATGAAAAAAGCACGTTCCAGCTGCGTTGCCAGTCGACATTAATATCCGTTGACAGCTGAAAATTTAAGCTGCTATTTTTCCAACTGCAAACACTTGGAAGTAAGTGCAGTTGGAATTGCTGATGTTGCTGGAAACAACTGGAAATGTGAGTTCCCTGCTGGAAACAGAATCCAGTTCAGTGTTTGGAATGTTGCTTACTCGCGAGCAGTAGATTGACTGGGGTGAGGAAACGACGCTGATATCGCATCTCAAGAAGTGCAAGGAAAAAACAAAAAACAAATATGACACGCAATGTTTTTTTTGTTTTGTTTTTTCAGAAACATGTACACCTTAGTCGCCTCGCTCTCAGTTCTGATGCTCTGATCAACCGATGTGCTGCTGCACGTGTCAATATTTCAAACACATGTAGGTAGCGTTGTTTCTGTCAGCACTTTCATTCAACTTTTGGCAGATCGTATGCGGGGTCCTCCGCGCTTTTTCCCATACTGTGCGCGCACCTGTTGCAATGCATCGGCACCCTTGCAACGTTATCGACGTCGAACAAACAGGCATTTATCATGATGAAGCATACGAAGAACTTGCTTTTAAAACACAAGAGTAGATAGCACCGAAATAGCGACAAGAGCTTCCAAAACCACCATTTTAGCAGCGGCCATGTTTGTTGTTTACCAAGAGCGCTGTTGCGTCAGAGTTAGTCACGCACATACATTCTTATGCATTATTTTATGCGCAGAGTAACTTACTAAACCAATAAAACTGTTACTTTCTCTCAAAAAAGGCATAAATTTTATTAAGAGTAAATAGAAGAATTACAGATGCAGGAAAATTTTTAATAAGAACAGCCGCGGCCCCGCAGATTCGTAAACGTGACGCATGCGTCATGGAGGAGGCGCTGCACATGGCGGCCGTGGCAGTCGGACCGAGTTGTGTCAAAGTGGTGTGCGTGTTTGTGCAGTGAATCAGCAGTATTTAAAAAAAGAATTGGTGCGCAAGTCTTGTTTTTACCTGTATTCTGGTACAGGTTTGCATGTGAGCCGTTATTACTTACAACTCCTAACTGCACGTTAGCGGCCGCTTCTTCCTGTACTACGTGCCGTGGTGATCCTCGGACGACTCTACTATACTTGGAGGTAACTACATTTTTTTCGTTCATCTCTGTTTCAAGACCAGTTTTCAGCGTGCGTGTGTGCGTCTGTGTTTATTCCGAGAAGCCCGCTTGTCAGCATATGAATGTTGACGGCTTGAGTGTGATTTGCATGAAACGTTGCTTGAAAAGCTGTTGGCAGTTGTCAACGTGTTGTGTGTGATAAAATACCAGGAAAAAGAACGCTGTTGACTCGACATCATAGAATCTGGTCAAGGTGTGGTAGTGTGTAAGGTAACTGTGATATTTTTCATGTCAGCCCTGACGTGCTAGTGCGATGTCCCATTGTATGAAACTTGATTCTGGTACAATCGAGTCTAATAAGTTGCGTGCTTTTGGACTGACTGCACATAAATATCTCTTACAGGTGGTAAAGTGCACAAAATCTGATAACAGTGCGCCTGAGAAGTGTCCTTGCAACGCCTGCTGCAGACATCGAAAAAAAAAAAAGAACAGATGAAGACTGAGAGACACGTACTTCTGCCCCGTCATTCTTTGAATAAATTTGACTCTTTCATAAAGGCAGTGATATTGAGTGTTGAACTTGCTACTGCTGGCTGCATGGGTCCCTGCACCTAAACATAAATGTCATTTGACATCGTATGACTATAATAAGTTGAACTCATGAGGAAATTCAGTGGATGTCCACTAACATCCAGTCAATCTATATGTGGAGCAGGTGTGGACATCATGTGGATGTCTACTAACATCCAGTCAATCTATATGTGGAGCATCTGTGGACATCATGTGGATGTCCATTCTGTTCGAAATGGACATCCTCTAGATATTTATTTAACATTAGAACAACTTTCGTGGATATCCTATAGACATTAGATATCTTATTGTGGACATCTAATAAATGTCCAGAGGATGTGATATGGTTGGCTGGGGTGGCATTTTCGCCCCCATCGAAAATGCGACCGCCGCGGCCGGGATCGAACCAGCGTTTTTTGGGTGACAGCCGAGCACCATAACCATTACCACGGACTACACCGACCACCGCGGCGAACTACGGCGGACCCCTCTCTCCCTGCGCGCGTTTCCACGGCCGGTCTGGACGCGCACGTTCTCTCCCTCCTTTACGGCCTGAGCAGCTGCCGCGAGTACAATGGGTCTGTTTCTATACAGTGACGAGGGCGCGTTCCGCGTGAGGGCGTCGCGAGCCCACCCCCAAAGCGCGTCGCTCTGCATGCGCTTCGCATGGTAAACCACCTGTTCCCGGCCACTTTATCGTGCTAATTATTTCTTCCGCATGTAGGAAGTGGTGAAAGCAGTACAGGTGCGTGTGGGGACAGTCTGGCTTTCTCGGTACTCATGCACTCGGCAAAAGAAGACGCACACTCAGCGCTAGTGCGGCGATTCGCGGCGACACTTTCTCAAAAATACCGAACACTTTCGCCGCACGCGATTGGCCAGCGCCGCTCCGGTGTCGTCATCCGCGGGGCGTGCCCACGGAACTCTATAACCTATAACCTAAACTCTATAACCTATAACCAAATATTAGAAGAGAGACTGTACCTTTGACAGTGCAACGCGGTGGCGTCCTAAACTAAAATATAAGGTCAAAAGATGGTGCTGCATGTACGATCATCATCATTGTTTAGATGTAATATGGCCGCTTTGTTTCTGGCGCCTACGCCTTTTGGCCTTATTGAGAGCCCCTAGCAGGAAAATTTCAAACTAAAATATGGGGTTAGGTTAGTAGTTCCACTCTGCGCGCAACTTGATGGAACGCGCCGCGGTTGGTTTTTTTCGCCACCTGGAGCGACTTGTGGAACGTCGAGCCTTCCGGGGCCCCGAGATTTCGGTGTCGTCAAATCGACGTCAATTCCCTGTCAATCATTTTCAAACCGAGCGTGTCGTCTGCTATGCGGAGAACGATGCCCGAGGCCGATCGCTCAGCGAACGGTTTACGAACGATTTACGAACACTTTGCGAACAGCGGCCGCGGCAGCGGCTCCGCTTGGATTGAAACGGCGGCTGCGGCTGCGCAATGTTGCGTCACAGAGGGAAATGGCGGTCCACTTGGGCGCTGAGTCCTCGCATTGTCGTCGCTGAAATAGGACGCGCGGAGCAGCTGGAGGTTCGCGATGTATTTGGGGATTTGACAGGAAGTGAATTCCGGCGTCAATTTCGCCTGTCGAAGCGAACAGTACGTTGGCTGTGCGCCGAACTTGATCCCGAGAGAGAGAACAACTTTATTTTAGCAAAAAAAAAAAAAAAATCCTCGCCGCCACCTCCTCTGCTCGTCTGATAGCCTGGAGTTGTTTCTCCAGGCTTGAGTCGCGGTGAACGGTGTCCCACGCTCCAGGCGAGGGAATGGTCAGGAGATCGGAAATCGGGTGCCAAAGAGCCCGTGGAATTTCGACGGAGAGAAAAGAGCTGCGCATGTTGATGTTCTTTGCTACTGGAAGTTTCCAGCGCGCTGTCGGTAGTGAAGAGTTTGTCGGGCTTTCACAGTTGGGGTGCACCTCCAAAAATGCGAGAAGGAGCTCCCTCTGCCTCTGAGCACCCGCGGGCCGAGATGCACGTTTTTGTGCGAGGACATGTCAGCAGCAGACGACGACACGAAATTTAGATATGACGCCACTTACGCGCACGCTTCTTGTTTTTCGCGCCCGCGACACCGCTTAGCGAACCTGCAGAGAAAGATATTGATGCTTAAGAGCGTGTTTACGTCTGAGAAGAAGAAAGCACCGTTTTTAAAAGGAGCAGCTTTCTTAATTTCTCGGGAGAAACATTTTGGCTTTCAGAAGCAGACGACAAACGGAGTACGTCATCATCCGAGGAGCGCGCCGCTTCCCCATTGGCCGCGCCGGCCGCGCTCCTCCCATTCTCAAAGCATTGCTCAAAGCTATCGCGGACCACCCACTTTTTGATGTCAGTGTTCGGAAAGCGTTCTCGAGCGAACAGCCGATCTCCGATCGCCCCCCTGAGGTATGTCCATCGGCACTCTCGCACCGGCGAGCAGGAACCTGTTTTTGTCGTCTGCTAGCGCGCGGGAGAGAGCTCTCCGCGCCACGCCCCCCTTCGTTGGGCTGTTTGTTGCGCCGAGCCGCCCATACGTTTTGCCGTGCTTGCACGGTGCGCGCGCTGTTTTTCGCTCACTGGAGCGATTTAAAATGTCCTTTAAGAACTGTCTATCGACAGGGCATCATGTTGAGTTAACGGTTGCACATACAACCAGAAGAAAAGAAACGCTGCACGTAAACAGCTGTGCAGCAAGCACAACGTTGCGCAGGAGGAGTGCGGCTGCGCACTCACTGACGTACTCGTGCCAAAACGCCGCACCGCTCATGTTCCCACGTGGTCTAACGCTAATGTCGCCAACACCCCCTCAACCCTAGTCAGTGCCGTTCTTAGCATATGGTGCGAATGTCCCAGATTTCTGCTTTCATTCTCTCCCTACTCGATTAGCTTCAACCATGAGAGCTAAACGCTTTTCACGGCACTACCAAAGCCAGGGGTTTTAGTACGGACATTCCTTTTTTTTTGTTGTTGTTGCTCTTGTCCTTGCTGTTAAATGCCCCCGGCCTGTGCAGTGCAAAACAGGTGGGCATGTTTTGTTGAACGGCAAACGTGCTTCAGCACCTTATGTGAAGCGGACGCTTCCTTCAAAAGAAAAATAAGTGGAGAGCTCGACGGAATTAAGTCGATAACGAACTAGGCTGCGAGAACGGAGCCGAATGATTGCTTCTTGACCATGAGTGCGATAAATGGAAACCCGATAAGAACAAAAAAAAAATCCAGGTCTCACGCTCCGTGGGAGCCAATACTATGCCAAGATACCAGCGATGTAATTGTAAGTATTAGCCGACGTTTTTCATTAAAGAGAAAGTCAGCACACAATAGCCGACAGTTGGAGAAACTCTTGCCAAGAGTAGCTATCTAGCGCTGGTTTTAATTGAGTAAATGCCGCACATATGCCATGGCTTATACATCATGCCACATTTTTACGATGTTATGCACACAGATATACGTGTGGCATTTACTGACTATCACACCTTGTTAAAGTTTACTTGCTTTATTATCAGTGTCCGAACGCCATTGCACTACTTATTGAGTTTTGTCGTTATGTTGAGTAATGACCATATCGAGCCCCGATCATGTCGTGTCATGAACATGATTATAAAATATCACATCCCTCGAGCTGTACCTTTAGTTTGACACCCATTTCAACCCCCTTAAAGCTTTCATGTTGAGTCATAATCATGTCGTGCCATGACCATATCGTGTCATGAAAATGACTATAACTCACATCACATCTCCTGTGCCTTTCGTTTTACAATCGGTATCGAACCCCCTTTTGCATAATGATGCTCATGCCATTTCATGTAAGCGATGTCATGAACATGATTATATCTTACATCACATCCCTCGAGGTTTACTTTTCCTTTGACACCCATCTTCACCCCCTTCCGTTAATTTTCGCTCAGTCATGCTCATGTCATATTACGTATTTCATGTCATGAACATGACCAACTGGTACCGCCTCTCGATCTATATCTC
Organism: Hyalomma asiaticum; assembly: GCA_013339685.2. NCBI lineage: Eukaryota > Metazoa > Arthropoda > Arachnida > Ixodida > Ixodidae > Hyalomma > Hyalomma asiaticum. The sequence continues at coordinate 121,739,985 of CM023481.1, forward strand.
TCGATCCCTTCCCGTTAATTTATGCTTCGTCATGCTCACGTCATATCATGTATTTCATGTCATGAACGTTACTAACTCGTGTCTCTGGACCTGTATCTTTCATTTGACACCCATCTTGACCTCTTTCCTTTACATTTGTTTTTGCAGTCATGCTCACGACATAAGCACATCATGTCATGTCATGAACGTGACTATGACCAATATTACATTCTTCGACATGTATTTTTTGTTTGACACCCATATCGATCCCCTTCCAGCGGTCTTATATTTGCAGAGTCATGCTCATGTCATAGCATGACCTGAGCACATCAAGTCATGCATGAACGTAACTACGACCAATATTATATTCTTCGACATGCACCTTTTGTTTGACACCCATATCGACCCCTTCCAATAGTATTGTTTCCAGAGTCATGCTCATGTCAGCATGACATGAGAACATCATATCATGTCATGAACATGACTAACTCGCGTCTCTGGACCTGTATCTTTCCTCTGACACCCATACTGACCTCCTTCCTTTACATTTATTTTTGCAGTCATGCTCATGACATGAGCACATCATGTCATGTCATGAACGTGACTACGACCAATATTACATTCTTCGACATGCACCTTTTGTTTGACACCCATATCGATCTCCTTCTAATAGTATTGTTTCCAGTCATGCTCATGTCATAGCATATGAGAACATCATGTCATGTCATGAACGTGACTATGACCAATATTACATTCTTTGACATGTACCTTTTGTTTGACACCCATATCGATCCCCTTCCAATAGTATTACATTTCCAGAGTCATGCTCATGTCATAGCATGATATGAGAACATCATGTCATGTCATGAACGTGACTATGACCAATATTACATTCTTTGACATGCACCTTTTGTTTGACACCCATATCGATCCCCTTCCAATAGTATTACATTTCCAGAGTCATGCTCATGTCATAGCATATGAGAACATCATGTCATGTACGTGACTATGACCAATATCACATCCTTCGAGATACACCTTTCGTTTGACATCTCGACCGCCTTCTAACAGTTTCAAGCTTTTCCTTGTATTATGTCATTAATTACATGTATTACAAAATCAGGCCATTCTTTAATCGCGATTTGGTAATTGTCACGGTGCACTCTCATTATCGTAACCAGTCTAACCTACCTTGTGTGACATACAAACATCAGTTAGCGATTTTCAATCGTTGGTTTCTGGACATGCTCACTTTCATAGTTATGAGCATGACTTGAAGCTTGGCTATCACGCTGATTATGCCCGAGTCATGTCCACGTTAAATTAAGGGTTCCTTTGATATACCATGTTACGTGATTAGTCATTTATTTCTCAAGGCATCGTTTCTTGTGATAATCTTCCATAACTTTGCAACCCTCTTCTAAGGTGACTGAAACATTAAGGTTATACTCTAATTGAGACATTAAGGCTCTCGCCTTAATGAGTGGCACCATTGTTAGCAAAAGCAACAGTATTTTTATTATGAGACGAGTGATCTTACAACAGTAACTCAAACAAAGAAGAGGCGACAATGTTCCCGGTTTCCCAGTTTTATTGCTACCGACCGGCCCCGCTGATCCCGCTTTTGACCGCGCAATAACATGCGAAACAATGCCGATGGCAACTGTCCTGCTAATCAGTCAGATCCCACATACTCACAAATGAACCTACCTAACGATTCCTCGATGTTTACAAGAGCGAAAGCAAGATCTTGCTGAAACACACACAACGAATGCACGCGCCCGCACGGAGAGCCCGGCGAGCAAACAGCCCAAGATGGCGCCACCGCTAGACGTCGCTAGCGGCACTTCATGGCGGCGCCCAGGAGGGCTCTATTGGAAAGGTCTATAGTTAGCGCCCGCATCATTCGCCTCGCTCTCTTCTCCTGTGCTTTGCGCTTCACCCTCCAAGTAAACTGTTCTTTTTGCCACTGCAGCTTGCGCAAGCCATCTCGCTAATCTTATAGGGTATCATAAAAGTGCATAACTACTTGCACTCTGGTAACTGGAGTTATAGGAACAACGGCAAGGCATAGCGCCAGCACACAGCACAGAAAACAAAACGCGCGCAACGTGCGATACGCGGAGCTACGGCGAAAGATGGTGCGAACGACAAGTACCACCAAAACGCAGGGCACTTGACCAAGGGGCTTCAGCGGAAACGGTGTAGGCTCGACCCTAAACAGCTCCGCTTTTAAGATCTTCTAAACTCGGAATAAGCATTGGAAGCACTACTGAGACTATTTTCGCGGCCACAAATTAGCCAACGCCCGTGACAGACGTGCTCCGCCTGTAGCGTGGTTTGCCTAGGTGTGAGCAAGCGAGAAAAAAATTTTTATTCCCTACCGCACGCAGTGCAATATTTGGTTCACATATTCACGAGAGCCTTGACTACTGCCAGATGGGCATAGTTTTCGGAAATGCATCAACCATAATGACCAAAATTTAATGACCCTGACGTTTGCAGCCTCGATGTTGCATTTAATAAAGGTGTCCTTTTACTCAGTGTGCTCTCCTCTAATGAAGACTACTGTGCAATATACTCATAACGAAGCGGACTTCGGAGGACCCAAGTACTTAGTACTGCAATAATACTAATTTATGCACAGCAGGTTTCATTTCACGATACTGAAAAAAATTGCGCTGAACTGAAGCAAATGTTCCAAGTCCTTCAGACATCAGAACATCACGCTGCAATCCAAAGAGCCAGACACGTAGAAAGATAACGGTATTGTATTTTTCTTTTACATAAAACCACCAAGCACACAACAATATAATAGACAGTACACAAGGCCTAATGCTACCTCATTCATTTCACTTTCCAGTGTTAACTTTAGCTCCACATTTGATGAAAAAAAAAGGGTAGGCCCTTTCCTAGACACTTTCAATAAATAAGGCGCAGGGGTATATACAGAAACCATAAAAAATATGCCACAACATGCAAACATTAAGCTATTTACAAATATATCAGCATATATTACAAGAAACAACTGATTGGCAATTTTATTGAAGAATGGTTCCTTACACCCATCAACTGAAGACAAGCACAGTTTAGTCGATCAACACAATAAGGATTCTGCCTGTTCCAAGAACCAATTACCTACACAAACATTGTAGTTCCAGAACCTTTGGTAGACTCTGCCATTCCAGAAAGGATCACACGTGCAAAGACAAAATGGGCAAGTAGAGGAAAACATTGTTTCAAGCCCTGCAAAGAGCAGAAGCTTGAAAGGGACACTAAAGTGAAAAAAAATTTCCTTGTATTATTAGGTTAGCTTTTCACAATATGAAAAACAATTTCGCTAGAACACCCTCGGTAAACTAGGAAATTAGAAATAAATATGAAATATGGGTGGCGACGCCACTTTGAAATTCTAGAACTAAAATGTGTGACGTCACAGATATTTGACAGCATCTGCTAAGGCTATATAACTATTCACCGGTAAGAAACACCTATATTGTGTTCCAAGGAACCCAGTGTGGCGAGAATACAAAAAAAAGAAACCGGCCTTCTGACGTCATTAGGTTTCGAAGTTCCGGTGCAAACTTCAAAACTAAAACTTTTACATTAATTTTCTTTTTTAATATTGAACATAAAATGTTGAAATTTACGACATTAACTTTCCAAATATAAGCTAATCTAAGCCACTTCACCTATTCACTTTAGTGTCCCTTGAAGGAACAGCTTCAAACAGTGGCAACCTTGCTCACCTGTGATAACTAAGACAATAGAGATGCAAAGGAACATATCTAACAAAAAGGAAATGGCAGGATACATACACATGTACAATTGCACTCAGCCCTATACTTTGTAGAATGCTCTAACACAAGAGTAAGCGAGACAATGCCCGAATAGGACATAAAGGACTGTCTTATGAGACAATGGAAAGATGCAAAATGAATGAAACTCCAACATGCTACAAAACATCAGAAGCTGCTGTGTGTGCGTGTTTTACAAAGCACTTGTGTTTATGACACAAAAATTGCATCCTGGCATCACTTTTGTGCATATTCTCTCGTGTTGCTTCTACCGACCTCATCACTGATGCGAAAGAACAGCACATCAGGTCGTGCATGATTATGTGCGACTATGACAGGCTACCAATATCATAGTGTATAACACAAGTCTCTGGCCATTGAATCATTGCTGCTGCACTACTGAAACATCACAATAACAGCAAACAACTCAGCAATGCACAGGCAAGGGCATGCATGCATACACAGCAGCAATTGTGATAACAGCCTCAATAAAAGAACAAAACACAAGACTTCTAAATTGAAGTGAACAATTGTTTGTGGATATTGCCTTTGCCTAAAGACAAAAATGACATATTTCCAAACCAGTGGAACCCACTTATAACAATAGTGAAGTGCCATGAAAATTAGATCATTATAACCATTAATTGACATAAAAAGGTTGCATGAAAAAAAAAAAAGCTATATAAGGGGATTCCAGAGCTGTTGTGTGTGCATGTGTGTATGTGTGGAGGAATGGCTAAAAGCCCCTTCCCATGCTCTGTATGCCTCACAACACGACAATGAACACAACAGTAGACCCCTCCCCTCTCCAGTCCCTCCCTGCAGCAGTGATATTTTCATCCCCTCCTTTGACTTCAGTGGCCAAATGGAAGAGCACTGAGGCCTTTCTGGGAAAGTTGAAGTTCCAGAAGGCTTGCTTTGGAACCACTGTCCTTTGTTACTTTCTTTGAGCTCATGTATGGGAGAGTGGCAGAGTAGAAGGGGACACAAACAGCCTGGAGGAAAAAAAAATCTGGTTTGTATTTTATGACAGTGAGGCAGCCTTGTGCAGGGGGAACACCAAGTGTGCAGTAGCTAGAGTGTGTGCTTTTCAAAGATTTCACATTTAATTACCTGTTGGCACCAACACAGGGCACACCCAGAAGCTAGACTGCATTGTTATAAAGAACAGTGGGTCATAAAGGCATTGTTGTGTAGTTCACCATAGAAAACATATAAAAGTTGATAATTCAGCGGTTAATCATTGTTGTAAATACACTGTTAAAAACCAGTATTGTTATAAGTGGATTCAACTGTATAATAATTAAAAAAGAAGTTATGTAAACAGGCACACAGCATATGCTTTTTAGGAAACTTGCACCCAAACCTGAGCAAGGAAGATCCGAGCTTAGGGACACCCTTACACTATCGCACTTCTGAGTGAGGCCTAACTGTTTGCAACACACCATTCACAGTTGTCTAATATGTGTAAAGAAGCAAATGATTTTTTTTTTTCTTCCCTCCACTTTCTCAAAAAGCACGAGACAGTAAACAAATCGTTCCAACCTGACGTACTGCATACAAGCAAGTACACCTCACAATGTCGAAATCTATGTTCTGTCACGCACACAAGTATGCACATGATAAAGATATCTAAGGAAAGACAAAGTGATTAATGAATAGAAACAGCACAAAGGTTTGTAGGGATTGAGAGATACTGTGCAAAAAGGTAAATTTTTTTTATGTAATGGTTGTGTTGCAAAACGTGCAGAGGCAGCAAAAACACACGTGGATAAGGACAACAGAACTGTATTTACATCTTGTATACAAAACCAACAATTACACCACCCTAACTCAATCCTCTGCACCGTTCCACGTCTCGAATGATTACCTCTGCTGCAAAGGAATAAAGTGACAATTTAGAAATTAAACAAGGAGGGCAGTATGTTAACATTTTAACAGAGTAACAGAAAATAATAATAAAAAAGACCGGTTCCAAGAAGCATAGAGGAGTCGGCGTATGTACATGCATGCAATGGCAAGGGACCTCGAAAAGTCTTGGCAAAGTGTCTCTATCGTGTGCTGGCTGGGGGGCTGTATGCCAACATTTCCATCCCACAGGGGCAAGCAGTACACAACAGTCACAACATGACACATAAAAACTTCTCAGTTGAGAATAGCAGTAGAAACACCACAAATGCTCTGGAGCTGCACTTGGACAACATGCAATGCAGCTGTGTTTAACAGAATTGTCTGACATACACTGACTCAGCATAGTACAGACTGCTCAAAACAAAAAAAGATGCAACACAGATCACAAGAAAAACAGTAGTCGATAACACTAGCAAGAGGATGCTACCCTAAGTTGTGAATGGCTCATGAAATCAAAAAGCCACCAGGGATGACAGAACATGCAGCCAGCCCACAGCCACTTAGAAGGCAACAGCACCTCCGAAGTTAACACTTGCCCCAAAGGATCTTGCCCAAGGCTGTGAGGGGAACACAGAGCCAGAAATCATACATAACAACCAATGGAGTGCAGGGCCAACAGACCTGCTCATATGCAAGTCCAACGGCCACAGCAGAAGCTGACTGCAAAACGTGGGGAATGCACTACCAATAAATAAGCAAGAGGGGAAGCCGTGGCTCTAAACGGGCAGAGGAGACCAGAACCTCAAGAGCAGCGAAGAGTGTTGCGTTCAACATCACTGGAACCTTCTTCTTCAGAAACACGTGCCTTAACGACAATGGACTCATTTAGGTTGCTAACAAGTGGTGTAGTGCTGGCTGTGGTGGAACTTTGCTCAGTTGGATCACAGTCCATGGTGTTTCCTTGTGAAGGACTCTCCAGGCCAGATGTATGTGCTGGGCTCTCTTCCTCATCAGAACTGAAGGATGAGCGTGACGACTCGGAATCTGATTCGGCTTCTTCCTCTTCCTCACCAGTAAATGAGGCCCCTGGACTGTCAGAATCTTCAGAGTCCACGTAGACTTCCGCCCCAGAGAAGATGTATGTGGACGGCGGTGTAAACAGGTAGTGACCCTCTGCAAAAGTAACATATTTTCAGGCTTATATAAGCGAGGGGGGGGGGGGGGGGTGGCAGGTTACTAAGAACCTATTAAGTTATGCATAGTTACTAAGCTATAACAAACAAATACCATAACAGCCTGAATATACGAATGCTGTTTTTCATCTCAAGGTCCGATTCGTTGCAGAATTGAGAACTGTTCTATTGGGAACATTTATATACGCTTTCCCGCTACCTCTCTACATAGTCATTGCTTCGATTGAGTCATTTTTCGTAGTGCAGTAGTGATTTTACCCAATCTGATCATAGCTGCCCAAGAACTTTCTCTCTTTTTTTTTTTTCAAGGTTTTATCGGTCGCATAGTCACAGCCACAGTGAAAACTTGATAAGGCTGCGCGAAATCATGTTGCCCAGTGCCTCTATTACACCTGTTGATCCCACAAGGTCGCAGTTATCACAAATGGAGCAGCGGATATGTAGTGAGGTAACTGGAACGTTGATCTAAATACTACAATAAAGCACGTCTTGAATTTCAGTGTGGCTTTTTATTCATGACCAATTGAACATTGAAAAAAAGAAAAAATAGCCCCTTTAGGCAGAATATCATTCTCTCTCTTTTTCTTTTTTAATTTGGAATTAACAGTTATCTTCATCACACAGTACACTGGTCAGTGGCAGAAATATTTCGGCGGGTCTGGCAATTATGGATGGAGCTGATGGCATTTGTAAATAGGTATTGCCACTGCACAGCAATTGAAATGGCATTTGCTTCAAGGGTTCCTTGTGATATTTTTGCTTCCTTTTATTTTCAGTATTTCTCTATTGGAAGGCTGGCCAATAATCTGGTTTTTACGGTATTTACCACATGTTAAGGTGGCCGCCGACTTGATCAAAGATAGAGGAGACTTCCTAACTGGAAAACTCGCGACACTATACACGCAATGCCTCAAAATTTCAAATGTACCAGTCAGCTGGAAAAACGCTAAACATTCTATTATTACACAAGAAGGGAGATGTAAAAGACTTGAACTACAGGCCGATCAGTCTACTCTCAGCACTTTACAAATTTTCACAAAGGTTACCTCAAACAGAATAAGCACCAGACTTGAATTTATGCAACCAAGAGAGCAAGCAGGGTTCAGAAAAGGATACTCCACCATAGACTATCTTCATGTGATCAATCAAGTAATCGAGAAGTCCGCTGAATACAACAAACCCCTCTATATGGCTTTCATAGATTACGAAAAGGCTTTCAACTCGGTAGACACACCAGCAGTTCTGGAGGCATTACGCCATCAAGGAATATGTGATCTCTACATAAACACAATAGCCAACATCTATAAAGATTCTACGGCCACCCTACTTCTCCTTAGGAAAAGCAGGAAAATCCCCAATACAGATACAGTTTCTCCAATGCTATTTACTGCTTGTTTGGAAGAAATCTTCAAAAGGTTAGACTGGGAAGAGACAGGGCTCAGGATTAACGGTGAATATCTGAGTAACCTACGATTTGCAGACGACATAGTACTCTTTAGCAATGATGGCGACGAACCGCAAAAGATGATTGAAGACTTAAGCCGAGAAAGCGTTAAGGTGGGATAAAGGATGAACATGCAGAAAACAAAGATAATGCTAATTGGCACGGCGAAAAAACGTCTCTTCACGATCAAAAACCAGACATTACAAGTTGTAGAAGAATACCTATATCTAGGACAGGTACTCACAGGAGAACCCGCCCATATAAAAGAAATACAACGTAAAATAAACATGGGATGGCACGCATACAAGAGACACTCCCAACTCATGAACGGAAACCTATTACTATCACTCAAGCACAAACTATTTAACTACTGCATCGTGCCAGTACTGACATACAGGGCAGAAACTTGGAGAACTACAAAGAAGCTTGAGAGGAAGTTAAGAACCGCGCAGTGGGCTGTGGAACAAAAAATGATAGGCGTTACATTAAAGATAGGAAGACAGCCGAGTGGGTCAGAGAACAGACAGGGGTCGCCAACATAATAACCGATGTTAAGAAGAAAAAAATTACAGCATATCCACGGAGTGAATGATGATGAGTGGGCGAAGCTCGGGAGGTTCATCGTAGATCGTGCCGAGTTCCGGATTAATTTAGTTAATGCGCACGCTACGAATCCTCATGGTTCAACTATGCACAAGTGAAATCTCCCACCGGCACTTCATTGCAAGTCAATCAAGATCCAGTGCATATATATATATATATGGGTTGGTGAACGCTTCTCCAACGCGAGCAGTCGGTATTTCTCTATCAAGAAACTCGCTAGGAGACGCTGCTTGCGCCAACGTTGTCTCTCGCGGGTGAGGGCGCGTTCTCCTCCTTTGCGAGCTGGTAGCGTTCCTCTAAGAAAGAGCGTTTCCATAACCAACGCGCGCCTTTCGCTCTCGAGCGCGTGCCTCCCGGCACGCGGGTTACACCTGACGCCTGACGCGTGACAAGGTTAGACTAAGAGGAGCTTCGCCCCTAAAATAGACATGGGCAGGCCACGTGATGAGTAGGCTAGACAACCAATGGGCAGTTAGAACGATGGAATGGATACCTAGAGAGGGCAAGCGTAACCGTGGACAACAGAGAGTAAGGTGGGGTGACAAAATAAAAAAATTCACGTGCACCAAACGGAATCGGCTCACGCAGGACAAGCAAGCACGGAGAGGATTGGGAGAGGCCTGCGCCCTGCAGTGGAGATAAGATAGGCTGATGATGATGATGATCTAGAGAGAAAAAATTCAATGTGTACGCACAAAACATTTAAAGTTGCTGGGCTTAGATCCAGTCCTTCTTCACTAGGTGACAATGCGCCAGGTGAACACGTCTCTCTAAGAATGAGTTTTCCAGCATCACACCACTGTGATGCTGCAACCACTAGTTGCCGTCCTGACGAAGACGAGTGCACTTGTTGAAACGTTGGCTCCAGTAATATTCCCTGTTCTCCATCGTTTTTAGCAATCTGTTCACCACTGTGATCAGTTAGTTAGGGCCTATTCTCGCTCAGCCCACACGCCGCTCCGCACGCTTGCGGACAGCGTGCGGAAGGGTGAAAACGGCTGTCAAACCGATCGAATCATGAATTATTGAAGTCGGTGGGGTCACGCAAGCCCCACCAAGTTCGATATTTCGCGATTCGATCCGTTTGACAGCCGTTTTCACCCTTCCGCACGCCCTCCGCACGCGTGCGGAACGGAGTGCGGTCTGAGCGAGAATAGGCCCTTAGCGGTGCTGAGCTCTATAATGCGGAGACATTCAAGCTGACAACTGATTGTTTTCTGGGGTTTAATGTCCCAAAACCACGATAAGACTAGGAGAGACGCTGCAGTGGAAGGCTCCAGAAACATAGACCACCTGGCGTTTCTAATACCTTGTACCGTGCACTGAAATTGCACGGTACAAGGGCCTCAACAATTCGCCTCCATTGAAATGCAGCTGGCACGGCCGGGGTTCGATCCCATGGCCTTTGGATCAGCAGCCAAGTGCCACTGGCACTAGACTACTGTGGCAGGGCTCAAGCTGACAAATAGTCACAGAGGTGCACTTTCAGAATATCACTTTCCAAGTTTGCAGCAAGATTAAGCAATTTTCTGAGACACACATTTTCTTTAATTGCATGCTTAGCAATATTTCACACAATATATTTTTAGCAGTGCTGAATGTAAGTTTTGAGGCAGAGCTTTAGGAGAACCAACAAGGAGGAACTAAAGGAAATACCGTAAAAACCCGCATACACAGTCTACGCTCGTTACAACGGACCCACATACTACAGACTTTCGGACATAATGAACGACCAAGCCAAGTTTGGTCCAGGTATATACAGTCGCAGACCGATAAATCGGACACCGATAATTCGGACATGCTCGGTAATTCGGACAGTCGTGCGGCACCGCTGATGGTCCCATAGAAGTAATGTGTAAGGACGACCGATATTTCGGACAGCTGCCAGATCTACATTCGATAATTCGGACCCTGTCCGACTGTCGCGCACGCCGATTCGGCAGCCATTATTATCTCCTCCGGCACCCATACCATACAAAGTATGGCCTCAGAAATCAAAACGAAAGCTAATTGGTAATCTATGAGGCTTTATTTTGATCGCAACTTTATGCCCGAGAGATTTGTAGTTGAAAATGCCGATCTTGGAGGCACGGCTCAACTGTGGGGGATCGTATCGACATCGCGATCATCCCACATTCCGGTTCCTGTATCCCTTCGCTGTGCTGCTATCGCCGCCATTCTGTCATATGTGTCTGCGGTACAGCGTCTTGCTAAATTCTGCGCGCGTTCATCTTTATTTTGAGACTTGCTTTATTTTACGTCCAGCTGTCTCACAAGATCCGAGTTAAATGACACCAACGGTGCCCTCACAGCCAGCGGCCTTCGGCGCTGGCTGTGAGGGCACCGTTGGTGCCATTTAACTCGGATCTTCGACTGCATCTTCGGACACTGTTGGTGCATTAACTCGGATCTTCGGCTGCAGTGTCGATGGTGTTGGGCTCACTACGCAACGTAAATGGCACCGTTGGTCCCGTTTACGTTGCGTAGTGAGCCCGACACTGCCGACACTGCAGCCGAAGAACCCGACAATGCAACTGAAGAGCCGGACCTACCGCCCAGCGCAACGAGCTCAGGTGCAGACGTTATTGACGACCTGCGAGGCTGCAGTGTGCCGATTCCCGACACTGTTACGTTTGAAGACTTTGCAAACGTCGACAGTGCGGTGTCGTCGTGTGCCGAATTGAATGACGACGACATAATTGAGCAGGTTCTGCAACCGTCAAACAGCGGTTCTGACTTTGATGATGATGACGCGCCGTGTGCTCCGGAGCCGTCGCATGCGGACCTGTCTCGAGCCCTCGCTGTTCTTTCGTCATCGTACAGCGATCATATCGCACTGGCGGAGATACAGGCGGACTTGGTTGCACGTAAGCGGAAGTGCGTGCAGCAATGCATTGACAACTTTTTTCGGGCACCGGTACACTGAAGTGTCAATAAAAGTATTTTTTTTTTTTCTGACGCATTCGTTTTTTCAGACTTTCGATAATTCGGACTTATTTACGTTCCCCGTGGAGTCCGAATTATCGGTCGTCGACTGTAATCTATGCAGCAAAATCCGCTTTTAACGGATCGCTCTAGACTATCAGCTACAGTGGACGAAATTAGCGGCAATCTTTTCCAAATCCAATGTAGAAAACATACTTCTGCCGTGTCGACGCAGTCTGACAATAGACATTAAGACAGCAATGCTTTTTAACATGGCAGTGCCGGCACACTTAAGCCAAAAGAAGTTTGAATTGCCTCTGGCAACATTAGAGGCCTCTGGCCAAGCCAACCTGAGGACAAGCATGATGGCGCCATGACACTATTTTATCAGGCTGATCAGTTGTGCCAGACCACAATAATAGCTTCCAAAAAAGGAAGCAAATTTCCTTAAGCAACAAAATTAAGACTGTGGATGCACTTGTGCACAGTGGAAAGCGAGAATGAGGGGCTATCCAAGGAGACTGCGAGACCAATTGTGAACAATGAAGCTACCGTAGGCTTTATTGTTCACAAATGTGTCGGGTGAAATTAATCTTAAGTGGTCAAGCTAAATGTGAATAAAAAGCTTTTGTGTGCTAGTTTGTTTTGACATTCGTCACTTAATCTGCAATTCTGCCGCAGCGGCAGCCATCGCGGCCAAAGTTTTGGAACTGAGGTATCCCCGTGCTCCAAGCCCATGTCCCGGCGAGTTTCACTGGCAAATTAGAATACCACATTTACTCGTGTTATGAGCATACTTTTTTTTTTCAAGAAAAAACAGAAGCAAAGTTGGGGGGGGGGGGGGGGTGCATTTATAATGCGGAGTAAATTTTACCAAAACCTTTTCTGGTTGAACGAAACATTTTAACGTCATTTTAACTTGCAAAAAAGACAGCAATGTGACCCGCGGTGACGCTTAAAGCAAAGCATTCAATGAAATTTTATTGGCGTCAACACCAAGAGACGTGGCACCCGCCGAGACAGCCTTTATGGTGGCTGCGTTTTGTTCCAATGAGATGGCCTTTCGCGTCCGCTTAATGTGGTGCTCGCTCACAGTGCCGTGAAACCGGAAGGATGGCAACACTGCCGAATGGTCAACAGTGAAAAAACAAACAAGCAGCATGTGGAGGTCTTTGTAGCGCATAGAGCTCCTATGTCGCCATGATGCACAACAATCCTCGCCACTGCCGGCTTGCGGCCAACCAGAGTCACTACGTTGCCAATGTAGTCTCGGAGACACCCAGCTGCATCAGCGTTTGGCAGCTTCTGTGGGCGGCCGTAACGAGAGAGTAGAATTGTTTCCCCTAACCGCACGCAAAACGGCTCACTATCGCATTTCCCCCTCATATCTGCTGAGCCTTTGAGTCTAGCGTGTTTAGCACGACTCAGAGATAACACATTCAGGTATATTTTATTATGAACCCACCAAAATAGGGTATGCGTTAGTGTGCCCCATAAATTAATGTGGCAAACTAAATAGATAAATTCAATGAAATCATTAGCAATCATTAAGAAAAAAAGTCTTCACAATCAAACTATTTGCATTATTAAATATGTTTTATAACATCACTAGGTAGTACCACATTTCAGAGGCGAAAAGATCAAAAACCCACCTGGTAGTCTGGAGGCGATGCTCTCTCTTGTTCTTGGCTTCCAAAGACTCTCGGAGGAGCAATCCAGGCTGTCAACCTGGCTCTCCACTGTGGGAATCATATCAGCACTGGTGGAATCTGGCATCACCTCTTCTGCTGTGTATTAACATTAGATCCCAGCATTAATGCAAAATACTCAGCATCCACATACACAGTAGATACGAACATAACTGATGACCAAATAGCCAGAAATTCGATATTTTTTGCCAGTGCTTAAGAAATATTTCAGGGCACACTAACTGACCACTTTTTTAGACTGGCTAGATATTCATAAATGCACCACCAAAGTTACCATGAGCTAATGCATTCATGCAACTGACTTTTCAGAGGAACTTGCATTCTAAAGTTTCAATTTACAGACTATTGCCCTCGAGATCGAGCACAGTCAGTGCCTAGCGGTGAGTGGACGAAGCTCCCAAGTGTGGATAGCTCCTTGCATTGTCTGCTAGCCACTACGCTTTTACATGTATGTCACACATATCCTCCAACATGTTTGTTCCCTGTGCCAGTGCAGTGTTGAATGCTTTCATGTATTCTTATCCAAGCATAAAAGTATTATCTGGCATTGTGCTGCAGTCTTTGCTCTTTCTTAAAATTACTGAGCACCTGTGCCGGGAGGGTGCTATGCCATCGTCGCACCTCCGGTTCGGCACAGCTTTTTTTTTTTTTTTTTCCAGTTTGGATGCTGCTGTGCATTTCAAGTATACAGCAAAGGGCACTTAGCGTCCTTCTGAATAAGTCGAGCGGGCAACATCAACGCGTAAAATGCAGTACTACAGTGATATCATCTTGCGATATGAGATTGTGAACACGATGGAAAATAGCAGACATTTTTCACTTGAAGAACACATCTTTTCTATTTTTTTATGTGCATAAAAAGTAAACCTTTTCTTGTCACAGTATACAAGTAATCATGATAAGAAAGCAATGTGTTTGAGTATTAAAATGTTTACTTAATATAGGCGTGTGTCAAAAATTGTGATAGTACTCAAGCGGCGTATACAGTCACATAGCTTGACTAACTGAGCCAGTTAACTGCCTTGCGTTTCATTGCGAGCCAGTTAACTGCCTTGCGTTGTCTGCCTGTAATCAGGAAGACTGCTAAATCCTAGGTGTTTTAAAGGCATGGATGACGTTTGACATCTTCAGATTGGATCACCAAACTTGACCGCAAGTTCACATCAATGATCTGTAAGGTGTTGTTCCTTGTGGACCAATGGCCCACATGAACATACCAAACTTGAGTGCTGTCTTGCATACCTGCCTGCAAACACAATGTCCACGTTACAGCCCGTGGACGAAGGCATGACAAAAGATGTAAAGGTCCTGTATAGGCAGCACCTTGTCGAGCACATGCTTTTGTGCATGAGCTCGACGAGGTGAGTTTACTTGGTGCCATCCGCACACTAGCACGAGCTTGGGGGCACATGAAATATAAGACTATCACCAACCGTTTCCAGGCCAGCAATTTCGTATGGAAACCTCAGGCGATGCTTCTTGTGTGCCGGTAAAAGTGCAAATGAGTGAGCTTGACGACGATGGCTTTGGCGCCACTGTCAGTGACACCTGTTTTCAAGATTAAGTCACAGTGGACAGCAATGCGGTACACTTATGGACAATGAAATTGTGCAGATTGTTCGGCCCCATGAATGCGCTCATGAAAGCGATGTCGACGAAATTGAAAACGAGCCACAACCGAGGGCTGCTGATGTAGCTGCGGAACTTACTCTCACGCAGTGTTTTGTTGGTGAAAACCACACCAAAGAGACATTTGGACACGTCCACTGCTTGCAAAACTTTCTAGCCACAGTCATAATTCAACAAACAGAAGCAGACCAAGCTGACAGACTATTTCCCCTAAAAGTTTGACAGCTCTAAAACCAATGAAAATTATGTTTTCTGTGCTTTTTGCTTAAGGAGGGATGCGGCCTTTGGAAATTGAAAAATCGCGAAAAACACGCCTTTTGGAAAGCGGCATATTTGCAATGTATGTGTCATACACTACTTCTATAATTTTAAGCCCCTAATTTGTGGTAAAACTACTTCAAATCAAATATATTATGAGCAGCGGCAGCTGATGTGCCACCCAAACACGCGCCGAAACAGACCAACTTCAACTAGGTGCCATTCAACCACGCTTCAGATTTGCGTTTTTTTTTATCTGTTCCTGAATGGGTTTGCAGGGGCACAACAAGCTTTTTTCTTTTCTTAAAAAATTGGTGCAGATAATTTCTAATACCTAATTAATTTTTGATGAATGTGATCATTACTGGCAAGAAAATAAAAAAAAGGGCTTCGCAGTGCCCTAAGGTATCTATCAAGGGAACATCACAATGAATTTCATCTTCCTACTGTGTCCTGGTATTTCATCAGGCTCTTCCTCAGCCATACACATGAAACACCTAGTTAGGACTCATTAACTCTGGAACTGATTAATGCATCTTAATGAAATTATGCATTTACTCTTATTTTACTGGTGTGAACATACCCTGAAGGTTTCATCTGGGTATCTTTAGGAATAAAAAAGTTTGTTCTCCAGGGAAGCCACCCCCCTAGATGAAAGTTTATGTATTTTGAAGTGTTTTTGTTGTTCCAATAAACTTCATTTTGACAGGAGTCTACTGTATTCTGTTGCTGCACTTTCAAGTCTAGAATTTTGAGCCGTACATTCCAATTTTACGGTAAAATGAACAGAAATCACCACTGAGCAATAACCCCTAATCCTTACTGACCAATCCCTGCCTTTCTAAGGGAGGATTATATCCAAACAGTCTGTTAAGCAAGCAATTCAGATAAATGTCACAACAGTATACACACCCACGGATGTGCTGCTAGTCGGAGTGTTTCCATTCTCATCTGATGCTGTGGTCCCAATTTGCTCTGCAGGCTCTTTCACTTCTGGTGATGACTTGTTGCTTACTTGAGGAGGCAATGACGTAAGCTCTGTCAATGGTGCCGCAGGCCCATCACTAGGAGCCACATCCCAGCCAAGCCTTCAAGTGAGGAAGCGTCACCATTTATTGTCACATGCAAATAATTTTCCAACCCATGCCAACAAACGGGCAACCTACCTGTTGCACAATTCCTTGATGATGACATCACAGTCACCCAATAGCTCAACATCAAAAGTGACATGCTTCAGTGATTCACGGTTGATAAGTATCTGGGGGACTTCTGCAGGAATGGAACCTACAGAGGACAAGACAGCACTACTGTAAGAACAACAACAACAAAGTCTGGCAAACATAGGCATCCTCTCTCAAGCTTTCAGAAGCTAGGTATGCAAATCAGGTCAGGCAACATTATAGATTTCCAGTAATATGTGACATTTTTTAAAAATGCAGGATATGTGCACCACCCCAATGAAGCCACGAGTCCTAAATGTCGCCTCCACCTGCTTAAACTTGCATCTTCATAACTATACATGTAGGCTACACTCCAGTATTCATAGTCTACCTTTAGAAACATAAGTGATAACTCATAATCAGGTCAAGTACTGAGCAGCCACATAAACAGCTCCACAGAAAGAGAGCAACATACTCGCAAGAGAGAAAGTACTCACTGGGGATAAGAGCCACAGGGCGCACTTTGAGTGAGGACCCCATGACAATAAGCAGGTCACACTGTGTTTTGTCATGGCTCATGGCCTGGTGAAACTCCTGGGAGAGGCCCTCTCCAAAGAATACGATGTCAGGCTTCATGACTGCCATTTCCCCACTCGCTTCTACCTCTTCCAGGCTACACTTGGGACACAATGGAATTCTCTGCAAAAACAAAGAATCGCGAATGTGGCTTTTTAAGTTTTTCAAATGTATTCCTAACTTTCAACACATCCATGAACACATCTAGCTTACTGAAGTTTAGAGACATTTATTGTAGAGTTATGAGCATTGTAAACTTGACTCTACCTTTTCAAAGAATTTCAACAATTATCAGCAGTCTATACACCTTCTTCAATAGCAATAAATTTTCATACATTAAGTAAGTTAATACTGGCATTTTAGATGTTAAAATCACAACCACATCAAATCATTACTCTTCGATTAACCTTGACCAACTGGAGTTGTTTAACCTGAATGTAAACCTAGGTACACAAAACATTTTTGCATTCTTCCCTGATTGAACATCTTCAACTAAATGCTTTCAGTCTATATCCTAATAAATAATTTCTCTGAACTCATAGGAACTCCATGACTACAGCTTCTTCTAAATAATGCTGTGAACTTTATGCTGTGAACTGTATGAACTCGTATGGTACAGCACGGTAAACACTACCACAGTACTGCAGCTCGTTTTTTAATGCTTTCGGTTTAAAAAGTGCAATATAATTACTCAAAAGATAATGCATTTGCTTCCAGCTTTAATTTAGTCCCAAAAACTACTACAGTCAGCACATGTGACTACAAAAAGGTTTATTGTATCGCAAGTCTGCTCCAATTATGGTTGCAGTACGTTCTTAAGTGATGGCACTTGACATATACTACCATCTACAAAGCGGTTTGCTGGGCTAGTTGGAATTCGTACTTCAGATGCATTTCCAGCACTTGATGGAATAAGAAAGAAGTGAAGAGGAGAAAAACAACAAGTGCAAGTACGGCTTTTTGGGCTAGTTGGTTAGATGCATTTGAAGGAAATATAGCGCTAGAAGACACTGACAAGGAAGACAACACAAGCGCTCGTGTTGTTGTCTTCCTTGTCCGTGTCTTCTAGCGCTATCTTTCCTTCAAACAAGTGCAAGGATGCTGGCCAACACACCTAAATACTTTTATCACCTTAGCCCAATCAAGGAAGGGTTCTACGTTCTTGTTACACTGGGCTAAAAACAAATCACAAGAAAAAAGTGCGACACATGAACCAGTGCACCTTTCTTCTGAATGTAACATTCCCTCTTAAAAGCGATAAAAGTGGATGAAAGGTAAAAACTAAGCATCTCAAGAAGCTGTCAATAGATAAAAAACACAGGTGGAAACAAATGATACAGCAGCATGTTGTTCAATGAATGAGCTTACTGCTCTGAGTAAAACAGGTCCACAACATAAATTGAAAAGGCAGACAAAGGCTCCTTAATGTAATGTTTTGCAAGGAAGGCAAGGAAATCGTGGGAATCTGCCTTTTGCATGTCTGTGTGGTGCTGTCTCACAGACACTGGCATGAAACAAGATGTACGGCATCACGCCGGATCCGTCGTCTGCTACAACAGCGTTTTTCTATGGCACAACATGGTCGGGCAAAGACACACACAGTGAACATTGTGCTTATTTTCAATTTGAGACACTGCACCCACTTCTTCCGAGGTCTCGATGGCATTGTGAAAACCAACAGAGAAAAGAAAAGCCAATCGTGAGAAAACCTTTGGGGTCTAGAAACAGGAAAAAATGCCGCCCAAATGCAAAAGGTAAAGCAAACACCACTCGCTTCCCACATAAACAATCAGCTGAGGGGAGCAATCCGGTTTGTTTGAGACAGCGTGCGTAAAGTAGAAGTACATCACTTGAAAGCATATGCACTTTCATTAGACAGATCCAGTGTGCCTGCCTCCTGCAAACCCCTCTCAATGCTGTGGCTAAGCTGGCACTTGCATGTGCTGTAAAAGACAGAAAACTCTGTTGTCTATATACCTGTGCTGTTCTTTGTTACTTGCCTCCCCCTTTTCCATCTCTCCTTGCAAAAATAAAGGAGTCTTCTTGGTGCACTGCAAGTTCACGGACGTCTAGCTGTTCTCAATGCGCGGAAGTTGGTCCATGCGGAGTGTGGGAACGCAGCATGAAACCACCAGGGATCGGTATCTGTAGAACATAGCCCACGGGCCAAGTAAAGCCCCTCAAAAACAAATTTGCATGGCTGTGGCCAAGGCCACGCTGTCTTCTAAGAGACGGGGGGGATGCCTTCTGCTGACTTTTTGTATTTGTGTTATTTGTTATTTTGTTGTTTTCTGCTTGTCCCCTTTCAGTTTCTTCCTTCGAAAATGAACCAGTCGTCTTGGTGCGCTGAAAGTGAATGGCCGTGTTGCATCTTTTACGACTCACGAAACTTCCTCTCTGATTAAGCATACAGAGAGATAGCTAGAGCTCAATCAGTGTAAGGTTTCTGACAGCAGCGCTTGCTCAAGCCACGGAGCACCTGCATACCTGGCCGCCGTCACAAACAGATGTACGAGACCAGGATCAATGAAAACACCAAGCATAAAGCAGCTGGAGGAATTCATCACATGAAGTGAATCGCGGTGTTCCTTTGCAACAACAAACGATGAATAATTCGGGGATGATGGGTTTGTGTGCGATCTAATGTTTATGAATTGAACCACGCATCAACTCATGGAAATCTGAAGTATTCGTCCTCCATCACTGAAAGCTGCTGTTATATTCATGCTGCCGAAGGAATTTGACAGGCGATGTGGTGGCACCCTCTGACTAGCTGGGCGAGTTTTCTTTATTGTGACACTCCGAGTGATCATGCATATTGCCAGACCTCTGCTTTCGTGTATCCCCGTCGTCGTTGCACAAACTGTTTAACGACCGGAGTGCAGAACAATCGTCTTACTCACGTATCCGGCACATGTTCTTCGTTGCTAAGGCCGTGTCACATAGCGTTATCCTGCCTGCACTGTACGATGATGTGAAGAACTTCATGCTACCAAAAATGTGTGTGAGGAGGGCACACCACCATAGCTGGTGCATAGTGCCCTTACTTTCAGTAATGGGTCCACCATTTCGAATTGCAGCCGCTTGCATCGTCTGCTACCACACCGTACAGCTTGTTTGCGCCAGCTGTGGCGCGTGCGCACTCGGACCATGCAAAAGGCGGATTGCATACTAATAAAAGGTCTTCCACACTTCAAAGCTGCAATTTACTGGGGAGAAACCCAGAAAGGTAACTTGCCAGGACCTCTTTTCTGTAACTATAGCCAGAAGTGTAATACATTCTTCATGCATTTTAGCGCAACGAACAAACAATAAACACCAGGCCTGCGTGGAATCGCAGGACAGTGACAGCCTAAGGTGGAGGAGCGACCTTCTTAGAGGCCATTGTAAACGCTTGGGGATCTGGCCAAGTGATCGGGCCATCAGTTATATCGAAAAGCCAAGTGTTGGGGCTTTGCACGTCGCCTGTCACGTGACACGATACAACCAAACTGCTTCACGAGGCTGCGTTTTATAATAATGATGGAAAAGTTGAAGATCGTTTCATAATGATGATGTTGATGATGTCTCTGTAATGGGTGCAGAGCTACAAAGCATACCCCTCTGCTCTTTCAAATGATTCCTTGCACTCATTATACAATCCACTTTCCTCGACGCATAGTGGCACATTAGTATTTTGCCATGTAACCTTACATTTGTTAATGTGATTCCTCGGCAGGCTTTATACCTGTTTAGGTCTTTTAGCGATAATTTTTAACCACTGGCGTAGCTCATCGGTAGAATGCTCAACTGCCACACAGAGGGACGTGGGTTTGAACCCTGCTCAGTCCTGGTTATTTTTTTTTTTTTTCTGAAATTTACACGATAGTGGTTATAGACACTGGTGGTGCCGGTGGACAACTACAGTGCCAAAAATGGCCATCGTCGTGATCTCATAACAGCTTACACTGTAAAAAAAATAATAAAAAAAAAAGGCACTAAGGGTATCTCCCCTAGTTTTCCAAGTGTTTTATGCAGAACTACGAGGTTCATCGCGTCACACAATTTAATAGCTTTTGCTTTCGTCCCAGTCAGTGGAACTTTAGCTGTAACTTTTTTTTTATTGCAGCATTTGCTTTATCCAAGTACACTGCATAAGGCATCACCCCAAAGCCACCTTTTTTATTAGCCACAAGTAGGGCCATATCATTGTTTCTTAGGTACGCAATAGCGTTTTTAACATGGCGGTCCGATTTTGAGTGGCATTGAATGTTCTGCAACCTCTCTACACCTAATATTTTCTTCATTTGTACGGTTTGCTATACCTCTTACAAGGAACAACAAGCTTACAGGAGCGTATCTATGCTCGGTAGCAAACTTTGAGCTGTCACTTAAGAGTATGTTCCCGAAAGGCGACATGAATTGGTGATTGCCATTTGCCCAAAAGTGTTGAACATACTCTAAGTTACGGCACTCAAGTTTGCTAACTGGCCTAGATGCACTCCTGTAAGTTTGTTGTTCCTCGCAAGAGATATAGCTGAATGTACAAATGGAGAAGAGAAAGAAGGTGTAGAAAGCTTGCAGAACGTTCACTGCCGCTCAAAACCGGACAGGGTTTTGCTGGCATATGTTGCATTATATTTCAGCCCCTACACCCCTCAACCCGTTTCATCCCTACAAGGGGTCCCCTATCACTTCCACTAGTCCACAAGAGGTTCCTGACACATCCATGTCTGAGAACTACTGGCATAGCCAATGAGAATGTAGCACGCATTCTTTCTGGTTACCAAGTACAAATCTCGAAAGCCATGCTTTTGCTGGCTGTATGCAACAAGTGTCTTCTTTTGTTTGCGTTGCCACTCAGAAACAAAGGGTGTCCACTAAAGCCGCAAGCACCACTGCCAAGATCAATGGCACCATCATCACCACAAGCCTTTGATGTATGTAGTTGTGTCTTGCAGTGTTGCCAATGCATGCAATTCCCACTTGGCTTCTGATGAGAGTTGAGTGGAGTGATGCAAATAATGACATGTGCTTGGAACTATGCCAAGTGAAACCATTGTGAAATGTTTCTGCAAAGCAGGCTTTGTAAATATTGACCTCCTGAGCAACGTACAAGCCATTCGCAATGCCGAGATCGTAACCAGTGCTGCTGGTGCCAAGGAAGCAGACTCAAGCAGTGATGATGTTGACAAAGATTCTAAACAACCTTCTACCACACTCCAAAACTCACTTTGGGGTTCAGCGCCATTTGGGGCTGTTTTAGTGTAACTGAAGGCACTAGATCTGCTTACTTGGAGGGCCTCAAGAATACTGAGGACAGTCTGATGAACAGAATGGTGCATAAGAAGCAGCAGGACAGGCTTACAAACTTTCTTCATGAAAAATAGTGCGTGACTGTTGTTACATGGCTCTGTTGCACATCATAGGCACATCGGTAAGTTACCGCTTGTTAAATGTTACATGTTCTTACGTGTTTCAAGATGAGCTTTAAAGGAAAACTGAACAAAGATCTAAAAATATCGCGGAAGTGATATTTTCAGATTTTTGTTCAGTATCCTAACAACGCCCTTGACCCTGTACGCAGTGTTCACTTCATGTATTTTTGATCGGAAGTATAATAGGTGGATTGTGAGTGCGCGGCACCTGCTCGTCAGCTGCATGTCAGCATGAGCGCCGAGGCCATGACGTCATGTGTGCCTGAGCAGCAGCAGTAAAAACATGTGGGAAGCGGCCCCATGCGCCTTGCTTGATGAGTTCTTCCCACTCCGGATGGGTTCAGAGCAACGCCGCCACAATGCTCTTGCTGTCCTCCTCCACTTGTTACATTGCAAAGTTAAGAGAGACTAAATTTTTTTTCTGTGCGTGTGTGTGTGTGCACGCACACCTATTGGTGTTTTCTGCTGGTGCTCATATCGCGAGTGCCTATCCTTTCCTCTGTTCCATCTGTGGTCCCCTTCCTGCGTGTTTTGCAGTGGGGTTGCCTGCACCCAAGACATTGTTACTGTCGAAACCTCCAACGAGCACCTGGACAGGGTGCCTCTCTCCCCATTTATAAAACGGGTGGGTTCCTGGTGGCATTCGGCTTTGAACCGCTTTGAACCGCTGCGGCACCGCTCAGGGAAATTGGGGGGAAGATAATGAAAAAGAAGGCACAAAAGAGAGAGGAAGAGAAAGTATGAGCATTCACGGCGCGAGTTGTGCAGCACACAGTGGCAGGGGCGTTGATGTGGGTGGGGAGAGGAGGGTGGGTGCGTTGCCTGACTTGAAGGAACGCCAGCATCCAGCACAGAAAACATCACAGAAAAACGGGCAGTCTTCCATAAAAAGACATCAACAAGGGGCTTTCGGGAGACAGTGGCTGTGAACTGGACGATGCCTGAATTTTAACTGCAATGCAAATGAATTCCTTCTGTGAGCTTTCCCCACTCACGTTATACATGGATACATCTTTTTTTTTTTCCATTTCTGTCACTGCCAAATTACACCTCGTATTACATGAGGGTTCATATTATATGCTGTTTTTTATGGTGTATCTGGGATTGACTGTAGTGGATGTTCCCAAACAAGAGAGCAGAAACTTTACACCACACAACAGCAATGTTTTCCTGTTGGTAAGAACACATAGTTCAAGCAATATATATGCTGTTGGAGCCAGCTTCTCAACCAGCCACCTTGTCCCAAAATATCACCATCGGCATAACATGACCACTGCCTATAGTTTCAAACTACATGTAATCAAAAGTTTAAATATGTTGTTTTTCATTCAAAGTACACGAAGCCACTCTCAGCAAATTATCACACATTAAAATTCATGAAGAAATCACTAACACACAACATTTATTGCTGACCGTAACCACATGAAAGCCAACATGACTGCAAGTAGGCAATGACCACAAGAAACCCTTGCACAATAGACCAAATTTTTAAAAAACTAGTTACTGAGGGGCTTACAAACATTCATCACTTTCAGCACATTTTGTCAAGCTATCATTCTTGTAAGAACATATTTTATGGGGCCTTTGTATTAAGGTTATTTTAGAATGAAGGTACATTATATGTACAAATGTACCTGGCTAAATATATCCTCTTTGATCATGTTGCAGTCCACTTTGTGGTGACATCTGGTGCATGATGCTGTTGCAAAAGAACCTAAAAGAGTAAAAGAGGATGCATCAGCACAACAGGTTACGTCAATTATGCGCCAAGTTACCATAAATAACTGAATTGCTTCAGTTCACGGAAGACCCTTGAAAAAATGCCTGGGCACACGATCCACACTATCCAAAAGGCTCCACAACTCTATTCCTACTAACGTGACTGCGTCACTTGTCAGAAAAGGTGGTACACTTGTGTACAAGCCTGCCTGCCCTCCTCCTGAATTGGCTCATCTGCCAGTGTATTGCTAAAATACTATAGCAGCATCTTCAAAGAAGCAACAAGAAACCAAACAAAAGCAATTTTGGTTTTACAGCTTAGACCAATTATAATGTAACTTTCTGGAGCCCCAAGTATTCACACCATAACTGGTGCCACACAACAGTCAAAACGGTTCTCGAAGATCACACAGGTGTAAAACATGTCACCCGAGAACTGTGGCATGCGACCGAAGTGCCTGTGCATTCGTTTAAATTTCCAAATATTAAAAGATCTATGTCAAAGGTCCAGCGGTGCTGACAATAAACACAGGAAAAAGAAATCTCTACTTTGGAAGGTCACCAGCTGTTTTTCCATACGTTATCATTTATGCAGACTTCCAGAGGAACCAGGCTACATAGAAATGGTGACCAAAACTGCACATCCCAAACATACCTCATTCGATTCCTTGGGTGATTCTTGGACTATGGAAACTCTCCTGAGAACAAACCACAAGTGTTGCCCACAGCCAAAACCGAAAAGGCCCTGGTTAGGCCTAACATGCAGGGCCTCTGGCTGCCTACTTAATTAATGCAAGGCTTGCCAACACGGTGATTGGGTGCAGAAGCGTTCATACTCACAAGCTGAACCGACAGGCCAGCACGCATGAAACGAGGTTTAAGTGCACACCCAGGAGACCAGCAATGGAAGCCATGCTGCAAAAGCCTACCAAGCTCTACTCTACTGCCTGCTGCTATGTGTAGCCAAAGGCATGTGCTGTAAGGTAGTATGCACACATCTCCACCACATGGAAGCATTCCTAACCTGTGCCCTGTTCCTGACTGTGCATGAATGCTGCAAGTATGATGTCAGGCCACTACAGCGATGGCAAGGTTCCTGCAAGCTAAGTGCGCTCCACGACAGGTTTAGGACATGCCGGGCATCATTACATTTCTCGGCGCTTGCGCCACTCCTAATTGTACACAATCGCAGCGATTACCTTACTAGGTCAACTTGGCAGCAGCAAGTCCCTTTCATTATTGCAATGAATTCTGATTCAACGAAGCTTCAATACAGTGGAACCCCGCTGTTACGTTCCTCACTGCTGCGTTTTCCCGGCTGTTACATTGTTTTTCGTCGGTCCCGGCATAGCTCCCATAGGGTCCCATGTATTGCGAACCCCGCTGTTACGTCGCAACTGCGGGCCTGTTCCCGCATGTGTCGCAACCTGGCACGCCGTACCCGCCCGGGCACCGCTATTTTGATTTGACTTTTGACAGTCTTGGTCACGCTTGCAGGAATGCCGCCCGCTGATGTCTACCGAGACAGCGCGAGCGCCAGCACTATCTCGGCAGCCATGCGATCGCTCGGCAGTCGAGCGATACTCCACCCCGCCTTAGCGTCTTTTCATGCTCGTTAAAGACGGGCGGGGCATTTCCTCCCTGCTTCAACTGCAGGCGTCCTGATAGGGGGGATGTTATAGTCTCCGAGCGACGGAGATGGACCGGGCGCGTTTGATATCTGCTTCAGCCGTTTTCGTCGCCCCCACTTGCGCGCTTTTATTCTAGCGACTGCACTTTGGGCTCCGGGGCTTTCGGGAGATAAGAATCGGAAAAAGGGAAATAGCACTCGCAGCCCCTTTTGCGTATGAATGCACTCGCGTGCGCAGCGAGGGGCGCGGCTGCGCAGCTGTCCAAAGTCTGTCCGTGCGTGTGCCGGCGGGCTGGTTCAGGCCGGACGGCGTGCGCAAAATATGCGAAGAATTTTTTTTTTTTTTTGTTAAGCTGGCTAAATATCAGGGGTGCACAAATTATGCGGGTAAATACGGTAAACAAGCACTGAAGACGGAACGTGGAAGCGCTATCGAGCGATCGCGGACACGACGCGACCAGCCGTACTCGCAATTACAAACCACGCACGGGGTGCCGGAACAGGATGCGGCGATCGCAGTGACGGGGTGACTTACGCATCATGCTGGAACTAAGCCTCAATGATCACAAGTTTCATTGCGATCTCTGAGGCCATACTTTCTCTCATCGGGGCGCCGGAGGCTATGATGGCGGCCCATTCTCTTCGCTCGACAGCCGCGAACGGAGTCCGAATTATCGAATTTAGAGCTACAAACTGTCCGAAGTATCGGTCGTCTCAACACATGACGTCTGTGGGGACACTGGCGGTACCGCGCGGCTGCCCTAATTATCGGTCGGCGACCTAGATGGCTCACCTCGCTGAAACAAATTGTTGGAAGTCAAAGAGGCCCTGTTCTCATTCATTTTCGGAGCTTTCCTCACTCTTGCGTTTTCCTGGCTGTTACGTTTTTTTCCCCCTCTTCCGCTGAAAAACGTATGAACGGGGTTCCACTGTATAGTGAACCAAGTTGCAGACTTTACCGACTTCGTTATGTTGAGGTTTAATTGTAAACTATGAAAATACCAATTTTTGTACTTGAAAGTCACAGCATTTGTGATTACAATCACCAAGAAAGCCCCTTGGTTCAGATGATTTTTGCACTGTACGAATATAGTAGAACCATGCTGATACAATCCCATTTCATATGATCACCACTTACAAAGTTCACAATTGCAAGCAAAAAAACTAATCTAACAGAGTTACGCTTTGCTTTTACCAGTTAATACGGTCCCAGAAAATATGATTATTCGGCACCAATTCGCCAAACTGTGATCACGCCATAAGTTCTGCAGCTGCTAGAGTCCATGTGCGAATGAGAAGGGTCGGGAAGGACGCATGATCAAGAGCAGTATCCACCCACTGCAGCAGCCTCCTCACAGTAGTCGCCTGGTTGTGTCACGAGAAAATGTTGGTGTGCTCTCTTCTGATACTAGCACCACAATGCTATGTGGTGTGCCACCACACATAGCATTCGCCACTATCGCCCCTAACCCTATCACGATAAGTGCAATTTTTACAGCCCCGCCACGGTGGTCTAGTGATTATGGCACTTGGCTGCAGATCCGAAGGTCGCGGGACTGAATCCCGGCCGTGGCGGCTGCATTTCGATGGAGGCGAAATGTTGAGGCCCGTGTGCTGTGCGATGTCAGTGCACGTTAAAGAACCCCAGGTGGTCGAAATTTCCGGAGCCCTCCACTACGGCGTCTCTCGTAATCAGAACTGGTTTTGGGACGTTAAACCCCACAAATCAATCAATTTTGACAGCAAGTGTGTATTATCCGTCGGAAGCATACATCATGGAGTCCGAATTATGGGTCATCGACTATACATCGCCTCAAATACTGCTATTTTGAACCTGTAAGAAGAACACGAAGTCCGGAAAATTTCCGGCATCCTTATACAGTGGCTCTATGTGGCACGTGCCCATGTCCTGAAGGCATCCAAATGTCATGCACATCAGCAAGTCGGCCATCAACTGTGCTACCAAATAACTCTTAACCACGCACAAAACTAATATGAAAAAAAGTTTGCCATCAACTGTGCTATTAAATACAGTATAACCTCATAACAGCAGATCTGCTTGCAACAGACATTTGGATATAACATACCAAACTGCGGTGCTGTGCTGATCTTCCTATCTCTTCCATGTATTGAACTTTTACAATGGATTCTCATACAACATACATTCAGACATAAAGGACTAAATTACAAGGCCAGCTAGATGGTCAGCAATGCTTTACAGCAGACTTATGTACAGCAGACATCCCAAACTTAATAGCTTCCCAAACATCGCTTGACAGCACGCCTGTGATCAACACAGTGAGGTACAATGGCGGTCAACAGGCGTGTAGTGACGGTGACACACATAGTACTCGAACTATTCGGTCAGAAAAGTTAGAGAGGAATAAATCCATTCTTTGACCATGTCTGTGACTTGCAAATCACTCCGGTTATAACAGACTTGCTACCTAAAAGTCTGTTTTAACAGAAAGTAGAATCTCGTTACAAGAGACACTGTTACAAGAGACCCTTGTTATAAGAGACATTTGGAAATGGTTTGGCTGGTTTTCCTATATTTTACATGTTAGCAAAATTCACCTCTGTTATTAAGGGCAACTTTTTAAGGGCCCTGGAGTAAATTCTTCACTATTAAGAAGAGACACAACCTGGCCATGTTTGCTTCATGAAGGGCTTACAGATCATGCAAACCTCCTGCAAGTAAATTGTGCATGTCCTTGAGAATGAACCAGAAAAGTAAGATGATAACGAGGACATTGCAGAGAAGACAATGTCTACGAGTGGAAGCTGACGAACATAAAAGAATGCTTGAAAGAAAGCTTGGGCAACAGAGAAACTCACAAAGTGGCTTACCTTCAGAAGATGGAATGGAAGCTTATAAACCGCTTGTTTAAGCTACCCTGAATGATTTCCTGTATATGTAATGATGGCGGTAGTGAATACTCTTGTGATGGTGAATAATAAAGTGCTCTAGTGCAGTTCCTCAGTGTTTCTGAATTTTTTGTTACAAGAGACCTTGGTTAAGAGAGACCTGTTTTCTGGTTCCCTTGAGCGTCTCTTATAATGTGGTTTTACTGTATCTGTATTCTACACACTCCTCCTACAACAGACCAAAATCTTCTCTGCTATCAAGGTCTGTTCCTATTAAAACAGTAACTCCCATGTAATGGCCAGGACTACGCGCAAAAACTAACGTGGAAGAAAGGATATGACAAACTCACCATGGCATGTGATGACATTGCGAATACCACAGGTTTGTTCAAGCGTATCAATGTTTTGTGTATAGTTTCTCAGAAGTTTGTTATTGTCCTCCAGTAACTTGATGAACCTGTGGCTAGCAGATGGTGTGAATTGACCTGGGTAAATCTCCTGCAAAGATAGTCAAATGGTAACAGGAAAAATCAAAGCAAAAGTAATTGAAACCATAAATGCAGTTAGTGCACACCTCAATAGTTATTCTTTATGGATATTTTTACACTGTTTATCAATTTGGTAAAACCTGTTGAGTTTATGCACATGTATGTGCTGATTGCAAATACCTCGTTTGCACATAATAACGTGACCTCAACAAGCAAAGGAAGTACTTTTGGCCTCTGTGAAAAAGAAAAAGACATATACACTTGAACCTCACTGAAACGTAACGGGATTTAACAAAACAATGGATACAAAGAAGTAAATAAAATTCCGTTTGAAATCCCCATAGACATACATACATTTGAAACGTCATTTTAACGAAGCGCAATGGACCTTTCAATGGATATAACAAACTAAAATCGCCTCCGAAACCTAACATCAGCGCTCATTTGCACCAACAAAATCACTTCCCATGGTGTTCGACACCGTTCAGCACGACGATTCAAAAATCCCATGGCTCGATGAAACTGTCGCACAATGCCATGCCTAGACACCTGCAAGCAGCAGTGCACACCAATAAGTACTGCTACCTTCCTCCTCCATTTTGCATTCCTCACTAGTCATCCCCTTTTTTTTTCGCACAGCAGCTAGACACCAAAGCATTGCCTCTGAGATTGCATTATGTGGATCTTTGAAGTTATGCTAAATGTGCTGTCAGATGGCCGGCAGTAGAGATATGAGGGACGAGCACGACGGTGCACCGTTGCTTGCGTGCGGTGGCAAGAAATGATTACTGCAACCTCTTCTCTCATTACAGCTACCCGCGTATTCTACCGAATGCTGATGCGGTTGGGTGTGGTCCCCGGAGTGCGTCAGCATTGTGGCGACCTTAGGAACTTCAAGCCGGCCAAGCCAAGCCCACGCGGCGGTGGTCATTGGCCGTCACATCGTATGCATCATAGCAGTGAAGACAGTGAGCTCAATCAGCCACGTGCTGCTTGTTCATGGCAAGCATATTTTCACCGCTGATGGTTCAATAGCGTCGGCGTTTCTCAGGTTTCTCAGTAACGCGGATGCGCCGCGCGCTAAACGAAAGTGAAAGGCAATCGCACTGCGCCAGATCGCGGCCCGTTGTGCCAGCTGCTGATTCACGTGGTACCGACAAGCCAGATTTCTTTTGACTGCGTGTATAAAACTACAGTGCATGCATGGCTCTATATATGATTACCGTGGGCTGCAGTGTCATCTTATTTGTACGTTAAAATTTTTACACCGAAATACCAAATATTGCAGTGAAGGGCAATAATGGTTATAATGAAATAATTCCGTGTCTCCCTTCAACTTCGTTATAACGAGGTTCGAGTGTATAGCGATTATAACGCGAAGTAATGCACAAAGTAATGCACAAAGTAATGTGCAAAGCATGAACTTTTATACCCAAGAGCAACTAGCCTTGAAGGTGTGACGAGGCGCACCAGCCTCACGTGCAAGCTCTCTGGCTTTGAGTTGTACAGTGGTCAACTCTCATCTAGAACGACAGAGTGCCGTGCTCGGAACTGCACGAGCAAAATCTACAGTTCAAAACGGGCCACATCGGAGCATGCATAGCGTCACTGACGTGCTTGCCTTGCAGTTCCCACCCTTGTTTACCTCTGCGGCCGCGACAAGTTTCGACCAGCAGGAGCGCTGTCAACCGTATAGCACCGGGGGGAAAAAAAGAAAGAAGAAGAATGCAATCACCTGGGTTGGCGCGTTTTATACTGCGTACTTATTCTTGGTTCACGGTATCATATCATACCGACAATACGCCGCATAATGTATATTGGGCATCGCCCTGTGAATTTTTCATAGCATGCTGTGTTTATTGCCGTGTGCTGTCACTGAATTTCATAAACCTATTATTAATCGTAACTCACCAACGATGCGATGAATGCGACTAAATGTAGTTTGGATTGCCGACACACGACGAACAGTCGGTCCTTCGTCCGTTGTAGCCCTTTCTGGCCGATGACGGGCAGCATCAGCAAGCCAACCTTCCTTATGAAATGCTTGGAGCACTCTATTTACAGTTGCAAGTGCAAAATCCTATAGCGGCCAAGTGCCAGCTTCCAAGTAGCCTGACACGAAAAGACTACAGAAAACTTTATACAGTTTATAAGAGGGCATAAATCTGTTGTTGGGACACTATGACCACTAACGCAGAATCAGAATGCAGCACAGCTTCCATAAAGTGCCAACAATGGCTCGCTTCGTTCCTTTTTCTTTTTCCTCACTACACTGTTGACAGCGCTTCCGACGGCCAAAGCGGTTGTTGCATCCGCGGTGATAACCAATGATCAAGAATGCAAGGCAGGTGCATCAGTGGCGCTGCACATGCTCAGATGTGGCCCGTTTCAAACTGTAGATGTCGCTCGTGCAGTTCCGAGCACAAGGCTCCGTCATTCTAGACACGAGAGTTGAACACTGTACAAACTCAGCGTTCACAGGCAAAAACTTCGCATGATGTTCGCGGACAAATTTTGTCAGATCCTCTTCCAATTTTGAGTAGCAGCCACGGTCCACGGAATGCTTTACAACTTGGTGCAGCTTAAATGATGCCACGGCACTCGTCCGGCCTCGAATGGTTGACCAGTTGCCACACTTGAATATCCCCTCTCTTCGAACAGCAGGATCGACCACTTTTTAAACGCAGCAGTTTACCAATTTCACCTGTTCACCGAAGAGGACCAGAAAGCAGAAGCGAACATGAACAAAACAAAGCACAATGAGGAGCAAATGCTGCGAATCTTATGAGTGAGATTTTCATTGACGTGTTGCCACGATGGCTTTCGTGGCGCTAGTGACGGAATACGATGGCCGCAGCATACTCTGGTGGCGCGTGTGTCGACAGCGATGCGCATGGTCATGTACCGACACTGAGGCACCGGACAGGCATCGACACCGCGGCGCTTTTCTATGCACGATCATTCCGAGCACGCATTGGAATAAAATGCGCTATATCGCACCACGAACTGGCATAATAGTACATGGAATGTTCCGAGGACGAAGGTATCTGAAAAAAAGAGGTGATAAAAAGAAGCTCATGCTATTTTCGTGTCACGAACACGAATGTAATGCGGGGCATGTTTTCAACACAAAAATTGCAGGGGAAATTAATATTATATTCCTGTAAATATGGTACGCAACTATCTCTCTGGTACAATCTACATTTTTTAAAATATCAACATTTCATTCGCCTTGTTGGGAGCAATATTTTTCTTCCTAAAGTGAGAGTACAGCAAGACCTCACTACAACGAACTTGAAGTAGAGTCATAACTACTTTGTTATAACCACCAGTTCATTATAGCCAATATCCATGTCATCTATGGGAAATGCAAAGGGAATTGTGGGTGCTTCGTGAAATCCCAATTCATTACGACGAGGTTCTACTGTATTACAAAGCAAACCAGAATGTCACACTAATCTGGATTGAAAACCTTATGCAACAGAACAAGAACAGTTGCTCTAAACCCATTTAAACAACAGTGACGGCATGTTGCATTTTCATGTGCGACACCCCAGTTCAACTCACTCATGAATGTTTAACATACTACAGCTTTTGTTCAAATGGATTTAGAGCATCCACATTTGTTCTCCTGCATATAACTAACATTCTATATTATTGTGAAGTGCTGATATACATTCCAACTCCATCAGTTAAAAAAAAAAAAATCTTGCTCCCAACTGCTGGATACTTTAAAACTACATAATGTAGTAGAAACATAATCACATACTTAAAATCAACACATAAATGTACATAAACTTATGAAGTCTCATCAAAATTTATGGCTCATAAATGCCAATACAAGCCCACATTATAAAGGTTTGTTTCAAATGACTGCATGTCGCCAGGGGATCACATTTTCTGTTTAATAATAGAAAGTGGATAATAGACAGCGGATGCTCATTTGTAAATGTCCTATTAAATAAATTTATTTTAATGTCTGGGTAATGTGGCAAGCCTATTACATATCAAAAGAATCCCAATTAAAAAAGAAAAAGTCTGAAGTGCAGTTCAATTTTTCATGCAAGCTCAAACAACACATGCTGCAAGGAATATTTACGAGTGGAATATTTGAAGTACGTCCCATATAATTCAGGCCAAGTCAGTTTTTACAAAAAGTGCAACGAGACACAAATGTGTGAGCAACAGTGTATTGTTTGTAGTCACTTTGGGCATTCTGGTAATATTTGTCATTGATGCTTAAGTCCTTTCCTACAGTAAGCGCACGCGCAAGTGCATGCATGGATGCATGTGTATGTAAGCATGTAACAGGGCACAAGGTTTACCTTGGCAAATTTGAAGAAAGGTCTTGGGTCTTTGCGAAAGTAGTGAATGTCAAACATAGCCTGTGGATCTGGTAGTGCTGGGAAGTCTTTGCTCAGGCGTGCATAAATTCCATTTCGGGAACGGAAGTCAGGGATTCCACAGGAGACAGAAACCTGTTTGTAATAGAAAAGGGGTTAGGGGAAGGAGGATGACTTGTCTAAAGATACAGCAGCTTGTACAATGCTTATGATAGATGAAATGATTAATATTTAGCTAAGGACGTTGTCCTGCAGTCAATTAACTACAGTTATACAGTAGAACCTCGTTATAACGAACCCAGATATAACAAACTGTTGGATATAACGAAGCACTCGCAATTCTCCTTGAAATTCCTATAGATGACATGGACATTGGCTACGACGAACTAATGGTTATAACAAAGTAATTATGGCTCCCCCTTCAACTTCGTTATAATGAGGTTTTACTGGATTGTGATGATCACAGCAGAATTATATTGTGAGATCACAGCAGAAAAGTGCCACGAAAGTGGCCGTTATATAAATAGTTCATTGCATATGGACTCGACCTTCAAAACACGCAAAACTTGGCAATGAAGGCATTTTTTCTTCACCCAGTTTTATTGCAAAGCACCAACAACCCTTCCAGTGAAAAGCTCAGCCTCTTCCCTTCGTGAGGTGATGCCTACGATGAGGCGATTCCTTACGACTGGACTAAACTTCCCTTACAATGAATTGTATCTGCCACTGCTTCCAAGAGTGCATAGTTACTGCAAAACAATTCTCCCACACAATTTTAAAATCTACACTCGCTGTAATGAGTTTTCCTCCTATGCATCAGCCGCGTCGAATTGAGCATACCGAAAATTGTGCTCCTTCAACTGGAGAACACAGTGCTTGAAAGGTCGATGTCATGGTGATTCGTTATCAGCAAATGCTCAAACGAAGTGTCGGCGAGCCGCAATCTCTCGATAGCCGCTTGGTAACCACCAACCTTTTGTGCCACACGCAGAACCGCGTTCGCACAGACTCAGACTGCATAAAAACTGACAGCTTATCTCGACAGCAATGCTTGAGCACCAGCTGGTACGAAGTGTTGTATAGTGTTCAATGACGGCTTCCTGCACAAGTTTCAATACGCATGCAGCTAGCCTTGGTAGAATTACCTGCATCTAATGTGCACGTTCCTTTTCAACGAAACAAGCCCAAAAATTGCCCGTACATAAGCATCAAGTAAGAAGTCAAAACCACGTTCATGGCATTGCTAACAGCGTCCCATGTTATCTGCCATATGTGAAACTATAGCACAGCGGAACTACCAGAACACTGCCGTTGCAAAATGGCGGCAGATCACATTTGAAGCGAGTTTTACATTGTATTGGTTTGTTCTATGCTCGAGGTTCGTTCTATGCTCGACTGCAGCCTGTGTTCATAACTATTCCAAACTAAGTGTAAATGATGATGTGCTACTTTTATTCAAGCTAGTGTCCAAAGAAGTCTCTTGCGTGCCTGAAGCCTATGACATGAATCACACAGAGTAGATCTACAGCTGGGCATCGATTGGGAAAGTTTCTAGGAGCGAAAACAGGAAAATAACCAGACCTCAAAAACAAGTTTGCAGCAATTCTTAAGCAACCCACGTTATCAAAATTCCCTGGTAACAGCACCTAAGTGATGCACGACCAAGGCAAGCCACATGCGAGTGAGTGCCACTCTCGTGCTTTGAAAGCCCGGTTACGGTTTCTTCTTTTACCTTTGTATGCACATATTTTGACTGCAATCGGATCTCGAACGTTCTTTGTAAAGTAGGACACTTTGTAAAATGTTTGTTATATCTGGGTGTAGGTTCAATGGGTGGCATCAAAAAATCACAAGTGCACTGAAATGTGCTCGTTATAACAATAGATTGTTCGTCATAAGTGGGTCCGACAGTATTAATAAAAGATGAAAATGTTAGTCAAGTTACTCACGCCAGCACCAGTGAGTACAAGGACTCGCTGGCAGTTACGCAGGAGGTGGACCACGTCATCCAGGGTATTAACATGTGCCAGCTTGGTGCGTCGAGGAGGCTCATCCTCACTTAGCATGCTGATCAGCACCTTCCACAGGGTCAGCCGATCAAGACTGGGAGGGATCACTGTTCCATCCGGCAGCAGGCGTTCCAAAAGAGCACGCGGGTCTGCACCGACACTCATCTGACGTTGCACCCAGCCCATAGGTCCTGCATCCACACCATGAGAGTGTTCTGTACAGCCATAAGCATAAATATGTTGGTTTATTCCTAGCAAATATAAGCCAAGACAGAGTCAGAGTGGCCGAGAACCAACAATATGTAAATGACACCTAAAGGATAGATTCTTTTGCCTCCAATTAACATTCTGAGCGTCATGACTAATTAGCTCTCATCACAGTTGACTAGCATTCTTTACAAATACAGCTTATACCAATGCATCCAAAAACTGTGTGTTAAGCTTTTCTTGGCAATGAAGTGAAGACTACAGAGCCAAATTGCACTTGTGCTGCTTCTAAGGAATGTAGTCCAACAACTGTGATTGTGTCTTCTGCGTGAGAAATAAGTGGACAACATTGCTTCACCTTTTATGAAAGCTTCTTGAAAGACTTGGCACATGATAAGAAGATGTTTATATATGTTATGCTTTTCTGCAGTTTGCACTTGTGCACGTGCAGTTACGGGTAATAATGGTTATAACGAAGTAATGGATACAACGAAGTCATTTCTTGCCTCCCTGCAACATTGTTATAACGAGGTTCGAGTGTATATGTCTATGTGTGTCGCCTGCCCAATATGGAATAAATTTGCTGCAGCAGTATTTTGATATGGGGAAGTAAATCCATAGTGGTATGTGTGTCACCTATTTGTCCAAGTCACACTCCGTAGTTTGGAGTATGAGCCAGCTCGCCCAAGTACCACCATTGCAACAAACTTCTTAATTGTCCCCCTCCTTTCTGGAACTTTTTTCAGTGACTCGGCCTTGGCATGTGCAAATCTGACTGCCATATCTACCAGCCGGTCTACAGTTGTTTCCACAGCACTTATCATTGTGCATATGTTTTGCCTCTCTTCGTGTAAGTCACTCTGCATCACTCTGGGCATATTTTCAAGTGCTTTGAAATAATTATCTAGGAAGTGTGTCCACCAAGGC
The DNA here is from genome assembly GCA_013339685.2 of Hyalomma asiaticum. Classification (NCBI taxonomy): domain Eukaryota; kingdom Metazoa; phylum Arthropoda; class Arachnida; order Ixodida; family Ixodidae; genus Hyalomma; species Hyalomma asiaticum. The sequence continues at coordinate 121,776,717 of CM023481.1, forward strand.
ATCTAGCTCATAAGGTGCGCAGATATGAATTAGTAGGCACTGGTAACTGTACGTGTGGTTTCAGAAGCACAATGCATTGATAGGCTAGTGTGTACAAATCCATAATACTTTTAGCACAAAGCAGCACACACAAGAAAGAAGACAAGACACAATGCTGTGTCCTGCATTCTTTCTTTTGTGCATATTGTTTTGCACCAAAAAAGCACCGCAGAATAAACATCGGATGGCGCGTCTACGGGAGACATTCCCAACTCATCAAAGGAAATCTACCACTATCACTCAAGCAAAAACTATATCACTACTGCTTTTTGTCAGTTCTGACATACAGGGCAGAAACTTGGAGAATTACGAAGAAGCTCGAGAGGAAGTTAAGAAACGCGCAGCGGGCAATAGAACGAAAAATGATTGGCGTTACATTGAGAGATAGAAAGACAGCCGAGTGGGTCAGAGAACAGACGGGAGTCATCGACATAACAACAGACGTTAAGAAGAAAAATTGACATGGGCAGGCCATGTGATGAGAAGGATAGATAACCAATGGACAGTTAGAACAACAGAATGGATACCAAGAGAGGGCAAGTGTAGCCGTGGAAGACAGAGAGTAAGATGAGGGGACGAAATCTAGAAATTCGCAGGCGTCAAATGGAATCAGCTCGCACAGGACAGGCAAGAATGGAGAGGTTTGGGAGAGGCCTTCGTCCTGCAGTGGACATAAGATAGCATGATGATGATGATGATTATCAATGGTTCTGGAAACAACATATGTTGAGGAGTACTGTTGTAGCTAGCTTGGTCAGAGACAAGTGACACACGAGTTCACACAGCACCCAGGTAGTGCAACGGGTGCCATCTCCCATGAGTGTAGGAGAAAAAGAAACAGACAACTGTCGATTCAGACTGGCACAGCAACTATGATATACATTTCTTACATCATGTTTGCTGACATACTTTTCACTTATTTACCTTAAAATTAGCAGTACATTTGAGCATGCTTTCACAATCAAGAAATCAGCCGACACCTGTTGTGAACGCTTACTCTATAACCAGTGACAACATTGTAAATGAGAAAGGAAGCAATCTTTGCCTGTTTCTGACAAGGGACTGTCAATTCCCTGCAGTATGCACTTCACATATTCACAGGAGCATCACCCACAATGTTTATAGACCCATTTAACTTGTCAAGCTCATGGGAAAGGAACTGAATATTTCGGACTGCAGTCTTGACAGGATGGCTTCCATGGTCTTTTGAATGAAAGTTGTAGCACTGTTTGAGGTAAAGAAGTGTTCAGGTTGGCCAACTGTTTTGCCTGATATTACACTCTTAGTGTACCGATTTATTGCCCTAATAACCTCTGGAATATCATTTGCAAGTAAATTGCACGAACAATTTGAAATTGGGAATATTTAGGTCCTTTTTCAGGTTATTTACCTTGTGCTTAAGGCACCGCAGCTTAAACGTCTTCCGTGACTTTAGTCACTTTTTGGCATAACATGGCACTTCAGGCATTGATTCTTCAAAACCCATCAAAGCAATAATTATTAAGAGAGGACTATGGAGTTGCAACACAGTCCACTGCTAACCAATGCATGCAGGTCAGGGGTATATTCTTGTATCCACTCAAGAAACCAATGAATATTTGGGCCATGCACCAGTGGTTGAGGATCAGGAACAGCTAACACAGGCATGAGCCTCGTCTAATCACATGCAGTCTAAACGATCATGTGTTTTTAGAATGGATACACAATGGTACCTCAGAGAGATGAGCACGCCTACCTTCACTGCTAGGCTTCCATTCAGCCCCGGCTAGGTCTGAGAGGTCAGAGAGGCCAGACAGTTCACTGATGGTAGAAGCCACCTCGTCTGCATCGTCATCGCAGATATTGTCATCCTTGGATGCCATATCAATAGCACCTAGAGCTCCAAGAAAGAGATGACCCGAACTGTCCACTTCACGTGCCACACCCGCTGCAAGACCAGCATGGGAGAAGCTACATAAGAACATGGCTCAGTCTAGCTGTTAATGCCAGACTGCCGACTACATGCAATAACTTCAACGAGGAACTATATCTCCTCTTCAATGATGAAAGAAAAATGTCATTTTTTTTTTGATGATGGATAGATTTGAACCTGCACCTCACATATATCAGACCTTCCCCCAAGCAGACCCTGTGAGTGTACACTAGATTATCCTGCATGCCCAGACACACAAAACAAGAGCCTGGCCAACGATACACGTCTCATACATGACACATTTCAGTGGTGACATTGCGAGTCACTACACTGCTTCAATGGTAACGGATTCAACAGCAACAATTATGCCACAAAAATATTCTGCTTTTTCCCAGACCACATGTTCCATGAACTTTTAAAGCAGACTGTATATTTAAATATGGGTTGTTCAATGCCTTGAGTTTACATTACAAACATTGGATAAGCAAGACTCCCCCCCCCGCTTCATTCCACGTTTTCCACTCATAAGCGATTGAATGATTCGTGGGGTTTAACGTCCCAAAACCAACTCTGATTACAAGATGCCCCTAATGGAGGTCTCCAGAAATTTCGACCCCCTAGGGTTCTTTAACGTGCACTGACATCGCACAGCACATGGGCCTCAGCATTTCGCCTCCATTGAAATGCAGCCGCCGCAGCCGGGATTCGATCCTGCGACCTTCAGATCAGCAGCAAAGTGCCATAACCACTAGACCACTGTGGCAGGGCCAACTCATAAGTGTCATAAATATAAAACAAGGGTATAAAAACAATTTAAGAGCAATCGTGCTATGTAACAGAGCTTACTTTATTTGCATCAACAAATCAATGCATGGCCCATGCCAGACGTTTAGAGGTTTGTGAATAGCAATATTTCAGTTGTAAAAATATAGTCATTGGGTCAATTAATTGCAAAGCTAATAGCTTGGATAGTCATCAGGTGTCGGAACAAAACTTCGACAGTTCAAGTTTGCCCTTCATAAAAGTAATCCTCTATTTGTGAGCTTACACCAAACTACATGCAGTACAAGAATGTTCCTTGTTCTACACAGGTAAGAAGCTTCATTACACACACACAGCTAGTGTGAGTTCCTAGCACTACAGAAGACACATTCAGTAATGGGGACAAGAAGAGTAACTGAAAGTTTATGCTTGCACAAATGTTGGTTTTCTCCATTTTTTTTTTTTGTTCAAACCAATGTCACAGTGAACAGCAATAAGTTTTGAATAATTCTGAAGCAAAATTAAATACAGTAGTATGATTTGAATAGTAGGAGAGTACAAGTTGTAGCCAGTAAAATATGAAGTTTCAATATTTACTGAACTTAGCTCGTATAACCTGCTCTGAGACCTTTAAGAGAATTCAATTGGGATGCAGCTATATTCTGAATTTCACCATAAAGCATGGCTACAGAACAATAAAAATCTCATGGCATAGCAGTCCCATCCTGCAGCAAAACCTTTCTTTTCAGGCGGGCTGCATGCATAAAATTACCTATTTGTGAAAAAGTGTGTCTAGTGAATATAAAACGGAAAAATACAGCAGTAGAGTGCAGAGTGGGTCCCACATAAGATTGCTTCCACCAAGACACCTTTGAGAATCCATGCCCTAATGCTGCATTTTGGTGTCTAAATCTCCCCTCTGCTACAGTATAAAAAAACGCAGATTACGGGCTTTTGTATTCTGAAACCATGATATGATCTTGGGGCATGCTTTAGTAGGGGGCTTCAGATTAATCTTCACCACCAGTGGTTCTTTAATGTGCGCCTAAATCTATAAACACAAGCACTCGTTGCATGTTACTCGTGCCTCCTGTCATTGTGCAAACCCTGTGGTCTGAACTGAACCTGCAACTTCAGGCTCGCAGGCGCAATGCCACAGCCATTAAAGGGCCCATGACAGCCATTTTTTTGTTGGGGACTTTTATGTTCTAATGAGTAGAACAGTGTCTTGTAATCACGGCATGGAGTCGCAAATTCTCCAGCGTGAAGTCTAATTAGTCACAGCATCGTTAATTTTGTTCAGTTTTAATGAAGCTTCGAAACGCGCGCCAAAAACTGCAAGAAACTAGCGCCGCGGGGCTAGCGCGGCGGCTGTCGGAAGTGAGCGCAGGCACCGATCGCGTGAGCTCAAGATTCGGTGACATTGCGGAGAGCGCGAGCGCCAGACCAGTTGCTGAATTCGTCTGCTCGCCGCACCCGCTTTGCATCATAGCGTGTGTACAATGTACGCTTGAGCGACCAACACGGAGAGGAAGCAAAAAAAATACACTTTTGGCGTGGCCTCCGCGATCAGCTGCGGCAGCCGATCTCGGAGGCCACGCTCGGAGGCCATAGCGCGGCGCGCCCGTGTCTCTGTGTTGTCACGATATCAACTTGCAAAAGTGAAACGTCACAGATGGCCCACTAACCGCGTCATACTAGTGGCGACGTCGCGAGGTGCTGCAAGCTCGGATGAGCATTCCCGCTTACTTTGAAACCATATTAAAATTACTTAGAGGCGACGTTCGCCGCTAACACTCGGTCAAGGTTGCCTTCGTATGCAGGAAAACCAATTAACGCAAGCATCTTGCGTTTGAAATTTTGGTGTCACAGGACCTTTAAGCTACTGCAGCAGGCCTCTCATCAACAGTGCCAGCAAAGAAATACTACTGCACAGTACATCTCATGGCATGCAGTCAAGAGAAACCAGCAGAGAGGGTGTGCCGTCACAAGTGCTCTCAACCCCATCACACACTACAAAAGAATGAACGAAGTCTTCCCCACGTTCTCAATCAGCAAATCAAATGAGCAAAATATTGCCCACTTGAGCTCTGTACCAACCTCCATGACATGACCAGGGAACAACTTGTTGCCATGACGTGCACACAAGTTCCTAGACATGACACCGTACAGACGTGAACTTACGCTCAGACTGCAGCCCTCGCATCGCACCAGCCACCAGTTCATGCACCCACAATGCACAGTTCGGTGAATGTTCTTTCACCACAAACGCGCTTCCACCTCCCAACTATCGACGCCCACCTCGACCGGTACGCTACCAGTGGGCAATCCATGGCCACATCTCAAGGTTTTGCCGGTGCCATCAACAGGACGGACAGAGTTACGACTACTATGAAAGAGACGAGTTTACTGCTCCAGTTCTGCAAAACAGTCGCTCCTACCAATGTTACGAACATCGCTCACCAACTCCTCAGAGCTTCCAACGGAGCCAGTGATTTCCGTTTCCAGCATCGTCACTCTCCATCCCCGATGCGACACTCCTCTCTGCGACCAGCCACTTCGACCTTAGACCATCGACTAGAAAACTAAACAGTGCAGCTTCGGGAGAGAAAGCTGCACCTTTCAGACTAAGTCAAACTCTGCAGCAGCAGTCCTTAAATGTACTGTTGGCGTATGGACCTGGTGTACTGTATTGGTAGACACAGGCTCCGTGCCCTCCGTCATTAGTACTGAACTCTCAGTCCCTGTGAGTATTGCTTTCTGTCACTAGTAGGTTCACACTTGCAAAAAGTGAAAACACCCTACACTGGACCTCCCCCTCAGTGTGTTAATGCAGTTGCTGTTCAGCCCTCTTGTGTGCACAAGGTGCGAGTTTTCATCGATGGCATGTTCTCTCCATGTACATACGTGCTTATTTTAGGATGGAACATCCTCTCGTCAACGTCAGCAGTGATATCTTATCAGCGAGTCGTTCACGTCAAAGACATGGAATTTTCATCAGATGACCATGCTCACAGCTTCCATTTCATCACAGTGGCTGATTGGTCCATCCCAGCAGGCAACGAAAATTTTCTAACGCTGACTTCTGATATCACTGTTAGAGGTGATGATGAGTATTTACAGGTTTGCTTCCCAGCCACTGCGGCCACATTTTGAAGTGCGCATAATGCAACAAAACCCCTGCTTAGTTCCATTAGGCATGCCTTAACAAACCAAATGTAGTTAAAATTAATCCAGGGTCATCATCCCACTCCTATTACAGTAGAATCTCGATAATACAATTAAGGTTGATGCGAATTTTGTGACGATACGAATTTTAATGTTGTTTTGGATAAACTACGTTGTGTAAAATGCACCGTCATTCCGTGTTATACGAGCAGTTTCCCCAGCCATTGCGGAAGATACGAACATGCGAAATGACCGCTTCACGCGAATGGCTGACTCAAAGTGCGAGAGTGGCCACCACGGCTGCCGGCGGTTTTCTTACACCCTGCTTGACTTCACCTCTTCACCCCAGCAGCGCAAAGACGCGGCAAAATCTCTCCTCCCCATGAGCAGCAAACCTGTCCACAGCCACTCTGCATCCCACCAACTAGAAAGAGAAAACCTCTCCTACACGCTGGCTCGAGAAACGAGCATGCAAGGAGGAGAGTGGCGACAAGGCATACGGGGCCTCCCATTCAATATTTCTTGTTTCCAGGCTGGGCCACATGCCTGACAAGTTTGGTACGTCAGCCCTTTCTTGGCAGCTCATTGACATATTGCAGTGGGTTTCTTTTTTTCTTTTTTAACTGCTATGCTGCATGCACCATGCATTTTCACGTGGTGCAGACCGTGCAGGCTGGTGTTCTCTAGTGCAGGTGCGCATAAAGACACCCGTTTTGATGCTGCAACTGTCGTGTGCGTAACGTTTGAGACTTGCTGCACATACTGGAAGACTGAGGCGTTTGTTGACATGTCTCGGAAGTGAAAGGCCCTTTCTCTTAAGGAGAAAATTGAAATTCTGAGGAAGGTTGACGAAAACCCCAAGAAAAAAACGCACTGACTTGGCGAAAGAGTTAGTCATAGCACCGTCAACGCTCTGCACCATCGTTGGGCAGCGAGACGTCATCTTGAAGAATGCCCAACAATTCGGCGCTAATGTCAAGCAAGCAAAGATGCCTACACACATGAAGCTGGAAAAGTTCCTGCTGACGTGGTTTCGCGAAGTGACAGCAGCTGGCGTCAACGTGGATGGCAAGGTGCTACACGAAAAGGTGGACAACACTGCGCTTTCCCTTGGTATTGACGATTTCCAACCTTCCAGCGAATGGGTGCACCATTTTGAAGAGAGGCACGGACTAGTGTACAAAGTTGTCAGCAGTGACAGTTTAACGCTGACGAGGTCGGAGTCTTTTTCAACCTGCAGCCGGAGAGAAGCTTGTGTATGAAAGGCTAGGCTTGCCAGGGTGGCCAGAAAAGTAAGGAATGTGTCACCGTGCAATTTTGCGCAAATGCCGACGGCTCTGAAAAAGTTCAGCTTACCGTCATAGGCAAATCAAAACAACCAAGGTGCTTCCGATCGGCAGGACATTTGCCTTGCTTGTACATGGGAAACAAAAAAGCGTGGATGACTGCAGATTTTTTCCACAAGTTCCTTACAACTTTGCACCGGAAAATGGCAGCGAAGGAAAAACAAAAAATTTTACTTTTCATCGGCCAGTGTTCGGCCCATCTCAAAGACAGCAATGTCTGCGTAAGGTTCCTGCCCGCAAATACCACGAGCCGTCTACAGCCGCTGGATGTGGGAATAATCTGAAATGTGAAGCACCGTTTCAAGGGATTGCTTGTGCGGAGGCTCCTGGCGAAAATTGAGCGCAAGGATGAAAACTTGCAGATTAGCCTGCTTGACGCGTTACATTTCTTGGCCATGTCCTGGGACAATGTGACCCAGGACACACTGCTTTTGCAAGTGTGGATTTTTCGTGGAAACGGATGCGGCTCCGACGGAAGAAAACCAAGAGCCTGACGCAGATTTGCACTTCGAGGGTTGGGAGAACCTTGAAACTCGAGCTTCGGCGTAAGACTTTGTCACCGTGGACGACAACGTCGCAATCTGTGGGCTGCGATCCATCGAAGAATTGGTCTATGAGGCAAAGGATACCAAGTCTTACAGTGATGATGAAGATGCCAGCGAGTGTGATCACCTACTGTCAACTTTAGAAAACCTTGATGCCCTCAATGCCCTACGTCATACCGTAAGCCCCAGCAGCACGAGTGAAGAAACCGCAGCACAGTTTTTATTTCTTTCAGGCAGCTTTCTTGAGGGACAGCGAAGTTAAAAAAGTTCGAAAGAACATCGTGGTCTGTTTCAGCAAGAAGTAGCTGACCCGAATAAAGTTCTTGTTCATCTTCACGATCAGCTTTAACTTGTTTTGGCTCATACGAATTCGGGATGATACGAATATGTATCATCGAGATTCTACTGTACTGCAACAAGCCTTATAACTAAAGTGTGGTTTTGGTAGTAAAAACCCAAGAAATTATTAGCTCTTGCTGGGCTAATAAGGAGCTAACAATAAACATCTGTGTTGACATTTAACACCACCTTACACAACATGGAAAGCAGCAACCTTTCAATGGTACCTAGGAAATTTTCGGGAAAACTACAGCTTAACATGCACTAAAGCATTTGTACACAGCATAATAATATACCTAACATTACCTAATAATAATATACCTAACTGCGCATGCAGTTGCCTAGCACCAATTTTAGCAACAAAGAACATGCGTAGCGCCGCCCACAAGCTTTAAATAACAGAGCCTCAATGAGAAAGCAGCTTAAGATATATTGCCATTAATGCACCTGCAGTGAAAAGCACCGTTTCACTGCACGAGCATAACCATTGAAAAGAAACAGAATTGCTCCAATTATTCCAACTCTCATATATAAAAAAATGCAGCAGACTTTCTAACGACCAATACCTCGCTTCTAACCGCCTAGTCGGTTGCTGCAATTTCAGTGGCTTGGGCTGGCACTATGAAACAATTCATTTCGCTCAATCTTCATCATTCACCATTCACAGTGACCCAAGCATGGTGATAATGATAATGACGATAGAGTGCAGCTCAAACCAGAGAGAATGTACAAAAATGAAAAGGACCAAACAGAACCGCTACACCATCTTGGCCTAACATGCAACACAAGTGAGCAGTGCAATAGTTAAATCCATGAGATCAGCCTTCGAGCATAGCAGAGGGCCTGCATGCTTCACCTGAAGCCTTAAAAAAAAAAAAAAAAGACACACAAGCAAGACACAAAATTCTTTATTATGAATCATCGAGCTTGACCGAATTACCGATCTGTTTTGACGCACAGCAGCAGCCAGCACAACAACATATGAGAGCTAATCAGCTAATATGGGCGAAAATTATAATGAAAAGTTAATTTAATGCTAATAAAAAAATACTTGGCTCCAATACAATTAGGCAAACCCCCAAAGCACAAACGATTTTGATAATACTTGTATCAGAGAATGTGCCAGCAGTATTTCTTGGTATTTCTTGTTATCTCGTTGATATGATCACCCATTGAACTAATTCCGAACTTCAACAACAGTTTGTGCAACCTTGCTGCAAGCCTTCACTCATGGAAGCTACTGAACAGTTATGGTGTTTATAAAACATGTAAACTTGTGCAGCCTCTTGGTGCACGATATGAAATGCAGACATTTTCTTTGGCTTGGCTCCATTTATGGGCTGTTGTTGTTGTTATGTGGGGTTTAACGTCCCAAAACCAGCTCTGATTATGAGAGACGCCGTAGTGGAGGGCTCCGGAAATTTTGACCACCTGGGGTTCTTTAACGTGCACTGACATCGTACAGCACACGGGCCTCAACATTTCGCCTCCATCGAAATGCAGCCGCCGCAGCCGGGATTCGATCCCGCGACCCTCGGATCAGCAGCCGAGTACCATAGCCACTAGACCACCGTGGCGGGGCCATTTATGGGCTGCTTTCCAAGAAAACTGCATTACAATACTTCATCTTCTTGATCTTTTATGACATATTTGAATACTGAGATTGAGTCAAAGAAATCTGGCATCCCTTTCGCTGAACTATTGTATTTACAAGTCAAAACAAAATCAGACATGACTACAGATTCTGTACAGGAAATAATAGCCATTTATTTGCAATTATGTGATCCCCAATTCCCTCATAACTTCATTTTCAAAAATACAAATTTTGGCATAAAAAGAAACAGCACACTGTTTTAAATTACTACATTAAATGATGCAACATTTCTTCTCGACTGCAGGGTAAGCTACTTTAGACTATCGACAGTATGGTCGATGGTCGCAACGTTGAACTCCTGACTCATGCGCCGTGTCACCACTGCTGTCTTCACTTAGGGAGTAAAAGACCAATTAACAGGTTCATCATTTCAGCTATAGTCATCTGATGAATAGGAACATGTTGCATTACCACAGCAGACTATGTTCATGCTAACCATGCAAAGATCACCCGCAAGTGGCGTGGGTGCATAAGAAGAGTCCCTGTATATGGCATAACATATATGGAGACTCTTCACTTCTGGAATAATTTCTGTCATGTAATGCAGGAAAGCTCAATAAACAGAAGCAACATGTCTACCATCATACAATGCTGCCCTCACCAGTACTAACTGGTCCAGGAAGTAGCGAAATACACATCAGCTTTGTAAGACTAAAAGTGGCAATTGTTCGTGAGAATTTGAGGTTGTCAAGGTCTTCTAAAACATCTTCAAGTAATACTTGCTTCAGCACAACTTAAATACATCATGACACAAAATTATAAGCAATATCAAGTTTTGTTTTAATTCACTGAGGTCACATGTAAAGACAAACTTTGTTCATAAAGCACGGTTAAAGGGGCACTGACACCAAAATTTCACTGCTAAGATAGCCTGCGGGATCGATTTTCGTGAACATACAGATGTCATCTACCAAATCTCAATGGCGAACACAGCTCCGAAGGTAATTTAAATGAATATTGAAGTTCGCATGCGCAATCGAGCGCTAGACGCCGTACATCGCGAAATCGACAACAGCAAAGGTGACCTGAAGGGGACCCCTAACTTCCGCGACGTCACCACGGCAGCCGAGCTCCGACAGTGCAGCTAGCAATGATGACGTCATAGCCGCCATTGCTTATTCGCTGCGGCTGCGTTAGTAGACTGCCGGCGACGCTAGACCTCAAGAAAATAGTTGCCACCCAACAACGATACAGCAACAGCGACAACAACATGCAGGACGTGCGACAGGCGAAAAAAAACAAGCACGCGGCGGTTGTCGTGCGGAAGTGCATCATAGTTATGTGTGCTCACGTGGTCGAACTCGTTTACTCCATTGAGAGCACTAGATGGCGCCAGTTGCACCGGGCGCCTTGTCGTTTTTTGAGCTCTCCAAAACCAAAACTGAAACTAGTGGGTAATAAACAGGCCGTAAATAATTATCTGATGCGCACTGGAGCAAATGATGTGCCGTGTTATGGCTAACAGGTACCCGGCTACGTATTGCAGCGAAAAAGCAGCAGACGAAAATTTTCGTGTCAGTGCCCCTTTAAGTTGCAGAGACAATTTCAACATTCTGTAATACAGTTACCCACCTAAAAAGAACATCATGATCCGTGCCCACCCAGCACGGCAGCAACATCTTAAAATAAGCTGAATACCCATGCTTCCATGTGTGCGACCACAGGATGCTTCGGGGGCCTCTAGAAACTGCTAGTTTCAAGAGGCCACAAAAGCTACCGTGACCTTATTTAGGGGAACCAGAGCTGTGGACAAGATACTGGATTTGAATTACATGAACAACAAGGAATAAAATAAAGTTCTGCTACAAATTATATATGATATGAACAAATCCCTATAATTCAAGAAGCGCTCACAGACACTACAGCAGTGAAGCCCCCCCACCTTATCTCCCCTTACATCTGTTTACAGGCGACAAGCAAATAACATTTTCAATAATACCTTCGGAATATATTCTTCGACAATATCTTTGGAAGTAGAATGAGAAATGCGTGAAAAGGGGCAACAAAGATTTCAAGTAAACTCAAGGCATATTCCGGTAAAGCAAACTTATAAATAAGGTATTTCAATCAATGTATATTTTCTAACTAGGGGCGTTAAGGAAATGTATAAGAGAAATACACAATTACACCATTAGCCGCGTCCAAATAATTGCAAATGCTCAAACTATTTACAGTCTACGCAAAAGTGTCGAAGAACACAACGGCAGCCGACCGATCACAGCAGTGCACAACAGTCCGTCGCCCCACACTTCGAGACCACCGTAAATTGTCGCGATCCCGAAGTGTTTGTCGAACGTAATCTTGACGCCGACATTACAAATTTATGACGTATATACAAGCGGTCTCGCACCAGATGAAGGCGCGCATGTGCGTGCGATTCGCGCATGCCGCCGCCGCTCACCTGTCACATGGTTGTCATTATCCGGGCACACTCCATCAGCACTGGCGAGATCGCTGCCGGTCGTGGAGGTGAGTTCGTGAAAACCGGAATCCCCGTTGCACATTTCAGAATTTGCATCGCTTGACGATGTCACCTCTACAGGCGGAACAAAATTAAAAAGAAACAATGCGAAATTAAAAGACTGCCCAACCACACTACTGCACGCGAGAGCGCTCGATTACGTACAAGTACCGTCACACTTTTTTTCATCTACATCGGAAAAAATATAACGCCACCTCAAGGACAACTAAAAAAAAGCAGCAGCTCACAAAATTACACGTTCAGCGTAAAAAAAATATTTAAAATGGTTACCTATCCGCAAGTCGACCACGGATCCGACCCGCTTTGCTGTCATCAGCTGATGAAAACCACGGCGGTGAACGATGTAAACAAACCAACGTGACAGTACACCTAAAATTTTGGCCCCTATCGCCTAAAGAGTGAAAAAAATCAAGCGAAGGCGGAAAAATTCGACCTCAACACGAATTTACTACAGCCACCGCGGTCGAACGCCCGGCGGCGTCCGTGGCAGAGCAGCCCTAGCTCGACCGCGATCGGCCATTCCTCTCCGGCCAGGAGGGCAGCACTCGGTTAGGCCTAGCGCGCACAGCTCATCCAATGAGCGTATGCCAAACGAGCAAGGCTTCTGGTGTGCTGGGCGCAGGCCTCGTAGGCTATCGGACAAGGAAGCGCGGGTTCTGAAGGGTCAATCTTACCGTTTGCTGCATCCGAAGCAAATCTCTGCCGCTTAAACTCTTTCGGGGGCATTACTACGTCGTTTGGTATACTCAATCCGAGCAAATTGCTATCGTTTTCCAGCCTAGGTCTCTTATAAGCGGGTGAAGCACACAATGCCTCTCGACGGTCCGCCATCTTTGCGAGCATGGTAATGATGGCGACTGCGCATGCACAGGATCTTGTCTACCTCGGAATGACGTCAGGGGGCGCATGGCGCCGCCGTGCGCGCCAAGAGCGCGCACGTTCTTGGCGGCATTTTTTAAAAACATGTCCTTTTTAAAAATTTTTCTCTCTTGCATTTGAACATCTGCCCCATAACACCGACTTAATATTTCTACCCGCTTACCTGCTCCGTTTCAAAGAGTAGAAAGGCGAAGCTTTTATTTCCAAATGATCAATGCTGCCAGATCCGGTGGGTCTCGAATAGTTTCGTTGTGCAGAAATTTTAGCAAGCTGCTCTTCAAGTGTTACAAAAACTATGGAACGTATTTGCCAAGAAAAAGACGCACACTTTGCAAGTTTTAATTGTGATACATACAGAACTGAGTGACAACAGCATGAACATGGGTAGTCAATGTGCTTACCAGTTATCATTGAAAACACTTGCTGTTCATCTATCTCCGCACAATCTTTGTAGTTATAGGTGGCCGAACGATCAGCTCCATACCCTCTGAGCTTACAGTCAACTTTCTTGCAAAAACATAATTAAAGATGTCACAAATGCCAAGGGGGGAGACATCTCTCCCTCTCTGGCACTTGGTAACAAAGTGAAAAGAACAAGAACTCAACTGCTGCAGGAAGACGGGGAGATGTTATCTGAGAAATTCCTAACCAGTTTACCATCAGAAAAGCTCTATACACTTTATGCATCTGCACTTACATTTTGTTGGGTCCAAAGTAGAAACAGTGATCATTTCAATAAGCACTCATACATGGGAAAATTTTTAATGGATCACAGTCATTAAAAGAAACATGCAACACAATTACAAGTCAGCTGAGACAAGCAAAAACAATTTATTCACATGTCACGTGAAAGCCACTTTTAAGAGCTGAACACCAGAAACACTGACCAAAGAAGAAGCACGAAAACAAGCACATTTCATTAAACTTACATGTTCTCAAAAGAAAAAAAAAGAGAGTACAATCAACCATGCAGCTAGTAAAATAACTGCGAAACCTCAGCATTTCTGTGATGAGCAAAGCTTCTACTATGAGCTAGCAAGGGGAAGCCAGACAGTAGATAGAAGGAAAGAGCAGAGCCAGGATCACAGGGGCTTTCGAGCACTAACATGCAGTTGCTTGCGATTTCAGCAGTATATGGCTTGTGGCTGGACAAACATGCACAATCATATTCTGAACAGAACCTTCGCATACAGAACCAGCTCACCTTGGTACAAAACAAAAGAAAATGAGCTAAGGATGTCTCATTCTTTTTAGGCAGCTGTTCTGAAGTGCACACCACTTCCACTTAATATCTGTACAGATTTGGCACAATGTTAAAGTACACCACTCTGTAAGAAACAGAAGGGGAAAGAAAAACTTAGTAAGTATAGGACCCGCTCAAGGCACCATAAGGTTTGCAACAACTTACAGTAGGTGCTCTCAAGTTTCAGACATCAAGAACAATGAGTGAACATTTTACTCTTTTCCTGTTGACCCAATGACAGGAAAAAAAAACAATAAGAACCACAAGATGCACTTCTGCAGCCTTCATTGACACTTGCAGATTTCTTAGTTTACAAGCAATTCAAATGTGTGGGCTTTTTCCTTTACATTTCCAAAGCAAAAACACTCAAATTTTTGGGTAGTCTAGGTACTTTTTATGAAAGTACAAAAGGCTTGCAGAGAGCTTCCAAGCAAGACTGAATTGTGCATATGCCACAAAAAACAATGCTTTCAGCATTTAAAGCTAGCAACTTTTTATATCCTCCCCATTTTCTTTTGAATGCTGAGTGAGCTTGCTGTTTTATACCAGACATTTGGTTGCCTTTTGTTGAGCACATTTAGTACCTAGTAGAAGAATTCTGCGAACACAAACAGGTTTTTGTAGCCCCTTCGAAATTGCCTTGATTGGAGTCTACTGAACAGACTGGAGTCTCCCTAAACTTAATTTCACCATAATGAAAGCAACTGTTTGGGTGACTGTTGTTTGTGGTCAACCCTGTCTCAAATTATAATCAGGTATGCACAGCTCAATGGGTTCAGACAGAAGTTCAGACAATAAACATAGTACACCAACACAGACAGACAAAATTCAAACAAGATAATCCAAATGCAACAAGAAAAATGAGCAGCATGCACTTCAGGGAAATCAGATAACACAGCCTCTCTAGATTTCGGATGCTCAATAAGGAAACAGCCAGCCTATATGAACTGATATAGGTACATGATGAAAAGTGTAACAAATATCCCAGTGATCTACAGAAAGATCACAAAATGATTAGACAAGTTGTAAGATGTAAAAGAAAGGGTTAAGACTGTTAGATTCAAAACTTTCATGTGTTTGTGCGTATTGTACCATTTCTGTTTCATTCATTCATGATGATAATATACGTATTTAACAGCCTTTAAAAAATCTAATTTATTGTCTAAAGACATAAGTGCTGATGAAGATTGAGAAATTTTAACTAAGCAACTTGCTTGCATCAGTTGGTTGCCCTGATGAAGACAAATCCCCAGTAAAGAGCACTGCATCTAGTGACCTCCCTTGTATGAAGGCTGTCAATCAGTTGAAGCTGTTGTCCTAAATGACCCTCAAGGGATTTAAAAAATGAAGAAGCTGGAACTTACGTTTTTATTTTTAAATAACGGAAATGGTTGACACATGCCTGTTTTGCTAAGAGTACCGGTTTGCAGTAGAAGAGCAACAAAGCGAAACAATTTTGCACTAACACAGTCAAATAAACAAGCTCTTCCAGGAACCAGGTTTATAATTGGCTATTTGACCACGGTGAATTTCGTTACACACAAACTTTTTACAATTATGTTAGAGTTGAGACATCATGATATTGAAAGTTACTGTTTCCAAAATGTTACTGGTTCAACCTCGCAATTTTCACATACTAATTTTAAAAATATTTTAAACCATAAAAGCTTAACTTCTTGTAACACCAACCAAATGTCCATCAACGATTATTTTTTTAAATGCATATCACTTCAGCAAGAAAAGGTGAGCACACTTTTTTTTTTTCTGCACCATTTTTCCGTAAGTCTGGGGGTACTTAAAATGCCAAAAATGGCAAATGACTTTTTTTTTTTTCACAGATGCATTATTACAGGTGGTGGCATATTTTAAAGAACAGCAACAAGGACTGAAAGCAGGCAACCGTAAAATAAATAAAGTAGTCACAGTCGTGATTACGAAAATGCACCACAGAATATGACCAGACCACTCAAGAAAGACGAGCATAAGCGCCAACGGTCTCTTTGGTGTCCTTGTCATATTTTGTGGTGCCGTGTTTCTAAACAAGACCCTGTAGAAACTTGCCCAATGGTCAGTCCTAATTGATCCCAGTGTTTTACCTATTCACTACTTTCATGCAAATTCGGCGCTAATGTCAAGGAAGCAAAGATGCCTACACACGTGAAGCTGGAAAAGTTTCTGCTGACGTGGTTTCGCGAAGTGACAGCAGCTGGCGTCAACGTGGATGGCAAGGTGCTGCGCGAAAAGGCAGACAACATTGTGCTCTCCCTTGGTATTGACGATTTCCAACCTTCCAGCGAATGGGTGCACCATTTTAAAGAGAGGCACGGACTAGTGTACAAAGCTGTCAGCGGTTAAGCAAAGAAAGTGGACGAGTCTCAGGTCAGCGACTGGCTGAACACGCTACCGGCGCTGATTTCGGACTACGCACCACACGACGTGTTTAACGCTGACGAGGCCGGACTCTTTTTCAACCTGCAGCCGGAGAGAAGCTTACATCTGAAAGGCCAGGCTTGCCAAGGTGGACAGAAAAGTAAGGAATGTGTCACCGTGCTATTCTGCGCAAATGCCGACGGCACTGAAAAAATTCAGCTTACCGTCATAGGCAAATCAAAACAACCAAGGTGCTTCTGATCGGCAGGACGTTTGCCTTGCTTGTACAAGGGAAACAAGAAAGCATGGATGACTGCGGATTTTTTCCGCGAGTTCCTTACGACTTTGGACCGGAAAATGGCAGCGAAAAACAGAAAAATTTTGCTTTTCGTCAACCAGTGTTCGGCACATCCCAAAGACTGCAACTTCAGCAATGTCGCCGAAAGTTCCTGCCCACAAACACCACAAGCCGTCTACAGCCGCTGGATGTGGGAATAATCAGAAATGTGAAGCACCATTTCAAGGGATTGCTTGTGCGGAGGCTCCTGGCGAAAATTGAGCGCAAGGATGAAAACTTGCGGATTAGCCTGCTTGACGCGTTACATTTCTTGGCCATGTCCTGGGATAATGTGACCCAGGACACGATCGCGAGCTGCTTTCGCAAGTGTGGATGTTTCACGGAATCGGATGCGGCTCCGACAGAAGAAAACGAAGAGCCTGACGCTGATTTGCACATTGAGGTTTGGGAGAACCTTGGAACTTGAGCTTCGGCGCGAGACTTCGTCACCGCGGACGACGTCGCGACCTGTGAGCTGCGATCCATCGAAGAGTTGGTCGACGAGGCAAAGGATACCGAGTCCGACAGTGATGGTGAAGATGCCAGAGAGTGTGATGACCTACAGTCAACTTTGGAAAACCTTGACGCCCTCGATGTCCTGCGTCGCACCGTAAGTGCCAGCAGCATGAGTGAAGAAACCGCAGCACAGTTTCATTTCTTTCAGGCGGCTTTCTTGAGGGACAGCAAAGTTAAAAAAGTTTGAAAGAACATCATGGACTGTTTCAGCAAGAAGTAGCTGACCCCAATAAAGTTCTTGTTCATCTTCATGATCAGCTTTAACTTGTTTTGGCTCATACGAATTCGGGATGATACGAATATTTTACGTGCTCCCTACGAATTCGTATCATCGAGAGTCTACTGTAGTCACCCGAATTAGACCTAATAATTGCCTTCAGCATCGCCTGCCAGTAATTAGTATGTACCATATTTTTTGTTATGCGTAATGTGTACGCACACCTTTTTTCTGACAAAATGGGTCCAAAAATTGTATGTGCATTTGAATCAAGTGCAAACAAACGACACTGTTACCATATCACCATCAGCATAAAAATGGCAGCTTCCCACGCGCTTCCGGCGCTGTCGAACGGTCACGGCTGAAAAAAAACGAACTAGTAGCGTGGCGGTCTTTGGCACACATAGTTTCTGTAGTTTCTATGTCGCCGCCAGTCCCCCACGTAATGACGCCACGACGCACATAATGTATAGGCCGATGATACTCGCCGCGCTGGCTTGGCCGTCTTGCAGCCAACCGTAGTCGCTATGTCGCCAATGCAATCTCAGAGACACCCAGCTGCACGAGCTTCCGATAGCGTTCGTGGGTGGCCGTAACGGGAGAATAGATGTTTCCCATCACCGCAAGCAAAATGGCTCATCATTGCATTTCTCCCTCATATCCATGCTGAGCTCTAGCCTCTCAGTCGTCCGTGCTGCTTGACGTCCGAGATCACATTGCGGCAATCTCAGAGACCACGCCTCGACCACGCTTATACCATGCATTCTGCCATGCTAAGGCTTAGATGCACCAGCCTGCGCAGCACGCATAGCAGCACACAGCAGCGGGTGTGAGAGAGCTGCAACAGCACGGAGAGTAACGCAGCACTGCGAGTAAATGATGTTATTGCAGGATGCACGCGGCTACGCCCGGCAACGTGCAGCAGCTTTATTGGGACGCAGGAGTTATAAATCGACACACCGAACGTTTTCCGGGATGCCGCGGATCAAGTGAAGCGGGAAAGCCACAGAGTGGCCGTTCGTGGGACTGCAGGGGTTCAAAGTGAGTGGTGCGTTTATTACACGAGTGCGTTCATTACACGAGTACGGCATTGGTTTTATGAATGTGAGAAGGTCGATTACTACGGGCTTTCTTTTTTTTGTGTGTCACGAAAAATGGGTGCGTGTTACAATCGAGGGCGCGGTAGAATCGAGCAAATACAGTACACTTGTATGTAGAGCAGTGGTCCTTCAACACCACATTTTTGTTGCCACAGCACACTCGTAATGATATAACAGCCCTTTTCTGGAGATGAACTGCAGCAACTACTGCGTCAGCGCTGTAATTCTTTGTTTGGCTCTGCAGCGTACGCTGCATGTTCAGTTGCCTGCTCCATTGGCAGCAGAAATTCCCATTTTGTGGCTAGCATAACAAGCATATCATGAAAGACGTTTGATGCAAGTGTCACAAAGTTATGCAACAGTGTGGCAAGTTAACTGATGCATGCACTGCTTTAGCAGCGTCAAAACAAAATATAGCCTGGCATGTGCAATGGCGGACAAAATTAGTGGAGAAAGCAAACTTACAGCCCAGTGCTGCAGAGCTGACCTTCGCAAGATCGTTTCATTTATATGTTGTTACTCTGACTGTGACACAGCTCACCCCAGTATATTTGTCAGTTGGGAAGCTGACTAATATGCAGGGGGTAACAAGCTTATCACTACTTGTACTTGACCAAACAAGTTGCCAAGAGCTAAACACGCATGCAAAGGCACAATGAAATGTTCACAAGCTCTTTGGCATTTTCTTTCAAAGAATGAAGTAGTTAGATTTTTTTGAAAGAGAATCGTGGAAAGCTTGCTTGAGGACTGCAAAACATCACAGATCCCGGTGCAACTGATGTTCAAGCTAAAGCGCTTGTCGGTAAACTAATGATACCTCTCTTTTCAGAACATGTTTGGTATGTGCCACACCAAATGATTAGAATTATGTGAAAAAGCTAAGATTTGTATTCACCTACAATGCTGCTTAACATATGCAAAATTATGCAAATGAGCCCCATAAGTGGGCTTCACTTCCAAATGTGTGTAGACCCATTAATTCATTTGGCATGATGTTTTATGACTTATGACTTAGTCGCACATTTTATGACTGTCCCTGCTCACAAGGGTGTGATAACATAAAAATAAATATCATTCTGCAAAAAAAATTAAATTCTAAGATTTTCCGTGGCAAAGTCATCACACAATTATTCGATACGGCATCATAATGCAGCTGGAGGATGGTGGATTCGTTTTTACCACTTGGGCTTCTTAACATACATGCAAATCATTTCGCTCCCATTGAAATACAGTCAGTGTCAAATCAGTGTCCTCAGACTAGGCAGAACAATGCCATTCCCACTGAGCAAAGAAATCTGTTGGTTACATTAACGATACATAAATGTGTAAAATTTGTTGTCTTCCTAATGCTGGCATTTATAAATCTAACACTAACAAACACTATGGGCAGTTACAGGACAGTGCTGTGCTAAGCAAGCATGCAGTCAGAGCACAAGAAAATACACAAAAAATGAAGCCATTTTATTGGGAGGCGAGTCCCCCTTCTGATGTCATCAGTGTCCCCATCTGTTGCACACAAGGCAAAGAGCATATCACAAACCCCCGAATACGGGCGTCACAAGCCAAATTTAGTAGTTGCAGATAACACTGTGACTATGGTGTCAGAATTCAATGTGCAAACACATCTGGCATGCACATTCACCATATTAAGTCAATGTTCCAGCAGAGAGCTACATACACTTCGATTGAACGACTTCAATAGATTTTACCGAGTTCTTTGATAAGCTAAGCCTCGGTGAAGAAACCCATAACATGCCTAAATACACAATTTTTTAAAATGGACTGTCCGAAGTATTAAAGTTTGCCTTTATGCCTGAAGTTCACAGCAATTACAAGTCAGGCCACCTGGCATGGCCTGCATAATTATCTAAATTCACCTCGTTGCTCTTTACAGGACTACGTTTAATTTTCAGATCCGTTAAATACTCAGCAATATCATGCTTTAAATACTGTTCCTTATTATACTGGTGTCACACGGGCGCTTCGAAGGCATTCGAACCGATGGTCCATCGACTCAAAAGTCATGTTTGAGCTGTTACACAGGCGGTTTCGATGGCCATCAAGTCAATAGTCTATCGAGCTCAATAGACTATCGACTCGACGGCCATCGAAACCACACGTGTAACAGCTCAAACATTACTTTTGAGTCGATGGACCATCGGCTCGAAGGCCTTCGAAGCGCCCGTGTGACACCAGTATTATTCTCGTTCAGACTTGATTTTGTGCATTTTTTTCCTCACTCGTTTCAGTGTTGGAATGCTTTATCGGGGAATGTACACGAGTGCCCTTTAGATGAATTTCTTAGTGCCACTGAACTGTTGTAATGTATATGTAAAAGAAAAAAAAAACATTTTTCTTTTTTCGTTTTCCACTCCAGCTATAGCCAAATGTTTGGCTGCAGTATGTGTAAATAAATAAATAAAATAAATAACTGTAGCATTGTGCTGATAAGGAATAAAGGTGAAGGCCAGATTCCTAGCTAGGAGAGCTGCATTTCCAATAAGAGCAAAATGCAGAAACATACGTGCACTTAGTTGTATGTGTGCAATAACAAGCCGAGGGTGGTCAAAATGAATTTGAAGTATCGGGTATGATGTGCCTTATGTGGTTTTGGCACATAAAAGACCAGAATTCTGGACTTAGTCTCGCACTCAAGCGTGCTTCAAGTCTAACACTGCCCTGCATTGTGGTTTGAAATGTGACTAAGGGGCCACATTTTCCAATGATCCACCTTAATGTTCTGCTTTTCTAGGCTATTGTTAATGACTAGCCACCACTACACTACCACCATGAGAATCTTGTCAACCAATCAATGTGATCCCTGATAAAGCAATAAAAGATTATGTAGAATATTTAACAATTTAAAGGCCCACAGCTTTAAAGCACCCAATTATCATGTGCTTCCAAAGACTCACCAGCATGACACTGTGGACATCATTTTTCCGCCCTGGGCCTGCGACAACAGCTATTCACACTTCTGGACAAGGGCCGCTCCGACACATTGATTCGATGTCCTTCTACATACATAGACTGAAGAGCTGAAATGGCCAGGGACAAAATTTAGCTTTCGCAATAACCACAACCATAACACAGCTACTTCAATGTACACGCAAGACGAGCAGCGTACATACAGATCAGCAATTATATTAAATCTAATCAAAGTAGGATAAAACAGAGCTTTGTATTAAAATTACTAGAGAGAAATTCATCACTAGTGCTCACGAACACCATCAGTAAAGCGCTTCATAGAGCATTAATATAACAAGTGGCGTGTGGATCTGTCTAAACTATGTTATTCTGGCATTATGGTTTTGCCTATTGTTGCCTTAAGAAAATGAATACCTTAATTTACTCCCTACTTACTATCACAATAGCGCCTTAAAATGTATCTTAAATAAAATAAACTCTATGTATTAGTACCTAAAATAGCCACATATCGTAGGTGAGCATAATTTCTGTAAGTGAATTAGACATACCAACATATACATAACAGGAACTGTAGAGAATTATTTATGCAGTCAACAGAACAGAATAAAGTAGTTGTTAACATTGAATACTGCAATATGACTTGACCGCATGTGGTACACTCAGCTGCTTTGAAGTGGCCCCATTTTGCATCCATGGCATTTGTTGGCAACACAGACTAATAGCAAGAGATGCCTCTACAATTAGGTCAAGACACCAATGTGACAATATTTAGTATTTGAATCACGCAAAGTAATCCCTACATCCCATCCAACCCCATTACTGTCTAGTGACTCGCCAGGAGCACTGACGTACGACAAAACTGAGGTCACCAAATGCTTAATCATAATTGGTTACGAACAAGATAATCACTTTATTGGCGTGAAATCTGGCCCAATATTAAGTTAGTTTTTGTATGCTGTTTTTTCATTAGCACAAACAGATAAACTCATTAAATGAAAAAGCAATAATACCACAAAACACGGCAGGCATATGGGCTGTGTTTTCCCCAACGGCCTCCAGGCATAGAGAAATGCTCACCTCGGCACATTCTTGGTGTCTCATCCATTTCCTTAGGGTGCAGTGCCGCACTGTTCGTCATTATGCTAACAATGGCTCGGTCAGTACACCGGGTATAACAAGAAAGTATAGGATGTGAACTTCAGCTACGTAGGTGCCTCAAAACTGGCAAGGCTGCATTACATCAGTGGGCAGGCGAAGCAGGGATGCGATGCCGTTAAATTTAAGTTAACAGTGGGCATTTTTTTTCATGCATTCTTAATTTTTTACACATTTCGAGATGTGTGCCCATAATCCAGAATGTGGGATCTCAACCCAGAAACAAGAAATATGCACTTGAAAAGTGTTGTAGGAGCCCTTTAAACATTGTGACCAGCAAACAATAGAGCGGAATGACAAATACAATAAAACATGTTCTCCTCCTCTAGGAGTTCTAGGAATTCCTAGAAATCCATGCACTGTTCACTAGTCTCAAGGTGGATGAAGGGCTGCAGTGCAAAGTTTAGCTCTAGTAACTCAGTTAGACCATCTGGGATAAAACCTCCAATTGCAATTACCTTTACTAGTCCTGCTGATGTGTCCAACAATCTTTTATAATTATGCTACATCTTGCAATTGCCTGTACAATAAATGCAACTATGAGTGGTACACTTACAAGCAGGATCAATAGGAGGCAGTTTAGATGTTGAAGATCCACTACTTGTCCTGTCAGATCTGCTGGACAGAGAAGACATCTAAAGAAGAGATGAGAGGGAAATTTCAAAGAAATAGTACGCTTAAGGGATGAACCTTCTAATACTTAACCTCCTGTGAACTGATATGATTCAGTAACCTACTGGCCAATACAACTGCACGTAACAGATGACCACACAGGAAGGGGAAAAAACACATATATAAAGGCAGAAGGTAGCTGTCTACAACATGTAGTGTGAATTTGATTTTACCAGAATTTTAGCTTTCACATAAAATGATAGCCTCATTAAAAAGAGCTCTCATTATCTGTAGAAGTACATGTTTACAAAAGTTTGAAAGCATGTGAGCTCACCATGATAGCTTGTCAGTGTCCTTACAGTGGAAACAATATGTATTCCAAAAAGCAACAATGACTTTTGCCAAACAAACAGTTTGGCACTGCCAAAAGAGCTACCATACAGATAGGGAAAGATCCACCCTAGCCTCAAGAGGCTGGCCCTCCCAGCACTGTGACACATCACCGCACAAAAGTGCCCACACACACACATACACACACACGTGTGTGTGTGTGTTGAGAGGGGGGAGGGGAGGGTTGCACCACGAGAAAAGCAGGCAAATATTCTATTTTTCTTCTCATGGCGTGCGCCTTGTATGGGCCATAGCAACTGTCTTAGGGGTGACCCCTTGGAAACGCCAGAGCATGCAGCCATGCAGCAACAGCAGCTATGCTTATTTTCACTTTAGTGAAATAAGTTTATTTTACTTTGATTCTAGTGATAATGAATGTGTGTTCAAAAGTAAAGCTATCCTAGCATATACATGAACAAGTAAATTTGACAAAAGTGGTGCTACATCTGCTCTTCATTTTTTTCCAAAAAAAGCAGTTCCTAGACATGGCCAGGGCGCTCTCCAAAAGTTCTAAATTTCAAGTAACCCAACAGCGCTATCAACAATTTAAAGGGACACTAAAGGCAAATATTAAGTCAACGTGCACTGTTGAAATACTATTCAAGAAATGTCAAAAGTGCTTGTTTTGTGCTAAGAAAACATCTAGTTTGAACAAAAATCATATTTTAGTGGTCAGCACGTCATTAGAATTTTTCAAACTGCCCGCCTTAACCGGCCCACCTGACACAGACTTGTCGTTTTCTCTCTTTACTCACTGACAGTCAAGCCAGCTGTGTGTAAGGCAGGAGTAGGTGTGGGAGAGAATGAGGGTTTAGCTGTGGTTAGCATGCCTCGGTGGTCTCCTTGCCGGGCGAGGAGGACATTGAGGCACTGCAGCCACAGAGAAACCGGCCCCGCTGCATACCGGCACCCCACCTAAGTCGCCGCACCAAGTTCACAGAATATCCTGCAGGTGGTGCAAGCTGTGCTGTGCAGTTACCTAAACTTCTCAGTGAAGAAAGTGGTGGTAGATAATAGGTACTGACGTTTCAGCCAATGTCAAGCACTTACTCACCATTCTAACAAAAAGAGTTGTCTGCCTTTAGTGTCCCTTTAGCTGTCTTGCTCCAGTTCACAATTTCCCTGCAGGATTTTCTGACATAGGGAAATGAATGAAAACTAAACTAGGAGCACGCAGCCACGTTACTACTCTTGCAACAATCATAACCTCGGAGGTCAGGCCCAAGAGTCCCTCTCATTCCAACCAGACTTTGTGTGCAGCATCACATTCAGCATTCTTTTCCCCACTCGTTCTTTTAGCTTCAGTATCAGAAATATCGATTTCTGCTACCTTTTTGGGGTGCATTCCCACATTTTGCAACGCAGAGTTTTATAGTATCAAGGCTTTGCTGTCTCAAGGCTCGCCGGCTTTGTATCAAGGCTTTGCCGGTTGATACGATTTCCCGGTTCACGTTCGCGATCGCGTTAACATGAACTTTTCTTGTAGAGTCACGCTTCTTTTCTTCTGGTTAATACGTTCCCGGAAAATAAGATTATTCGGCACCAATGTTCCCTTTATGATCCAACTACGATCGGATGATACGTTTTCTGGCCTCTCGCGTCTGCAAGCAACCGAGAAGTCGGGAAGCTTGCGCGATCGAGAGCAGTAGCTGCCCACCGTGGTGGCTACACCGCAGTACTCGCCCAGCCGTGTAACAAGAAAACGCCGGTGTGCTCTCTTCCGATACTAGCATATCACCTAGCTAGACGTAACACACCGCATTCATCGGTATCGCCGCTGACACTCGGGATCAAGGCAACTTTAACAGCACGCGTGCGGTAGCTGTTGGAAGCGTACGTAGAGCGCACTTTTAACGGGACATGCCGCCATTTCTTTCAGTAGGATCGCTTCGCGAGCGCAATCGCGAGCGCAAACAGTGCTTATGCAGGTCGTCTCTCGTCTTTTCCCCCACCGAGCGCCGCCATCTCGATAACATTTGAAAGCTGAAAGTTTCGACAGCCCGTTTCCGCTCATCTCACCTTCGATGACCATGCCAAAAAGTACAAATAATGTCTGGCACAGTTAGATAGCTACTGCACAAACACTACCAGATGAATTCTCCCAACAGTGCTTCGAAAACATTGTCGAACCTGCCATTTCTGATTGCAAGTTACCGATATGCGAGACGACGGTCACTACTTAAAAACAAAAATAAGCAAGTTAGCCGATAACTAATAAGCAAGAAACTAAATAAGCAAGAAAGCCGATAACGCGTACAGAATGCGGAGCGCATCCTGTGCTTTTTACCGCGAGCGAGCGGACACAGTCTGTCGCAAGGTTATATTGCCAGTGATTAGATCGCGCGGGTGATCCCATTGCGTCAAACCGAAGAAGTCGTCGACGCATTGCGTCATGTAATCCTGTACTGAGTAATCATGTGACAAGCGTAACCTCGCACTGGCAAACGTACATTGAGCGTGCTTCGGCCGGTTTTGTCGTCAAGCAAAAGCGCGGGTCATGTTCGGCGCGTGCTGCAGTCACGCACCACTTGAACAGCCGGGAACCGCCGATAGATTGCATGTTCGTTTGTCCGTTGGTAAGTTGCGGTGGTGGCGTTGAGGAAGCGTGGTTTAAGAAAGAAAAGGGGGGCAGGGGGAGGGAGAAAAAAAAACGGCTGAACGTTTCGTAGTGTCTAGAGACTAAGCTGCCAGCTCTGATGGTCAACATGCACGCGATGCGCTTGCCCAGCGACCTTGGCACGTGATGTGCACGCGTTCAGGTGACCTGTTGATGCAAGGCTAGTGCTCTTGGTGCCCATGGCTCATGTACCAGAGCGCGCACCGTTGGGCATAACGTGACCCGTGCATCCGCACCATGTATTGATGGCCGCGCGCTGTTTGGACAGGCCGAGAAAATGACGATGTGAACGTGCACATTTTGTTACATGTTAAATAATTTGCCTGAAGATGCGGAGCAGTTTAAACACTGAAGCAAGGGACAACACGTGTGCGTTCCATTCCCAATGCTCTCAGTGCTGACAGCTAGCACTCGCGGTCACTGTCGTGCCTTCGGGCGCGTACCAACACGCTTCAGTAGCTATATAAGCAGACACTTATTCTGTTTTGTGACGTTTTATTGCCTGAATTACGTGAAATTGTAAAATACTTTAATATTCATACCAATGCATGCTTTTCCGGCGAAACTGCGTGATTTTTTTCGTGTGTTTAGATCATACGTTTTCCCAGATAATACGCTCAGTGTCGCGTTATTTTTCAAAAACGTATGAACGAGGTTCTACTGTATATATAAAAAGGATAAAGGGTATCAAGCTCGCCTCAGCTAGCAGGCCAGTCCATCAAAATGTCAGCTAATGTTGCCATTTGAAAGAAGCCATTCGGCATATCTCATATATCGGTCATTCCTGAACGGGATTTGGCGTCTGGATTCAAGAAACATATTTACACTGATCTCCAGAATTCCTTATGATCTCGGCACTGATTCTGGTGGGATGACGATAGCCACATCTAGGACAAGGTGCTTTTGAGAACCTTGGTTTATACATTATCTGAATCTGGTGCTTTATACCAAAGAAGTCCATTTCTGCAAGCTTTCTGGAGTGCATTTCCACATACCCTAACACAATGTTTTCTATGAAAGCTTTGCTGTTTCTGTAATCACTACATGAAGCCATGAAGCTGTGCTTTAGGCTGTGGTCGCCAGTTGTCCGGCTCAACAGAATTAAGATTTTCAAACAATAAGGTAGATTATTTTGCATCACCCTATCATTCGAATATTGTTTCAGTAATTTCCATATAAAAATCAATCCTATGGCAATTACATTTTGCATAAAACACAGAATTTCAAGTGAATGAGGCTTACCTATAAAGATGCAACATGCCAATAGATGTATTACCAACTTCGTTATATTGAGCTTTAACTGCATATGAAATTACTGCAACTGTTCAATCAACCTGGGGACTGCGTTATAAGCTGTACAAGCTTTCGGATTTTCAGTAATAATAAAACATTATATGGAAACAATGCACGAAACAAAAGAAAGATGTCGATGTAGATTCCCTAATACAACCTTCACCTCACCCCAACCTCCAATGTCAACTTGTTTTTATCATGGTTTTCCTTCGTTTTCTACCTACCGTATTTGCACGGAAATAATGCGGCCGTGAATATAACGCGAGGGGGGTACTTTCGGTCTCAACGAAAAAAAAAAAGTATATTACGATTATAGCGCGAAGTGATGCAACTGTAAACAGCAATCAAAAGGCAGTCACCCGCAAAGCTTTATTGACCTTTGCAGCCGTCGGAAAATGCCCGATTACTGTTCCTCGCTGCTCGAGTCCTTGTCGCTGTCGGCAAAAACTGCGTCGTCGTCGGCGCCATCCCGATTATTTGAGAGGCAGCACTTCAGGAATGCCCACGACACTATTGCCGATGGCAAAGCCTCCCAGGCATTGTTTATCCACCGTGCCACATCGCTCACTGATGCTCGCTTCATGCGACCAGATGGCATCAGTGGGCGATTGCTAGCCTCCAGCCACTGCTCGTATTCCCATCGTACAAGGTCCTTGAAGGGCTTATTTATGCAGACATCCAGTGGCTGGAGCTGCGACGTCATTCCTCTGGGAATGACAACAAGGTCAGTGTTGGACTTGGCGAGCGCTTCCTTGACCTCATCGGTCAAGTGGCCTTTAAAGGCGTCCAACACAAGCATAGCTCGAGTGTTGAGGAGTGCACCGGACGTCTTCCCCACACGACACGGATCCACTCCTTCATCATGCTGTTGTCCATCCAGCCCTTGTCGTTGCACCTGATGAACATTCGGGGCGGGAATGCCTCATTTTTAGGGAGCGTCTTTTAAATATAAGAAAAGGGGGCAGCTTATGCCCGTCCGCCGTGCATGCCAACATCACCGTGACCCTGGTCTTCTCATTCCCCATTGTGCGAACATGTACCTCCTTGGTGCCGAGTTCCTCAATCACGTAGCCTGCCGGAATGTCCAAAAAGATGGAGTCTCGTCCGCATTTCCGATCTGGCCTATGGGGTACTGCCTTTCTCTTCTCATCTTCATTACATAGCGCTGGAACTCGATGAGCTTCTCCTCGTACTCGGCTGGGAGCTTCTAGCAAATCGAAGTTCTTCGGCAAAGCGAGAATCCAGCGCGACACATAAACTTTAGCACCCACGAGCGGCTGGCCTTAAAGCTGTCACGAGGCACGCCGGCCTCACGTGCAAACTCCCTTGGCTTAATCTGAACAAGTTCGGCATTAACAGGGAGAAACTGGCTGCGACGTTGGCGGACGAATTCTACCAGGTCCTCCTCGATTTTCAGGAAACGGCCCATCTTGGGCCCACGAAACGCCTTACGAGTCGGTACGGCTTGAGAAATGCGGCCACGGCACTTCCTCCAGCCTCGAACGGTTGACTCAGTCAATCCGAGATGACGTGCCGCACTTGAATTTCCCCTCTCTTTGGCCAGCAAGATCGCCCGTTTTTTAAACACGGCGGTATACTGATTATGCCTGTTCATTTTGACAGCCAATGCGGAAGCAAGCGCGAACACAGCAAAACGCGGAGCGACAGAACCTGACCGAGCGACTAGCGAAGCCTATCCAGCAATGGTTTTTATCCACGTTGTCACAGTAGCCCCCATGGAGCTAGCAGTGCTAGCAGCACAATGCGATGGACGCAGTATATCCTAGTGGCGCGTGCGTCAACTGCGACACGCACGAGCGTTTCCGTACTGGCGGTCAGTGGGGCTCCGAGATGCCCGGCAGGCGTCGGCACCGCGGCGCCTTCCCATGCCCGTTCACTGGAAGCGCGTCGGAATAAACTGTGCTACATGGCGCGACGAACCCGCCAAGTTCAAGGAACCTGCGACGCTTGTTTCAAGGACAAAGATTTTTAAAGGAAAAAAGAAAAAGGAGGATTAGAAGTTCGAGCTATATTGACGAACCCGAATATAACGCGAGGCGCCTTTCTAACTCGCAAATTATTGGAAAAAAATTCGCGTTATATTCGTGCAAATACGGTAATTGCACAAGCAATTCTGTGTCATGAAAAATGGGGATTCCACTGCTGGAAATCACAGCCATAGTTCTATTATCAAGCAGCAAGATGAAACACAGCCACCCAATCAAGGTGGTGAGTATACTACAGTTAAACCTGGCTATAATGAACCATGACATAATGAATTCCTCCCCCAATATTACAAAGTTTTCCCATTCCCTGCTGCAACTCCATAGACAAATGTGTATTTGTAACCTCTGCATAATGAAGTGGCGGCAGGAGACACCCTTGATATAACGAATTCCCCCCTACCAAACACTCAGTATTTTTGCCCCAAATATAGAATTTTAGCACGAGCAGCAGCCAGATCCAATCCCAAGGCTACCCCACCAACAATGGAGCGCGAAGCGATGTCATCGCGAATGGTGCAAGCGAAGCCGTTGCAGCAACATCGCTTCTGCAGAGTGCTGCCAGCGAAATACAAGGGGGCAGGACGTCTGTCTGCACGGGCCCCACTTCCTTCTCTGCTCCCCCCAGCATCACCTGAGTTGGCAATGCGATCTGTAGCTGTGGCAATGCAATCCGTAGCTGTGTTGTTTCCTCCTCCCTCCAACCTTGTACCATTTTCCCAGTAGTTCCCACTGGGTTGCGCACCGCCAGCATGGTATGACAGCATATATTTTCAGGCCATTTGCTCTTTGGTAAAATTTTCGTTTGATCTTGCAAGCAGCCCATGTACACCATCGTTGACTGCTAGTTTATCTTAGCATGATGGTCACCAAATAGCACACGGAAATTGCACTGATGTCCTGGGTAAATTTTTCTGGCTTCTCTACACCTCTTTTCCTGGGAGTTGAGAGCCTACAAATTTCTTGTGTATACAGAGCATCTCTGCATTCGCTTCAAGAAGCCTGGAAAGGTATTGTGTGCACTACAGTCAAACCTCGTTATAATGGACTCTGCGAAATTTGTAAAATAGTCCACTACAGCTGAAATTTGCTATACAAAACTGCACCGAAAAATCGCCAAGCCCTGACGTGAATGGGTAAGCAGCTAGACAGGAATGGACGAGACATTTACCAGAACAAAAATAGATTTATTGGGGCAAAGAGAACCTGTGCAGCATAGCTTATTTTATCTGGTCGATTGCGTGCCATATAATGCCTTGCTTTACAGTGTCAAGGAATTCCACAAATCTAAGCCCAGTGCCTTCCATTGTGCTACAATAGCACCGCACCGAAGCCAAACCAGCCACAGCCTCGCTAGAAGTTGGCGGCGGAATGTTTCAGGAGTCAGCTTCCGCGGCTTCATTCCCGGTTTGCTGGCATGTCACCTCCACAGCAATTTCCATATCAGTGAGTACAAACCGCCTCTGACACATTGCCACCAACGAAGTTCGTCCAGTGTCAGCGTGTCTGACACATCACCTACCAACCGCGAAAAATCGCTCCACATTTCATTAACTCAGGAACCTCTTCAGGGTCCTCAACACTATCTCCAGTAGGCTCTTCGACTGCCTCGGTGCCAACGGTGAGGCCAGCGTGCTGAAAGCAGTTAGCGACCATTTCTTCAAGCTATCCCAAGTGGCTTTCAGCATCTGTATTGTGCCCAACAAGTTAATTTTTAGCTCCTCATTCATTCGAAACTGCATGAGCAGCCACTCGATAAATCTTTGCTTGTGGATTGCTTTAAAAGCACAGATTATGCCTTATCTAGGGGCTAGAGCTTGGAGGTGGTGTTTGGCGGTAAAAACATGAGCTTGGTGTTGCTCAACAGAACATCTGCGTAGTGTGCAGAGCAGCTGTCGACAAAGAGGCACGCTTTCCTGCACTGATCCTTAAGCTCAGCCATCCCAGTTCCTCAACCATTTTCCGAACAGCTCCCGGTCATCCATGACTTATGGTTCGAAATATAGGTGACTGGGAGGTCACAGCACTGTCTCAAGGAGTTTGGTGTCTTAAATTTGCCAATCATAAATGAACGAAGCTTTATCAAATCATGCGTGCTTACGGCAAGCAGGACCGTAATCCAGTCTTTGTTTCACTTGCCACCTTGACATTTCTGCCCGCAGGTGTCGACAGTTTGTAGTAGGAGCATCTGCAAGAAAAGACCAGCTTCGTTCGTGTTAAAAATGTCTCTTGGTTGGTACTTGGCATGAATCTATGGTCACTCTTTTTCTAGCCACGTTTCCATCATTATGGCATTCACAGACTCACTTTTGCCCAAGACTGCCTGTCTTACAATGTCACAGCGGTTCTTAAATTCTCAGCCACCCCACACTGGCCCTGAAAGCTTTGGCGTCGAGGATGAATGCAAAGTGTCTTGCCTTTTGCTACAGCATTGGCCCCGACACTGGAATATTCCTAGCCCTTACGTCGACAAACCTTTTGTGCAGGCATTCTTCGACTTGTTCGAATGCAGCAAGTTGAATATGCTATGCGCTCGCATGCGTCCCGCTGTCTTTCTCCACAATCTCCTTCTGCTTCAGAACTGTGCTTAATGTGCTGCGTGGTATTTTGAAAACTTCAGCAATGGTTGACTTCTTTTCTCCTCTTTGGACATGCCAAATAATTTCCAATTTCATTGCATACGTCAAGGCAGTCCACTTCTTCCCATTTTGCACCATGGTCATGGCGCACAGCACCACCAAGCACCGCAAAAATGTGCGCACGGCGGAAACACCACATACAAACAAGCACAAAGGAACCATAAGCTCGAAATGGTGCATCCTTTGAGAGTGCAACAATGCTGATCTTGGAAGCCGTTGCCCATTTGGAACTATCATCGCCGTTTGCCGTCTACGTTGTAAAGGTGCAAAAGTCGCATCGGATGTCGTTGTCAACTGCTGCTGCGCTGCGGAGAAGCCAAATGCTTGCTCCCAAAGTGCTCAGACCTGCTGAAGACCTGCTGTATGTTGACAATATTTATCTACTTAGTAAAACTTTGTGTAAGAAACAAACAGTACTTGCTGCTATAAAGTGCTCACCTGTACTGTTCTCACACTCCTACTTGCCCCACTTATTTGCTCTGCACATACTGTTTAACTCTTATACACTCCTACTTTTATTTACGTGCAACTGCACCCTTCTACAATAAACTCCTTGCTATGCCACTCCTCACAGCATCTGAACTCTGCCAGAGCATCACGGAGATCATCGCAGTGCACAGTTGTAAACTGCTGCTCTTGCACCAGGCCCCTGTCACGGCGGTGCTCCACCAATCACGGATGCGAGCCGGATTCGCCACGCACTGTAGCAGCTCATAGTTGTTTGCAAATAAGGCATTTTCGGTTGAGCAGTTTCAAATTTCATGTTGACTTTAGAGTTCAGAGTGTTTGAAAGTTGAGAGGGATGTCCATAACCCCATCTTTCTTGAAAACCCGTTCAGTTGTTCTTTAACCCCATAACACCAGCAATACACAATAACATCTCTGTTCTCTCACTATACATACAACTGTGTAGGCAGATATAAAGCCTTAAAGCTATAAAAAGACTTACAGGTACTTTGCTGGAGCTACTGCCATTACTGCCAGAGCTTAAAGGTGGCAGCAACGGCTGTAGCCTTGAAATGCACCCAGAAGCCACTGGTGGTTGATGCTGCCACTGCTGTTTCTCACATGACCATTGCTGCCTGGAGTCCTCCCTGAGCATGGACTGTGCAGTGCTTGATCTTGAGGAAAACGTTGTGGAAGAGCTGAAAACAGAACAATGAAAAGTTAATGCTGTAATAAGCAAAAGTGTCCAATGAAAACAGTGAACTAGAGTATACACATAGCACGTCAAATGATGTGTGCGGCATATTAATGCACACTTTAAACATTAGAATATACATGCACGGTAGTGTTTGTTTTTTCAGAATTTTCATTATGTCACCCTCCACCCCCCCATTCACTGGATCCCTAGGATAAACAACAAACAAAACACATCAACGTACAGAGTGGATCCAGCAAGTGATGCAGATGTGCACACATGCAAACTGAGGGGTGTAGCAACATTACAAGTACTGTATGCCACCACTCAACCTAATGGGCATGGACACAAATACACTGCCACATCATGAAGTGTACCCAGCTCAGTATTACCATTATGCCAGAGCTGAGTACAATCACCAATTACTTGATGCAATGATAGACAAAAACATTCAAGGAAATTAGCCACAAAATATCTGGAACAGGGAGCTTTTCACTATAAGGCTAAACTAGCATCAAAATAGACAATTCGTGAGGAATAATTTAAATCTCACAGGAGTGCAGTGCTTCACACGTTTCAATATAGTAAGTGTTCAATCAGATGCAGTTAAATCACAGCATGTACCTAGTTTTTATACTGAAATTGCTTATGTTCTGCACAAAACAATCACAGCTAGGCACAAAGAAGGAGCCATGATAGGAAAGAATTTCTTGTAACAGTTTCTTCCAACTCTGCTTCTTTCATATGATACATTATCAATTTCATTACAAACCAAAAGTTTGCAAAAAACTACTTCGCAAGCACAGCTATGGAATTCTTGAGATAGTACCATCACTTGGAATAAGCTTTTCAGAGTTTCCTGGGCATTGAAATAACGTCCTCTGAAGTGTTGTAAACACACGAGTTGACCTCAAAATAACTTCTGCAGTGTGAGCATCTGTGCACACGTCCAAGCAGCAGTACACCAAAAGCGTTTTACTCCCCTCCTTTCCTCTACCAAACTACCTGATAGAAAGGATGATCTATCTTATAATGGAAATGAATGGATTGCATTACCTCTCACAGTTAAATCACCGCCCCCTTCCACCCCCAACCTTCATCCCAACCGTATGATCATTCCAAAAACATAAACAACAAACAAAACACATCAATGTACAGAATGTATCAAGCATGTGATGCAGATGTGCATATATAGAGACACATGCAAACTGAGGGGTGTAGCAACATTACATTACTGTGTGCCACCACTCAACCTAATGGCCATGGACAAGTATGATCATTCCAAAAGCAGAAGTATCTCTGAAAGGTACTGAATCACTAAGCAAATATAATGCTGGCAAAGCCATGCGACACAATAATGATCTAACTGCAAGTTTTTGAATAGAAAAGCATGAAGTGACAAGTGAGTAAAGCACTAACAAAAGGTTACAGTTACCCTGAAACATTATATTCTTTACTAATATGGGCATCACTTATGGATAATCAATTTGCAACGTGTATTTTTGACAGCTTGTATGGCCGCTCACAAAGTTTTCATACAAAGTGTGTTATGGCAGTATATTTTTAACAGAGAAGCACAAACAGCTAGAATTACTGGCACATATGGAATAGTGAAAAAATAAGCAAAAACGTATAATCTTACATTCCATAAGCTTGCCCTCTTGATTCAAAATGCTTCTAAGCTACAGAAGACAAACATATTGTAAGGCAGTATTCCAAATATCACTCACCTCTCATAGAGAGTTAGCAGACAAATTTAACAAGACTAAACGACTAAATCACAAGACAAACCAATAACTGATTGATTGATTTATGGGGTTTAACGTCCCAAAACCAGTTCTGATTATGAGAGATACGGCAAACCAATAACTGTACAGTCAGGTTGTCGAACATGTTCAGATGCAAGCTACTTTTAAAAATTTTAGTGGTAGCTGCCCTCCAGGTAATGAAATGCCACTTCGAAGCCATGGACATGGCACCCAAGATTCCAACATACAAGCTGCAAAAGCTAGCTGTTCAAAATGTGCACCTCAGCTTATGATAAGTTCTGTTGAAACATTTGTAACATTTGTTTTAGTACCCTTGACACAAACACACACAATATTACACTCAGTGTTCAATGCTGCAAGCTGATAAGCCCTGTAATGCTCACGGTTCCACATCAAGAAAAATTAACTCATTCACCTTTGTTTCTAGCCATGAAGTACAAAATTTTTCTTTACTTGAGTTAAACCTTAATTAGTGCATGGCAATCAACTAAGTGGCAAACAGTTTATTAAAGTGTCCACAAATAGAAACTCACCCCAGCACCCTTCTACAGGCTAAGCTTCTTATATTCAATCTGTGTGTGTCTTGCATAGGTATAGTTTGGCATGAAAAATTCGTAGCAACACCTTAAATGAGACTGTCAGGTTTTTTAGGCAGCTACTCACACCTCTTCATACAAAAACACACAAACACACACACAGTCTGTCCACACCACAGATAGAATGAAAGGGAAAATTAGCATCCACCCATTTTGTAGCACAAGACTACAATGAAATCCATACGGATTTCTCAGAAAAGAAAGCTTCCACCTTGCGGGCTTTATGCAGAACTCATTTACCACAGATAGAGAGCAACCCCATCGTGATGGAAGGATATCCTCACAGAAGGATATCCTCACACCACTGTGGCCAGAAGGCCGCACATACTTCCCCACTGTGGGCGTATGTCCTCACAAAGTGGACAGGAAGCAGGCACAGATGAAGATGACGAGCCAGGGCTAACCCACTAATGCTGACCTATACAGTAAAGAGCAATCCATTGTAACAAAAATTGCTTTTTCTGCACATGTCCACCGACATAATCTCTTCCATAATAAATATATACCCCAATGCAACTTTAGCAGCACAGTGCCGTCGTGCATTACACAGCCTGATGTACACTGCATGTCATGGAAGTGTCCATACAGAAAACCAGCAACCTTCATACTTCAACAATGTGACAAGTTCAACACGAAGCTTGATGCCAAAATTCCACTTCATGCAGTAAACACACTCTGAATTGTGTACACATTCAAAGAATTGCTGCTCGATCACCCTGAAACCTAAAGGGCAGCTGACAAAAAAGTTTTCATCTATTTTTTTGCTGCAACATGTAGCTGGTGGCCTGTTAGTCATAACATGGCACATCAATTGCTGCAGCGCCCGATAGACTATTATTTACAGCCTGTTTATTGCTGACCAGTTTCAGTTTCGGTTTGGGAGAGCTTCAAAAACAACAAGCCACCGGGTGCAACTAGTGCCATCTAGCATTTGCAGTGGGATAAAAAATGTGACCATGTGAGCACACAGAAGTGTTGCACAGTTCCGCATGACCTGCAACGCCTGCTCATGTCCTGTCATATGCCACATGTCTTGCACAACGTCGTCGATGCCGCTAACATCGTCGCCTGGCACCGACAAGTTTTCTGCAGCTGGTATTGTTTGGAGTCTACTAGCTCAAGTGCAGCAAAAGGGTAATGGCTGCTATGCCCCCAGAAGTCAATCCTGCATGTTATCTTAACAGCAAAATTTTGGTGTAAATGCTCCTCTAAACTACGCTGCACATAGAGAGCCCTCAGTCAAGCC
The DNA here is from genome assembly GCA_013339685.2 of Hyalomma asiaticum. Classification (NCBI taxonomy): domain Eukaryota; kingdom Metazoa; phylum Arthropoda; class Arachnida; order Ixodida; family Ixodidae; genus Hyalomma; species Hyalomma asiaticum. The sequence continues at coordinate 121,814,015 of CM023481.1, forward strand.
TGTGTGCATGGCAGTGCACCTTATCTCCAGTGTTTTGTGCAAGTAAAGATATTTCAAGAGATTGCGAAGAAAGCCTGCCAACCACCACCTTCGCCAACTGGCCCTCGCAGGTGCTGCTTTGTTGGAAGCAGGCAACTGAAATTGTACTTTGCTGCCGAGTTGACTAGTACACTCTAACAGTAGCTAAGCAACATTTCGAAAGATAAGGAATCAGTTTGCCAACAAAAGTAAGGGCACGCATGGTAGCTCTGAATGGCAGCTACTCTGCTTGCAGCTGCCATGTCAGTAACATAGTGCAAAGAACAAATGCATGAAATCAACACATACATAAATACAATTGGCCCATTTGTCAGCTCAAAATTTCTTCTACCAGATACATTACTCGGCATAAGTAAGCCAAGCTAATATTAGGAAGAGTTAGTCCAGATGCTATTATTGCCATATTTTTTGTGGCTCTCCGACATCTGTAACCTGAGTAAAGCAAAACAACAATCTTACCAGGCTCTTCCAGAGAAACGATCACGTAGGAGCTTTGGTGTCACTGTCAGTACTCCTTCCAAGCGCTGCTGGCAATCATGTACCTCCGTGTCAAGGTGCCAGTGAGATTGCATTAGATGACCTGTCATCAAAATCAGCACAGAAACAAGAAGAAAAACATTTACATACCAAGTGCCTACATTTTTGCCACAACTCCAGGCCGAATTTCAAATCCCAGAAAAAAGTTGGAAGGCCTATGGCCCCTCACCAGGTCTGCCCATTTCGAGCTGACAAGCAAAGTGCATGCATCGCACACTCACAATCGTGTCTGTCAATAACTGCATCAAGAAATGCAAGAATTTAAAATTACAAATTGTACATTGTTTGCTCTTCACATTATGGGTGCCACACTCCAAGATTGAGGGATGATGTCCAACACCGAGTATGCCACATAACATCAGTGCGTGACATCGCTCATGGTGACGTGTGCCACAAGACAAGTGTGTAACGACATCCCAAACCAATCAGGAGGTACTACTTCCAGCAACTGCCTCCGGGAAGGGAATGTTGCTGTTTTGTGGGGTTTAACGTCCCAAAACCAGCTCTGATTATGAGAGACGCCGTAGTAGAGGGCTCCGGAAATTTCAACCCCCTGGGTTCTTTAACGTGCACTGACATCGCACCAGCACACGGGCCTCAACATTTCGCCGGGAAGGGAATGAGTTGCCATGAGACCAGAGCACACTTCATACCACAGCGTTGGCAAGTGGCAAAGGGTGCCATTTTTGCAGTGACTCTTTCCTCCTGAAATCATGAACTAATTTGAAGAATTTTTGCTCGCTAACTGCAAGCGGGAGAAGTGCTGCTGTGGCCGCTCTGTCACACAGCCTGCAATACGAGAAATGTGCAGCCAAAAACTGTGTGTAACTCCCCCATTTAATCACGGGCCCCAGCAGAAGTTTCAATTATCGGCTCTGTCTTTATTTCATTTCACATGGAAAAACATACTCTTCATTGTATGGACATAAAAAGTACACGATACCCTACGGATACCAGCGTATAAAAAGCCAAATGCTTCATTATACAAAGAATTTCATTATATTTAAGGTTGTTATATCAAGGTTTAGCCATACTAAGACAGGCTACTTTTTTGGTGCCTCTAAAGTGACACACACACACATATTCACACACTACACATGTATACAATCTTGTTTTTTTTCAATGAACTCAAAACAAACACTAAGTTTGGAACAGGCAATGACCATTTTTTGATTACCATTTCCTTGCCCTTGCCTATGTATTCAAGTGCCCTCACAGTCTATGTGGTTTGCCGAGGAAGAGGGTGCAATTTCCAGCTATTTTTCAAATGCAACAAAAAATTCCCCGCGCCGTAGTCAGCACAATAATATTTGGCACACACCATGTTCACAGGAATCCTGGCTACTGATCAGCAGCGTTTTCTGACTATGTTCAAAAGTGTTGAAGGCCCCTTTAATGATCTCACTGGTAAAATAATTTTTTTATCACTGTACTTATTAGCACCTACAATAAACATTTTCATGATAAATCTAATATAAGACTATTTTCATGAACAAGGCTTTACAAATTAGGCTAAAGAAGAAAATCCAATACTATAAAGGAAAATAAGGGTCTTACTTAAGTGATCGAAGTCTGGATGCTGATGCGACAACTCTAGCCAAAGCTGAACCTACGAAAAGCACAAGCTCTATTAGTCTCAAATTGATTTTGAGAAGGTTTTCAACATGACTCTGAATAAATACAGTAAAACCTTGTTATAACGAAGTTGAAGGGGGAGCCGTAATTACTCCGTTGTAACCATTAGTTCGTTATAGCCAATATCCATGTCATCTATGGGAATTTCAAGGGGAGTTGTGATTGCTTCGTTATATCCAATAGTTCGTTATATCTGGGGTTCTACTGTATTACAAATTACATAAAGATCACTTGTGCACATATAGAAATGAACTAACAAAAGATAACGCCGTATTTACTACATGCTCACTCCTCTTTAAAAACAACTGAGAAAATGTGCAATCCTTTACATGGTGCAAGTTAGAATAGATATTCGTGCATATGCAGGTAATTTCTGCATACTTGTGCACCAATTTACACTGTAATAAAACAGGCTATATGGTGCTTTCACATAAACACCCAGGACATCAGTCTGAAATGTTCAGAAAAAAAAAAATTTCAAAAGGTCAGGCATTTTGACAAATAGAACAGTTCAATGAATGCTGCTAATGAACAGTAAATAACATGAAGTATAATGTATAGGAAATAGTAAGCATATTTAGCATGATAAGTGTATTTCAACTTTTAATCAAATGTTAACTTCAAATGTTGAAACTGCCCTTGCATAATAAAATAATTAAAAACTCACATGAGCTCACCACTTTAATTCTAACTTCAGTGCAACAGTACAAAGCAAAGTATACAAGGAATTTTTTCCTAAAAGAGGCAGATCCACTTTAAACAAAACTGAGATAAACACAAGTGGCTGTTATTGACAAGATGGTCGAGCCTGCTTTAATAATCAAGCCACCTCGAACTTAAACTGCAGTTGAAATGCAGGTAGCCTACTATAACCGACATCCAGGAGTAAATGTTGGATTTGGCTCATGTGCAAGTGCTCTCATGTGAAACTACGCAAACGAGTGCAAGTACAAAGTCTGCAGGAATAGTGGTGAATTCATATACAAATGAGCATCTATTATAACTGCCAACATACCCTACGCAATTTCCACACCACTTTCCAACTATGTAGCTGTTACAGAGTTAGCACATGCAAAGCTCTGCAAAAATGCCATACAGTGTGGCAGATGTGGAAGAAAACAAAAAGGCAGCAAGGATGAACCAATCATAATGGTGCAAATTATCAGGCTGTCACATACAGTACCTCAGGCCAAAACATGGCACAGAGATGATCTATAACTTTTTTCTTTAGCACCTCGTCCTCTGCCGACCAGCTTGTCTCCGAATCGCACTTGCTGAGTGAAACAAACAGGACACACTGCACTTCACTTGGAATGATAACTAACCGCCACATGAACACATACAGGTTATTTCACTACTGCAATAGTGAAAGAAGGGGTTATTCTCTAATGAAGTTTTTCTCTGAAATCATTACAATGACTAGCTACTGTGAACCACAGTGTTAAAAGCTGTAATAAACAATCTGGAGCTATAACTTGAAACTCCATTATGTGTAATTCCCATGGCACATAAAGTATCTGGCTGGAGAAAAATTTACGAACTTGCATTCAACATCCCCACTGCCCATAAAATGCTGTTACAGGTTCCTTTGATTTTACATGTTCCTTTTTTCTTATACAAGTAGCACTCTGCTCTGAGAATGCAAGAAGACATATTTACAGTACCTTTCTGAAGAGGTAGAGCCACCGTTCACAATGACACATTTATTAACAGTTGCTGTTGGAGAGGCAAGCCTCTTTCCAATTACACTGTGGAAAGAACAATAAAGCATACCTAAAAAAGCATGACAAACATGTGCTTAAACAATTCTGCCTAAACCTCCTAACATTTTGATAACCAGTGCAAGAGATTTCGTCTTTTTATTAAAGAAGACCCAGTTTAACTAAAATGTTCAGAAGTGTAAGAGCACAGCTGTGAAAAAGAAAAGACCAGGAAACTTCACTAAAATGAGGCCTTTTTATGTGAGGTTTCACTGGACTTGGGTTAAACGAGATGTAACAACTATATTGCATTTGGCAAAGAAGAAGAGCAACCAAAGGTATGAAAATCTACTATGCAGAATTATCAATAACTTGTATTTCATATACATAGGATTAATGCACCACATAGACGTTAAAGATGTCACTCATCGAGAGCACAGTACACAGCTGTAGTAAAGCTAGTCGCTCTAGTTTGCAATGCATTGACAGTATCAAAGCACCGTTGTATACTTTTCCAGGAGCTGCAACTGTGATTAGCTTAACCAGTTAAGACAACAACTTAGCTGTTGCAGGGTAATGTGAGTTGTGACTGTGATTAGTTTAACCAGGGGAGACAACTTAGCTGTTGCAGGGTAATGTGAATTTAACCAACAGAGACTTACTAATCCTAAAACGTGTAGCTGTCACGCATTCAGTGCAATGGCAAAACCTCCTCAACGCTTTTTTTGTGTTGTGCATATTCAAGTGTTGAAAAGGCTGGTAGAAGTAATATGAAGGACCTTTGGCAGTTATTCATTTCAGCCAATGACCCTGCAGTGTCATGGTGCAACAAATACAACAAAACTTCATGAAGTACTATAATGCATATGCTGCTCCAAGCACTGAATGTATAGAGTCCTGTGCGAAATTTGTAACAAAACTATTGGCAGAGATAGAGCAAAAGTTCACCGTAGGTGTGGAAACTGTTGCTTCCACCGCTCGCACTCAAGCTTGAGTTCATCATTCAAGACAGAGCCTCCAGGTTCATTATCTCTTTCTTCATACAAGTAATTGTCTATAGCTTCAAGGATCTGTTGAACTTGGGCTGTAGCATTAGTGTTGAAGTCCTAGACACAGAGGAATAGAAAGTTCACCAGGTTTCACTTTACCACAAAAGATCAAGATACATCAATATAGAAAATGTTTAAGGGGGGGACACTGCTCTTAGAGACAAAATTTCATGAAAAAAATCAATTTTTGGAAAGTGGTATTTTTGCAACATACAGGCAGTGCTGCAGATGCTGACCAAATTTCTCAATCTCGGACTGACACTTCAGCCACAATAGCAGTTTATATCCCCAAGGCAAGCTATATTTTGGCTATCAAAAAGAAAGAAAAATGGGCTTTTTTCATGCCAAATTGCTGCTGAGCTACATATGTTGCAGTAGTAGGCATCGAGGTTATATCCCCAATAGCCACAAATCACCTGCAAGTATATTTCAATACTTTGTATTACATTTGGTTCAAAATTAGTTTTATTTGTTTTCTTGCTTTTTCTCAGAACATGCTTTCACTCACTCTGCTTGTTTAGTACGGCGATTTCTCAAAGTCTAGAAGAGATACAGCTGTAATTCTTTTTTATGTGATGCTGAATGCATAGAGCTTGAACTGCTGCAAGCAGATTGTTCTTTTTCTCTTTCTATAATTTTTTATCTGCTTTTGTTCAAGTTCATTAGTAGCTGTGGCATAAACATCTAAGCTTTGATGAGCTTCTTAATTGTTATTTGTTGATGGATTTAAAAACTGCTTGCAGCAGTTCATTCCTTATGTATTCTGCTTTGCATTCATGCCCTAAATTTAACTTTCTGCCCAGTTGATTTTTATCTATTGTCTTACCAATTATTAGTAATTAACATCAAATTATTTTGATAACTAATTGAGTGACAGAAAAAATAACTGCATTTTTGAAATCAGCAGAAGAAAATACATGTACCTGTGCTTTTAAATTGAATTTGGTTAAAAAAATAAAGAAAATAGATTCAGGTACCATGTCCCCCCTTAAAGGAAGCTCTTCCGTGGCTTTCGAATATTACAGCAACACCACCCCAATCAAGAGCTTCACATGGCTACCATGCAGGCAGAGAGGCCAAAAATTTCCAAGGTGCTCTGGGCCACCCCGTAGAGGCTAAAGCCAAGATCTGTAACCTAGGAGTCCAAACCCACAACCTCTGGCAGTCGAACATCATGTAAATTCTCAAACCAACATATCCAATACTGGTATGCGTCACAAATTATTTTGTTATCTTTGTGATGTGAATGGCAGGGATGTGAAGTTCCCAATATCAAGACCTGTCAGTCAGGTTCGTCATACATTTGTGCCCTTGCAGGCCAATTTATGTTTACAGTCAAACCCGTCTATATCGAACCTATCTGCATCGAATTACCCCATATATCGAACAATTTTTTAACATAGTAACGTTACAATGAGAATATATAGCAAAAATTATGGCTATATCGAACAAAAATAGCAGCCACTATCGATATACCGAACTTGAAGCAGCACAAAAATGCTCCGGCAGTTGGCTTTCTCATGCGGCAACCAAGCGAGCTCATCTGAAAATTGCGATGAACCACTCGAGGAACTTGGACGATTTTTTTTGTTTAGCCAGCTGTCTGAGTTCCCGGGTGCCATTTGTCATGGGACTGCAGCAACAGACTTCGTATAAATCAGCAGACAGAGTGATTTACTGGTATAAATGTATTTATAAAACATAACAGAAGAGCAGTCACATGGCAAGTTTACAATGAAATGAAATGTCCACTATGATTTGAGTAATTCTAGCAAGATGGTCAAAGTTACACAAGGTTATACTGAACAGCTTTCCTCGTGCGGATAAGGTAATCATGTAATCGTGATATGGAGATCATGTGAGTGAAGCAAATTTTAGTTGTGGATGAACTTAAGCTAGCTAGCAGATGAATACAAGCTAGCCCTGTACGATACGTGGGTTCTATGCCATAACTGAGAGATTAGAAGCTTTGTAAAAAATAGCTACTACACTTATCCCAGGATAGATTTGATGTAAGGTAGATGCCAAGATATTCATATAATGGGTTATCACAAATTAAAGCGACCAAACAGCACAACACTGAGGCAGTAGCTTAGGTCAAGGTCATTTGGAGAACATAATGTTCAAAGAAACATTTAACAGCGGGGTAGATAATGCAGTCATCAACTAACCTAACTCAGTTAGCAGGGAAGTGATTTAATATGTATTAAAAAGAGTTATGGACCGAGGACACCGCCTTGGGGGACACCCAGTATGATGTCTCGAAAGTGAAACAAAATCTGTGCACTACTGTAAATTGAAGTTGCAAATGAGAAGTTAAGAAGCCAAGACGCCATTAATAAATCTAAGCAAAAGGTAAAAAATTAGCAACCAAACACTGATGAAGCATAGTATCAAAAGCTTTAGCGAAATAAAAAAAGAGGCAGTCAGTTTGATTGTTAGCAATAACGTTAAAGTGAAGGTCAGATATGAAATCAAATAACTGTGTGTCACACGAATGGCCCTTGTTGAAACCATACTGACAATAGACAAAAGTCATTCGGTTCAAGAAGACCGTAAATATGAGAAGTTATTTTCAAGTAATCTACAGTTTATGCACATTAGTGAAACTGGTTGGTAATTACCAGGTAAATTCCTGTCACCAGATTTAAATAGGCGAGACACCCTCGAGATCTTCTGGTTCCGTGCCTGCCAGGACTTTCATCAAATTTTGTATTCTCACGACCTTTAGAGCAAGGAAAGAGGAGGGGCAGTCACAGCCAGAACACTTTTTGAAGAGGCGCTGCAACACTTCCCCAAGAAATCTTCGAATGACATCACCAAAGGAGTTCATCACCTCACGAATCGCCTTTGGTTCCTTTTAACTGAATGTTCATAATATAAAGAAGAATTGGAACCTTGTAGTCGGCCATCCTCTCTGGCGCCTTACAGTGGGGTTCTCTCTTGAGCGCTCTGTTGAAGAAGACGCCGCTCGTGCTCGAGGTCCGTGCCTGTTTGGACAAGACCGTTGCCGCAGGGCTGCGTCTAGTTGCACCTAATAAACACCTTAACAACGTGGTGGAGGTGCCGGGTACTTAAGTCATCCACGCTGGAACTACGATCCCGTACACTGCCCTCTGCTATGCCTCAGGACGCCTCCCAGCAGAGGTCTCCTGCTCCGGCCGTATGTTCCGGTGTCCCTCGCCATCGCGACCCTCCTGTTTTCACTGGCGCGGATGACATGGACGTAGACGACTGGCTCACTACCTACGAGAGTGAGTGCTCATAACAAGTGGGACGAGTCAGCAAAACTCAGCCACATGTTGTTCTACCTTGCGGGGGTCGCAAGTCTATGGTACAGCAATCACAAAGCTGATTTACCAACATGGTCCGCATTCAAGACCTCGCAGGGAAATGTATTTGGCCGTCCTGCTGTTCGTAAGCTGCGAGCGGAGCAGCGCTTGCGCGAACGAGCACAGCAGCCAGGCGAATCCTTCGCCAGTTACATAGAGGACATTCTCGAGTTGTGCAAACGAGTGGACGCGACGATGTCTGAAACGGATAGGATCAGAAATGTCCTGAAAGGCATCGAGGCCAAGAGTCCTCAGTCAGTTACAGAAATTGTCACACTGTGCCAAAGCTACGAAGAGCTGCGCTGGCAACACTCGCTGACCCGTCGACCTTCGTTGCGGAATGAACATCTAGCTGGGTTGACCGCCACTAATGACCAGGCATCATTACTCGCAGAAGTAAAGTCCTTTGTTCGTGAGGAAATTGCACGCCAACTCTCCTTGATGGCCTTCACCCAGCCACAGCCTGCTCAACGGCCTTTGTCAACTCTTGTGCCTCCGTTGCAGCACGCGATTGAACAGGAAATTGCCGCTGCTATTGCTGAATACCATCAGCACCTTTCGGCGCCTGCACCGCTGAGCTACTCTGAAGTTGTTGCGAGGCCTCAACCAATAACGGTAGCTGCACCACTCAACTATACAGGCGCCGTCACTACGCGCCAACCCCTCGCTTCAGGCGTTCCTCCTATTTACGCTGGCGTCATGGCCAGGCCTCGACTGCAGCCCAGCATGCAGTCATACCAGCAGCCGCACCGTGCATCGCGTCCTGCCCCAATGACCCGGTGGCGGACCTCTGACAACCAGCCGATATGCTTTGCATGTGGCTACGCTGGTCACATTGCACGTTATTGTAATCGCGTTCAGCCGCCTCGAGCCGCATCACCCATCAGAAGTCAGCCCAGCCCCCCATACTACGACACTCCTTCGCCTACGTCGCCCACACTGCGTTCGACACCGGTGACACGCCGTTCACCATCCCCACGCCATTGCTCCCTGTCGCCGATGTGGCCTCGTCCCGTTGTTCGGAACGAGGAAAACTAGTCGTCGCAGTCCACGAGGCAAGGGCTACGATACCATCAAAATGTGAAAGTCCTCATCGCAGTCCTTCGAACGTTATCTAAGTGTTTATTGACGATATTCGCGCATCTGCACTAGTGGACACGGGAGCCGCCGTGTGTGTTATGGATGCTACGCTTTGCCGCTCACTTGGGAAAGTCACGACGCCACTTTCTGGACTGCCCCTAAGAACAGCCAGTGCTCAGCATATTCAGCCGTTAGCAACTTGCGCTGCTCATGTTCTCATCGACGACGTCCTATATGCTATAGAATTCATCGTCATCTCCTCATGCTCTCACAATGTGATCCTAGGTTGGGATTTCCTCTCGCGCCACAATGCTGTCATCGATTGCGCATGGGCAATCGTAAAGAAGAATTGGAACCTTGTAGTGGGCCGTCCTCTCTGGCGCCTTACAGTGGGGTTCTCTCTTGATCGCTCTGTTGAAGAAGACGCCGCTCGTGCTCGAGGTCCGTGCCCGTTTGGACAAGACCGTTGCCGCAGGGCTGCGTCTTGTTGCACCTAATAAACACCTTAACAATACTCATATATTTTTTCAACAGGTAGAAATAAAGCCAATCGCCTGTCAGCACTTGTCACTGCATTCCAAACCACTAGCAGAAACAAGTAAAAAAAAATCGTGGCAGTAATCCATATGATAACTGGCAAAAAACACTAAGTGGCACTAACCCACGTGATAACTGTCCATCTCTGCTTTGCCTGGTACGCTGCACTGAGCCGTACTTCTACTTGCATCTGATAATTCAAACTTCTTATAACTCGAACAAAATTCCGGGGCTCCCTCAAGTTTGAGTTAACAAGAGTATACTGAATTGTAATGTGCTTGGTAGACTTATTAGGGCAAATTACTTCTCAGAATTTTTTAAAATTACTGCTGATAAGTGAGGGTGGATCCTGAATATTTCTTCTTGGCAGTGCCTTATACTTTACAGTAAGCTTGCAGGCATTGTTTGTGTTAATCCCAGCAGGAAGCAGTACTACTACAATTTTCTGTGATGAACAAGTGTACCTTTCCGTAGTGATCAAGCTTCTTCAGTAAGCTAGTAGTTAGTTTTATAGTTTTATTCCATATAGCGATTACTGGCACAAACTTGTCGGTTAACTCTAATACTTTATCATCATCATCATCACTTATTGTCCTTTAAAGATTCCTTCCAGGCGCGCATTGGCTATGGAAACGCTCTTTCTTAGAGGAACGCTCTACCAGCTCGCAAAGAAGGAGAACGCGCCCTCACCCGCGAGAGACAACGTTGGCGCAGGCAGCGTCTCCTAGTCAGTTTCTTGATTGAGAAATACCGAATGCTCGCGTTGGAGAAGCGTTCACCGGCAACCCATGTATATATATATATAGGCACTGGATCTTGACTTGCAATGAAGTGCCGGTGGGAGATTTCACTTGTGCATAGTTGAACCATGAGGATTCGTAGCGTGCGCGTTAACTAAATTAATCCGGAACTCGGCACGATCTACGATGAACCTCCCGAGCTTCGCCCACTCATCATCATTCACTCCGTGGATATGCTGTAATTTTTTTGAGATATAAGCCCTCAAAGTAGACAGAAAAATGCTTCCTGGGCCGATTTTGAGGATTTTTATAAAAATATCTACGCTCCCCATAAAATGTAAAAATAATTGAACACAAGCAAAAGCATGCATATAATTACTGAAATAAATTTCAGCCTCCTATCCCTAGTATAGCTTGTGTAATTAATAACCAAAGTTGGTGGCCAAAACAGAAGAGCAGGTAAGCGCGGCACTCCACCTCTTCGTCATTATTGATTCCCGGCGCTTCGAAAAAATTTTTGCTAGCAAAACCAACTGCAGATCTCTTCTTTCCACTCATCGGGCAGCAATAGATAAAATTTTGAAATAAATTTAAGAGGGCGACCAGCCATGCATTGTTCGATCTTACGTGGAATCACCCAGCTGCTTAATGTGCCTTCAAATGCTTCATAATTGCAAACGAGTTGGCTGCACCATCTTATTTGCGGTGGTTGTGGAGTCATGTTATGCAGCGAGGCAACACAGCAGACTACAGGGAGGGCACCAAGCTATAATTTGTACAGTAAAACCTCGTTATAATGAAGTTGAAGGGGGGTGGTAATTACTTCATTATAACCATTAGTTCGTTATAACCAATATCAATTTCATCTATAGTAATTTCAAGGGGAATTGAGATTACTTCGTTATATCCGATAGTTCATTATATCCGGGTTCGTTATAACAAGGTTCTACTGTATATTAACAAAAATTAAATGTAAGTAAGCTTTTGTGTGTGTGCATTCATGTAAAAAAGTATTGTGTGCACTGGCTTTCGGGGCCCACTCTTTTGTACTACAATACCAGTGGTGCACATATGCCTGAAGGGTGCATGCTGGCAGACGAAGCTGTGGCGAACTCATACATTTCCTAGAGTTCTTGTGATTTGGCCCAATACGATTTCAATCTTTCCACATAAGATTTCATTATTTTCAGCATCATCAGGATTGAATTAATGGAAGATGGCTGCAACTGTGCTCCTGCCCTGAAAAAGGGGCTCATAAGAGAATGTTGCAATCTCACTTTTTTATGCTTGTTTAAAAAGAGGTCATGGGATAATTTTTGATAATTTTGTACGATGGATGAATTTGAAATCCTGGCCCTCCAACCTATAATATACATTGTTTCATTGCATCGTCTGGGTTGATTTACGGCAATAAAAACACAATTTCGATTTCTTCGTGAGCATGCGCCTCAACTCTGCAGCTGACATGATCTCAGAGGCTACCATTGCCTCCAAGATTTCATGCACCCACTAAGGCCAAGAAAAAAACAAACCATACTCTAGCCTTGATTCTGTACGGTGGCACCACACGAGGACATACTCGGTCCATCTATTTTCTAACTCAGTAGCTACCCTATAAATCTATTATTTTAGAGCTAATAAAAATTATCGATGTTTTAAGTTTTTAAATATCACGAGGTGACGTCACTGGATAGTGCCTATGTCAGGCTGCGGTGTCACACGCTCGTTCCAGGATGCGCAGAGCGCTAGGATTTCAAACGGGCATTACTAAATGTGCACTGAGTATTGCACCAAAATATTTTGGTATCAGCATGCCAAATGCTTACTGAAGCAGTAAAAATTACAACCAGACAGCTCCACATTCTTTTTGAGACCCCTTTAAACAGTTTGTGGCATCACAAGCTAGTCTAAGTCAGCTCAGACTTGACAGAAAATACTGCTTTTGGGCAATATGAAGAGAACTACTCGTCATGAAGCAAAAAGAGTTGCTGACCTGTTAACTTAATTGATTCCTCACACTCGAAGCATTTTTCTGTCATCAACATCAACAATAAATATATTCAGCTTTGATTTAACACACATGACTTGTACACTTAACAGCGATGGGAATGGCCGGAAGTGTTTTGCAGCAGAGTTTGCAGCAGCAAAAAGTGGCGATTTGTAGCAGCTTGCCAGGGCAAGAAAAGAGGATAAAAGCAACTAACTTCTTTTGAAACAGATGTGAAACAAGTTTAGACATTCGCTCAAACGGGTAAATACTGATTTAACATAAGAGCTGTGCTAAAATGACAACAGAAGTGCACCAGAATGTTAGTAGACAAACGGCAGAGTAAGACACCAAAACAACATTACGAAAAGTACATGAAGCAAGCCAATTTTAAAAACTTCCATGCTGGCAAGACATTAAAACATGGTTTTCAGTCAGCAAAGCAGATGTTATTTCAAGTCAGCATAAGAGATACTATTAAATGACAACACAAAGTACTTAGCTGTCAAAAAAAATTTAGCTTCCCTATACTGAAATATTAAACTTTTTAAAACTGTATGTTGATAGAGCACTACGTATAATTAACTTCAACACAGGATAACATATTTATCAGTGATTTCAATAAATTGAAGAAACACAAAGGACACTGAGGTAATAAATTGAAACATTTTGTGGACACCAGTTGTCAAATGCTTAACTGTGCATGTGGTCCTTTGCAAGTGCGCCCGATATCGTACCGCAGCAGAGAGGGGCAGTCGGCAGCGCTGGTACACAGTGGTGATAGTAAGAACATAAGGCTTTCTTGGTTCCATTGAAATCAATGTTTAGAACAAATGGAAGTCACATCATTGACAAGGGTAATACCTGGCCAGTGATCTTCTCTAGCAGCAAGACAAGTGTTGTCTCATGTTTTGAGATGCCACAAAGTCGAGAGAAGGCATTCTCAAGATGTCCAGAAAAACAATCAATGAGATTATTTTTATCCCAAATACAAGTGTTGAATGCACGGCTCCTGTAAAATGTTCTGAATTTGAGTGGCAAATAATTTTACGAAGCCCTTCACACATAGCTGCAGTGCCACCAACCACTCCTAGAATTTGTATGGGTGCTCCATTATAGAAGCAACTCTAGACTCTTTTTTTTTTTTAAGCAGTGCATAATGGCAGCTGCGATAGAGGGTGTTGGATGATTCTTTTCGACTTAACCTGTGCACAATGTCACAAAAAAAGTCATGGCCATGAAAAAGGTGCTGCTCTGCTTCCACAAAAGCTGCACCACGAATAGACAGCCTCCAGTGTTGTGAGTGACAGCAAAATCCTGCTCACAATCTTAAGGCTCCTGTTTTGTAGCAGCATTAGAGCTGTTTTATTTGTAGCATGCATTAATGAAATGTAACAGCATTCCCATTCCTGACTCAAGAAAACATTTCCCTTGTCCATTACAACAAGGAAAGTTGTCTACTTTCCCACCGATAAATTAAAACACTAGTGTGCTGCGATGTCCACCATCTCGCATCATCAATTTCTGACACTAATGCAGAGAGAAGGGCTTTTATGATGCCTGTTTTGTCTAAGCCACATGGCATTCAAAAGAAACTGCAGTTATTTCTATAACATTTTGTTTTAGACTATATGCTCACATAAAGCTTGCGAAAGACAACTGGCTGCAGAAGAGTGTAGTTTTATCACTACACTGGTTACCAGAACTTGCATAGCATACCCATTTCTTTCTTTATTCTCCTTTTTCTATTTAGTCCTTTATGAATGAAAGGCAAGCCCAGCTTGGTGAACTACTTTAGCCCAACTGGACAAACAACAAACCCACATTTTCCATTAGAACTGTTTTACTTCATTAATGACAAGACCACTATATCACACATGCTTGCATAACAAAAAGACTCTGCAATAAAAGCATCACTTCAGCCCCTGCATGAATCGAATTGTCCCTTCAATGCATCAAGACATATACCAAAGCAGCATTTAATATTTTTAACACCTGCTCATCATAATCATAATAATCCTCAGCTATACCTAAGGGAAGGCCTGTCCCAATGACTTCTAGTTTGCCATGTCTTGTGCAAGCACATTCCATATTTATGCCTGTGGACTTCTGAATTTCATCATTGATATTTCTAGTGTACTGACAAACTTTACCAAAAGAATTAGGAGATATAAGAAAGCATTCAGTCATGCAATGACAATTTGCTGCTGATGCATAACAAAGCAAGTCACTTTCTAAATTATCTCTGCAGGAACAATTAAGCTTTTAATTAAAGATACATAGCTACATAACACAGTGCAAGTGTGTTTATTTCACTTGGCTCAAAAAATGCATCAGAGACACAAGACAAAAACATGATGCATGTGAAGTACGAAAACAAGAGCAATAAACATTTTAGGCAAGATTTTACATACCTCATCCCACGAGGAAGTAGCAGTAGGTGCAGTATGCTCTGACCAAGGACTAAAAGCTGCCCCACTTGAGCAATCCATGCAGTATACCCTGAAGAAAAAAAAAGAGAAAAGGGTATTACACCATTTACCCAACAATGGTGTAAAGCCTACTCGTTTATACACCACACACAGGATGCTGCCAACAGTGCTACACAAGATGCCACATTTTGACAATCAGATAAAGCAGTCATGTTTTCTTATTTTGTGGAACCTCAAGCTTGGGATAAGCCTGGTGGTTTAAACACCCTAATAGGTGCCCCCAAGGGTGATATCAGCTACCCCACTTTTTTTTCTGATCCAATCTGCTGTCTTCATATGTCTTAGTGTTGCGCCCATCATTTTCCAGTCCACTGCACACTGCTAAATCCTTAACTTCTTCTAGAGTTTCTTTATTCTCAAAGTTTCTGTCCCATATGCTAGCACAAACCAAATGCAATGACTGCATTTTCTGCTTTAAGGACAGCGGCAACATCAAAGTTATGATTTTGGAGTGCATGCCATATTCATTCCAGCCCATCCTTATTCTTTGGTGAAATTACATAAGCTGGCTGTTAGTAATTGACCTAGATACAAATACTCTTGTACATACTCTAAGATCTGGCTGCCAATTGTTAACTCTTGTTCTCTCACTAGGTTATTATATGCTGTCTCTTGGACATATATCTTCAACCCCACTCTGATATATTCTGAGCTGAGTCCTACAATAACTTGTGCCGTTTGCGAGTCTTACTGTTCAAGTCATCAATCTCATCAGAAAACCATAAGTTGCTGAGATATTCTCCATTGATTTTTATTCGAACTTATTTCCAATCTAGTCATACGGATATTTGTTCTAAACATGCAATGAAAATTGAAGTGATTGTATCTCCCTGACTGACCCCTCTCTCAAAAGCACTTTTTTTTTACTTTTCTTGTGAGGAAGCATTGTAGCTGTCGAGTCTCTGTAGATGTTAGCTAAAGTGTGTTCATATATATGTTGTAAAGAAGCATTGGAACGTCATAGTGGGCCGTCCTCTCCAGCGCCTTGCAGTGGGGTTCGCTCTTCAGCGCTCCACTGAGGAAGATGCCGCTCGTGCTCGAGGTCCGGACTCGTTGAGACACATTGCTCGTGTAGTCACCGCATGCTCCAGGGATCGCGACTTGAGCCGTTGATCAAGCTACCGGTCGGCCCTTACGCTAGCGTTGAATAAACGCTTTTACAATATATATATATATATCACACTGACATGCTACCATTGCATAACTAAGTACCCCTTGGTGATTCAATGCTTCCATGACTGCGCTGGTATCTATACCAAGTTGAATGGCTTCTTATGGCCTATGAACATAGGCGTGCACACGGTCCCACATGAGAGAGGCTCAATTTTTACAGTAGTCCCCCCTCCACCCTTTCATTCGGCCCCTTAGAAAATTACCTC
The DNA here is from genome assembly GCA_013339685.2 of Hyalomma asiaticum. Classification (NCBI taxonomy): domain Eukaryota; kingdom Metazoa; phylum Arthropoda; class Arachnida; order Ixodida; family Ixodidae; genus Hyalomma; species Hyalomma asiaticum. Next base: position 121,830,522 of record CM023481.1, read on the forward strand.
TGAAGTGCGCAAAGATATGCAATGCGAATGATGACCCGTTAAATTGTTAAATTGGAGAAGTCATAATTATATCTGTGTGGTTACACTGCCCTTTAAAACTGGGGCATATGTTTTGCAATTTAGACAAAGCGGAACGCTTAAACACATCCGAACTGTCACAGAGGCCAGTTGTTTAGAGAGACAGAGGTTGTTTAGAGAGTGGGATTCTGAGATACACAGCGCAGCCCACGGGACGATAGCTAAAGCTATTTTTCTATTTTTCTTAAGTATCATCAGAAATTCTGCAACTTTCCCTAGTAGTCAAGAAGGGTCATGTCCCCCCTGACCCCCCCTCCATGTGCACGCCTATGCCTATGAAAGCCATACAAAGGGTCTTGATGTACTTGGCTAGTTTCTCAATTGCATGGCTGATCACATGACTGCAATAAATTATAGAGTAGCACTCCCTGAAGCCAGCACACTCCCTAGGTGTCTCTACACTATATATCTGACAAGGTACTCCATTGTTTAAGGACAAGCAGATTTCTTTCAGTGCATGTTTTGCCAGTACACCCAGGTCAGTTTCTCAGCAACAGGGGCTGACACATAGTTACAGGTCCCATGGTTATCTAGGCACATTAGGGCAATATACTGTTGCGTTCCAACCATGTGTAAAATATACTGGGTTTTTATGTACCAAAACTGCTCACTGGATTTCAGAAATTATACTGCAGCAGAAGCCTCTGAATAAAAAGTGATGCCCAGGGTTAAAATTTTCTACATTCTGTCCACTAAGAGCGTGGCTGCCATGGCTAGCTGGGAGGCACACCCACAATGTTGTGCTAAGAAACAGAGCACCATAATCAGTGCAGTATGCATTAACAGTATGTGCAAAAAAGCATTTCCTTTGAAAGTGCACCACAACTTAAAGATGAGATTTCAAAGTATAGTACTCTGCTAAAAAAAGACAACAGCTAAAAACGAGAGCTGTTGATTTAACCAATGATCCTTCAATTTGTCTACTTATTTATACAATAATGTAAACCTTGTACAGTGCTCAGCAAATTAAACGTGATACTCTGAGCACATGACTGCCGTTGCTTTCTGCATGATCGCTTTGCATTAGAGACACCAAGCTGATTCATTGTGGCACTCAATGAAACCAAGACACTTTGTGAAGCATCGTGATTCAGTCTGGCCCCTCTGTGATCACCCAGAGCACTCCAGTAGAACAAAATGCGCTGACCATCACACGATCAGAGTATCACGTTTGAACCGCTGAGCACTGTACAGGTTCAAGCAGGGTGGGTGAAAGAAAAATAAGTTGAATATCAAAACAAGCATAAACAAACCTAATAATGTTTCAGAATCTTAGATTATGGGGAAAGTGAATGAATCATTCCAATCCCTTACAGAAAGTACAAGTAAAAAATTAAAACTTGGATAAGCCTGTACATGCGAAATATGACATTGGCAAGTTCAAATGATGGTGGCAGGTATGCCTGTGTGTCAAGTACGACAGATAAGATGATTCGTTGATTGCTAGATCCCAATTCCAAAGTAAGCAAAGAAATTGTAATCGAAGAGTATTCTGTCTTTTTTGAAGCATTGAATACCATTAGCCTGCACTATATCAGATTTGTGAGCTATACAGAGAAAATTTGGAGTTTTTCTCAGTACCTTTTCAAAACAGGTAACATGTTTTGGAAACCGTTCCCAATATAGCACATGCATACTCAAGTTACAGACTAATTAATGAGTTGTACACAAGTAAGTGTACACTTGGGGGTGAATTATGATTTAAACATAATTATGACAACAAAAATTATGATTTAAAACATAGAGTTTACAGACCACAAAAGAGCAAATGTTATATATATGTACATCCCAACTAAGGTATCAATAAGTGGGTCACCTGATTACAAGTACCCAGTTTCCTCTAAGTGTTGATGAACCTAGCCTGCATGTAAAGGAGAGCAGAGTTTTGTGTGTGAGAAGCAAAGGCAGCTTTATCAGTGTTAAGTTCCATATCCCATGTTTCACACTATTCAAAAACGTTAGCAAGAGTGGAGTTAAGATTGTTCTGATCGTTAGTGGTCCATCGCAGTGGTTATGGTGCTTGGCTGCAGACCCAAAAGATATAGGTTCGATGCCAGCCGAGGTGATCGCACTTTCAATGGAGGCGAAAATGCTGAAGGCCTGTGTACTATGCACGTTCAAGAACATGAGGTGGTCAAAAGTCCCAGAGCCCTCCACCACGGCATGCGTCAATCACATCGTGGTTCAGCTGCAGTGATTTCTTGAAAAGCACATAATCACCTGAAAACAGCCCGATTTGCATATTAATGTCAATTACACACTGATTATATTGTTCATGTACATTAGAAAAGATAACAGTCCTAGTAAGCACTTCTATTCCGCTAAAAGTAGTGAAAGGAAGACAGGGGCAGCAAAACAGTGACAAGTATAGTGGAACTGCAACAGCGTGCCACCACTTACAGCTCTCGGCCCTTCAGGTGATTTGTCTATTACTTTCTACTGACAAGTATACTCAGCTTGTGTAAGTGAAACAGCCAAACAGGCCACAATATAAACAATATTGGAATTATTACAACCCTATTTGCACGTCTTACAAGGTCCAATCTGCCCCATTTGTTCACTTGCTGCAGTAGTTCTACACTGTCATTAAATTTGACAGGAAAAAAAAAAAAGAAGAAAAAGTAAATGCTTACGGGGACTCGCTCAGTTTCAGTGACATATACCATATGACGATGCAATATCTCATGCGTGGTTCAGGCAAACCAGCATATGCAAATGAATACCACTGACACATAACGAGTACACAGCAATCATGAAAAAGCGTATGTCACAGAATCGATATTATGTAGCCGCCTTACTATCCGACCTTCCCTGGGAAAAAAAAAAAAAAAAACGCACAGCAAGACAATCATGCAATCCAGTAATGAAATTCCAATCACTGTTAGCAAGGGGCAAGACAAACGATACAGGCTGCCGACACAACTGTTACGTCGCCAGATTCTCCGTGAGCAGTATGACTTCAGCTGAGTGGTAAGGTGCCACGTGAAGGTCTTACATATTCTGCAAGGGTAACACTAGTAATAAGGGCATATGCAATGCAACACAAACAGTATTCAAATAACGCTGCTGTTTCGAAAAGCTGCAAAGACGGTCTGAAATAAATAGAGCAGGAATGAAAGGTCACTAACATTTTCCATACGGCTACTCAAGGAGCATCCGAACACTTGAGCAGCACCGCTAATGTTCGATCTGTTAATAATCGGTAAAGCGGCTTCTATTGCGCTGCTGTCGAACAAAGCTCGAAATGCAAGTAAGTGACTCTGGCTGCTTGAACAACCTTCAATCCTTTCAGTAAAGTGGGTGATCGTAAAGCGACCTATTCCGAACCTCATCCGCCGCACAAATACGACTGCGCTGAAATTGCAGGCAAATACTAAAAGGTATATCCCATGAATGCGGGGCGGCAACTTACACGGTCTCATCGTCACTTTGAAGCCCATTCCTTTCCAAGGCGATGCTGTGTCCTGAAGCTAGAGGCTGAACGCTGATAATGAAATAGGTAAAACGTGTTAGCACACCGAAAAGCACGGAACCTACGTCGCAGAATAACACCGCTTACCGTTCTATCTTGCTTCTACGGAGGCTCGTTGTCATCTTGAGGCCAGCTGCTGATGTCCACGAGCCCAACGGATTCACTGTCGCGCAATCAACTAAATTTTCGGAGTTGAACCATTGAATGGGGACGTAAACGCACGCGAGAGAAGATCAAGCAGAAACCGAACAAGCGAGGCGAAAAAGCCGTGCTCATTGTGGCCAACGCCAACGGCCGGATTCGACGTCGGATCAGTCAGATCATGACGTCACATCCGCACAGCTGTCGCTTCGTGACCGGCATTCACCTGAATCCTGCTGGGCGCGAAGTACTGAAAAAGAGAGAGAGAGGGAAAAAAAAAACAAAACACTCGGCGATAGCCGTTTCTGCTGCTGCCATATTTATGCGAGTACCGTAACCACTACACCACCGCCGCGGGCGAAAATGCCAGAGGCCCGTGTACTGTGCGTTGTCAGTGCACGTTAAAGAACCCCAGGTGGTCTAAATTTCCGGAGCCCTCCACTACGGCCTTTCTCTCCTCTCTATATTTCACTCCCTTTACCCCACCCCCACGGACGCTTAGCCGTGCTCCCTACATGGGCTGCAGAAATTAGCGTCCTTTCCTAACCGAACCACAATCAATCAATCATATTTATGCGAAGTTCTTCCGTTGTATTTCAACAAAGAATTTGGCGCGAAGCACGAACTGCTACAGCAGCAGTTAGCAATTAATTAAAGAGCGCGACTTGTAGTGCGTCTGTTTTTATGTAGCCTGCTTCGAACTGTCACAGCCATACTCGCATAACTAATGATTGATTCAGAGGGCTTAGCTCTCCTTTTCATGCTTACGTGCCGAAGTCATGTATATATGTCGGACCGATTTTGCGAAGTATCTTAATTTTTAATAAACAATTCGGTCGACACAACTTATTTTTTGTGTGCAGCATAATTTTAGGCGAACGCTGCTGGAATTAAGTGATCATGATCGTTATCCATTGTTTAAGCCATTTCCCTTCGAGTACTTACGCTTCGACCAGCGACAGCTAAGCGTGCTAGCTGTCCAAGTTCAGGTGTGCGCATCCTGTATTGCACCTGAAATTCGGTCGACGCACAGCGCACCGCATGACTCGAACCACTCACCTCACCTTGCATGCTGGCAACAACATGGGTAACACACACACACAGACACACACAGACACACACACACACACAAATAGAATTCTGGATAAACCGACGTACGGATCGATGTCTCCCGCACTGGAGACGATCAAGTGCCTCGATGCAACGAGGCACCCTACTGGAGACGGTCCCGACGCCCCAGCATCCGGCGGCAACCTCGCCCGCCACATATAAAAAAGGAGGCAATGGTTGCAGTCAGAGAGATCAGCGATACTAATTATTCAACTTTAACTGTGGGAATGTCTGCCGTATGCGTATCATTCTTTAGGCACAGATTGGCGATTCCCCTTTTTACTAACTTCGAGTGTGCTGAGTTAAAAGGAAGGATTGGTTTATTTGCTCGGGGTTCATAACCCCAGCACAAGTGGTTTTCGGAGAAATTTAGCCGAACATCAAGAAAACGAATGTTCCCTTCATTGGGAAGCTCATGGGTAACACGCCCTGGAATGCCCTGGAAAAATCCTGCCCTCACCAAATGAACCAAAGCTTTTGTGAACAAGCAACACGATTATCACAGGCAGGTTATCCTGATGAACTGGTTGTCTCTGTAGCCGAGAAGTTGCTTAACTGACACGATTTTGCGGCGGCGCAAAATATACATTTTTCGTTTTCTAGTCATGTATTGTAAACGCCCTCCGCACGCGGAAGCCAGGAAACACGTACAAAATATTTTAGCTTAGCTTAGTTTTAAAGTTTTCGTCGAACAGCACTGCAAGCCAGCCCTAGCGCAATAGACACTTCGATGACGTATGAGCACAGTCTCTCAAAAATCACTGAAATCGTTGTCAGAGTCACTGGACGATCGTGAAATCATCGTTGTTTGCATGCCCCACGTGTAACTGACCACAGACGACAGAGTTGCAGCGACGCTATCACGATCTGCTGTCCCTACGTGGCTTAAACGTACGTCCGACTCTGTTGACACGTCACGAGGAAACCGCCCCCTCGAAATCGAAACCGAAAGTGGGTTTTTCAAGGAGCCGTGTTATAAGGCCCATGACAGCCATTTTTTTTTTTTTTTTGTTGGGGACTTTTATGTTCTAATGAGTAGAACAGTGTCTTTTAATCACGGCATGGAGTGGCAAATTCTCCAGCGTGAAGTCTGATTAGTCACAGCATCGTTAATTTTGTTCAGCTTTAATGAAGCTTCGAAACGCGCGCCAGAAACTGCAAGAAACTAGCCCCGCGGGGCTAGCGCGGCGGCTGTCGGAAGTGAGCGCAGGCACTGATCGCGTGAGCTCAAGATTCGGTGACGTTGCGGAGAGCGCGAGCGCCAGACCAGTTTCTGAATTCGTCTGCTCGCCGCACCCGCTTTGCATCATGCGTGTGTACAATGTACGCTTGAGCGACCAACACGGAGAGGAAGCAAAAAAATACGCTTTTGGCGTGGCCTCCGCGATCGGCTGCGGCAGCCAATCTCGGAGGCCACGCTCTGAGGCCATAGCGCGGCGCACCCGTCTCTCTCTGTGACGTCACGATATCAACTTACAGAAGTGAAACGTCACAGATGGCCCACTAACCGTGTCATACTAGTGGCGATGTCGCGAGGTGCTGCAAGCTCGGATGAGCATTCCCGCTTACTTTGAAACCATATTAAAATTATTAGAGGCGACGTTCGCCGCTAACACTCGGTCAAGGTTGCCTTCGTATGCAGGAAAACCAATTAACGCAAGCATCTTGCGTTTGAAATTTTGGTGTCATGGGACCTTTAAAGATATATTCATTGCGTTGCGAGGCACCATGATGCCTTCAATTACAGCAACAATACGAGAATGTCAAAAATTCGTGTCAGTACTCCTTTAAAGGGGCCCTCTAACAATTTCCTCGCACCCATTTTTTATTTGCGGGTCGCGTAGACAGATGGCCGAGGGTATTTTTGGCAGGTGTCAAACCGCCCATATCAGTTGATTTAATATTTTAATCGTTCAATGAAATCATCACATCGCTGCCGACCGCATCAGCGCGTAGTGGCGCGCGTCAGAACTATTTGTGCGGAAATGACGACTTAGAGCTCGAGCCAGTGATTGGATGAAAGTGGCACTATAAGTGCTCGCGGCACTACGTCGGTAAGCAAGTAATATTTGGCATTGTCGTTTCACCTGCGTAGGTTTTTATTGAACGCCAATAGAAGCAGTTGTAGTAGAAAGATCCCCACAATTATAAAACGCGATAGAGGCGCTGGCTCCCGTTTCGCCTCTTGCTTTTTGCTTACACGAGTCGTATGTCCATACGAAAAGAATTCCTTTGTTTCATCTCTCTTGTGTACGTTCGCGACTCGCTAAAGCGCTGAACCACTGCGTGGAATTTGCCGTTCTGTCAAAGTCTGCAGTATCGCGCGCAGCGCTATAAGGGAATTTGAACGTGTCCGCTAAACCGGTATACGCAAAGACGTACTGGATACCGGATAACGTTGTTTGTCACAGTCAAGTGGCGCCAGCTAAACAGAACAAGCAAAACCGCGTGATCTATGTCCTCCGAGATATCTGCAGCCACTCGCTACCCTACAGCCTCGACAATTTGTGTCGCGCTGAGAAACGGTGTCGACCGCGAACGTCCGGCGCTTACGGAGGACGCTGTTCCCACAATTTTTCCTGACGCACCATCACGTTTCACGAAGCAGCTGCCGTAAAGGAGAGCAGAAAGCTGAGTCGGCGAAGTGCAGAGCTCTGAACGACCCACCTGTACGGCCGCCGAAGCACAGACCTGCTGCACCGATGAAATGCCGCAAATACCGCGCTCGCTGGGGGAAACTGAGTTACCGTCGGCATTCTGCAGCAAGATTCAGCTTCCATGTGATGTCACTGCTTTTTGCTTCGCATGATACACCGCGCAGGGCACGGAGCCGTGTGATGTCCGTGTCTCGAAGCACGTACGTTACGTTTTCGACGTCCATGGAAGCTGCTGCGACGCAGGAAAACTTGCATATATATATATATATATATATATATATATATATATATATATATATATATATATATATATATATATATATATATATATACTTGCCGCGTGTTTTGCCGTGGCGTTAAGACGGAAGAGTTTTGCGTTAGCAACGAGTTCGATGCTGCCCAGGCGTTGAAGAAGGTCGACGAAATACGACTTTGTCCAGGGTGTGATACTGAGCTTGTCATGGTCAGTGCGTGCGGTTTGGTACTTTTCGGTGTCACTTTTCCCTTTGAAGAAAAAAAAGAATCCATTTTATTATGGCTGCTTGCATGGCCTTCATCACTCTGGGTCCAACAGCAACGCAACAGGGACGAAGTTTAACTACACAGAAACATCCCAAGTTCACTTGGTTACAGCGCAACATACACGAGGACAATAGAAGGAGACGAACAACACGGCGCTGATTATCTGGCACCTTCTTCCAATAAAATACAGTTGCGAGTCAGCGCCGTGTTGTTCGTCTCCTTCTATTGTCCTCGTGTATGTTGCGCTGTAACCAAGTGAAAAAATGAATCCCAACCAACTGGCCCAACTTGCCGTTTTACTGCAACATCCCAAGCGCGCGCGGTCTCGTTGCTCTCCGTTGCACTGCTGTTTTAACTGTGGTCCAACTCGCTCAAACCAAACTTTTATTTCATCAATAGTTGCTTTGACATGCTCGTTAATTTTCGAAAACTATTGGCACTACATATGTGATTGTGTCCCTGTTCTTTCGTACTTGCGTTCCCTTGGAAAAGATATCCCGGAGTAGCGGCGGTAGCGGCCGATGGAAAACACTCCGAACTTGCGAGCGCCCGCCGAAAAGCGTCCCCGCCTGCGGGCGCTAGTGACATGTACCGGAACATAGCAAAATATTTCACATGGCTCGCGCCTTTCACGACACTAGGAAAGCCTTCTAGCCCGCCGGGTTTTTGCATTGCAAGCGCTTGATTTCAGTTCAATAAACAATTATGCTTTCCATATTCTCTTCTAATAAACAAACGAGGACATAAAACTTTATGAACCTGTCCATATTGCTGCAGCCCTAGCTTTATATAACATGGAAAATTGAAAGAAAGAATTATTTGGACCTTCGCGGAGGTACAGTGGCTGGCGGTTATAAGGGCGTGGGAGGGGCTTCACTGCAGACTTGAGTTGTATCCGACCGGTAGGATGCACATCAAAAAAATTGGCAGATCCCACGTGCAGTGGGAATCAAGGAAATGCAAAGCACGCATCAGGACCGTAAAATGGATTTGCATTGCTGTCTCGCTATACCGAGTTTAAATTGGTACAAGAGCACCAAGACTGTGGCATGTAAACCATGCCGCTCACACACGGATGTCATGATTCTAACGTTATGACCTGTCACTTACCCTTGTCATGCAGTCGTGTTGTGACATATAGCAATTTTTGGTATACACCCCATTTACTAAACGCGTAGCATGTAGATCATGCCGCTCATGACATGCGTGTCACGATTTTCATGCCATGACCTGTCATTTATGATCGTCATGCAGTCATGTTGAGCCAAACCAATTTTCGTATACATACCATTAACGAAACGGCCAGGAATGCACTAAGACCGCGAGATGTAAATCATGTCGCTCATGGCATGCATGTCATGATTTTCATGTTATGACCTGTCATTTATGTTCGTCATGCACTCATGTTGTGGCATGCCAATTTTCGTATACATCCCATTAACGAAACGCGTGGCATGTAAATCATGTCGCTCATGACATGCATGTCATGATTTTGATGACCAAAATCATGACATGCATGCCACGATTTTGATGTTATGACCTATAACTTATGTTCGCCATGCAGTCATGTTGTGGCATACCATACCAATTATCGTATACATCCCATTAACGAAACGGCCAGGAGAGCACCAAGACCGTGGCATGTAAAACATGCCGCTCATGACATGCATGTCATGCTTTTCATTTTAGGATCTGTCACTTATGTTCATCATGCAGTCGTGTTGTGGCATACCAATTTTCGTATACATCCCGTTAACGAAACCACCAGGAGAGCACCAAGACCGTGGCATGTAAATCATGCCGCTAATGACATGCATGTCATGCTTTTCATTTTAGGATCTGTCACTTATGTTCTTCAGGCAGTCAGGTTGTGCCATACCAATTTTCGCATACAACCCATTAGCTAAACGGCCAGGAGAGCACAAAATCGTAGGCGGATAGATAGATAGATAGATAGATAGATAGATAGATAGATAGATAGATAGATAGATAGATAGATAGATAGATAGATAGATAGATAGATGCCCCGCCACGGTGGTCTAGTGGCTAAGGTACTCGGCTGCTGATCCGAGGGTCGCGGGATCGAATCCCGGCCGCGGCGGCTGCATTTCGATGGAGGCGAAATGCTGAGGCCCGTGTGCTGTGCGATGTCAGTGCACGTTAAAGAACCCCGGGTGGTCGAAATTTCCGGAGCCCTCCACTACGGCGTCTCTCATAATCAGAACTGGTTTTGGGACGTAAAACCCCACAAAACAACAGATAGATAGATACGCTCAAAGTCGCCGAAGTTCGCTAAGAAATGCTTCGCATTTAAAAACAGCATTTGGCAACACGGGCAGACGGACCGCGCAAGTCGGTGTTACTGCAGTGCCTAAGTGTTACTCTGCTAGCCAATCACAGAAGCAAGCAAAGTCGTCGTCATGCGACCTTTTAAAATGGCGCCGTCTTTATGCCTTCGGTACCTGCGAAGCGTCTGCTCTTCTCGAGTCCTGTCATCGTAGAAGCCACGAGACATGCAAGAAGCATGAGCCAAAATGTGTGGATCTTGAGCGTTTCAATATTCTAAAGGCCGCGGTACAGTTCATTTCGCTTCCGAGCACTTTTTAAGCATGAAACTTACCGAACTGTGTTGAAAAACTAAGTGGTGGCGCATGTGGCGCACGCCTGGTTTTTGCATTGGAGGCGTCTCATTTCAGCTCAATAAGGAATTGGTCTTTTCGTGTTACACTCTAACAGACGAATAAGTACACCTAAATATATGCACTCATCTTTTATTTTTGCCATTAGCGCTTTATTTTGGTTGCACGGAAAGTTCGAAGTAGGAACTATTTTCAGCCTCGCGGAGGAATAGTGGCTGGGGGTCATGAAGGTGTGGGACTATGACTGCAGGCTCCACTGCAGTCATAGTCCCTCAATACCTTTTACGGTATTGAGGGACTATGCTCGAGTTGCATCCGACTGTAGCAAAAAACGTCGAGCGAGCGCCTCGTTTCTCTTTCGCGGCGCGCTGCGACCTCGTGATTGGCGGAGCGCGCAATGACGTCATCATCGGTACCCACCGCAGTAGCGGCAGCCCACGAGCAGGCATTGCACGACCAGGCTGTCTTGGCACAGTTCAAAAGGTGTGATCAGCGGCGTAGCAAGAATTTTTCCTTTCTTTTTTTTTTGGGGGGGAGGGCTACCAAGTAAACAACAATCGGAAAATCTGCATGGAATAGTATTGCAGCGGTGCAAATAAACGTGGTTAAAAAGAATGCAAGAACTGCTGGGCTGGCGCTTATAACAACGTACTGCAACAACTTCTGGCTCTTGCTGTACGTTGCTTTAAAGCGCTTGTTTACTAGGTGAATGACTACCTTTCAAGTGGTCAAGTTTTTCAAATGAGAACCCAGCACCAAACGACTTGCGACACTGGAGGCGTGATGCGAGTGCGTTTCGTCGGGGGAGAGCGACATTCAACGCGTCTCAGCGCAGCGCTTCTCTTACATACTGGCGTCTGAAATATAAGAGAGTAATAGCTAAGCGGCTCAGTGGGCCAGCGGGCCCAGCGTACGAGCGGGGACGCCAACTGCGCATGCGCGGCACGCTCGGACAGCCAGCGCATTTACGGAGCGAGCCGCTCGCCCGCTCATTTCGTCTCTTCAGCGGAGCGTATACGCAGCGGGCCAGCGTGCGAGCGTATTGCAAGATGGCAGCCCCCAACACAAGCGGCGGCGGCATGTCGTCATGTCATGTAGCAAAAACGAAGATGTTTTCCCACATAACACCTGTGATCTAATAAAAAATTACTTTTGCGATATCCTTTTCGCAGTAACTTCAATTTATTCGACAGATAAAAACCTCTGCTCGATTGACAGTAACTCCAACATTGTTCAACAGGTGGCGCAGCGGTAAGTTCCGCTGAAAGAAGCGGGGCGTCGCTCAGCTATTACTCTTCTCTTCATCACGCGGTCCGCTGTCCCCTCCGCTCCATCGCTGGGCCCGCTGGCCCGCTGAGCCGCTCAACTATTACTCCCTATAATTGCGCATATTAACCGAGCGACGTATATGGATGATAAAGCGATGACAAAAATAAGCGCTCCATCACACGTTCGTGTTAGATCGCAAATACATTGACCACGGCGTCCTTGTCGTTTGCTCTCAGCGGACGAGGATTCGAAGTGTACCGCCGTGCTGGATATAGGCGGAGTCTATAGGGAGTTTTCGAATAGGGGCCCCAAAAGTTTGGGGCCCCAAAGTGCTTAGCGTTCGCTAACTTGGGACCACGTAGGAAGTAGGAGTTTTCGAATAGGGTTTTGCGCTCGCTCCTTGCGTCTTGCGCTTGCAGCGCCAAAGTGGCCAAAAAGGCAGGCTACGACAAGTAAAAATTGAAAATTAATAAACTCATTTGCCTTTCATAAGCGTACCCTTTAAAACTGTTATTCAAGCGTGCAGTGGCAATGAATTTACTTGTGATCCCCATCGTTCTACGAGTCTTAAGAATTTGGTATCATGAGCCAAGGTAATCCAGCTTCGAGCCACCGGTCGCGTTAAGCCTACGAGCTCTCAATTCGACAACCGATCTTAAAAACGCGCCTTATTTCACGGCCAGTTTTTGTTGCATGCGTGAGATGGAAGAAAGCGATGACCTACGCCACCATTTCTTGATTGATAAAGTCGTCACTTAACCAGAAATCAGCTCAGTTTTGTCCTAGGTGAGAGCCGCCGCTTCGATGGGCGCCGCCATGTTTGTTTACGCTAAAAAGTTTGGGGCAAGCTTTGGGGCTCTTTGGGGCTGACGCTAAATTCCAGAATTATCGTGCCCAACCCAAAACCCAAAGGCAGTTTGGGTCTCGCGCATGCGCAGTGGTGTCGACGCTATTTCTTTGGGGCCCCTATTCGAAAACTCCCTTACATGTTTCTCGCTCGTTCGGCCGCTCCGTTCAATTTAATCGGCATGTACTAATAATGCCCAAACTCACGCCGTCACAGACGGGGCCAGACGCAGGACCACGCATGTGTTGATCCAAAGCTTTTAGTCTAGTCCTGGTTTGAAAGGAACAATCACCATAACGGCTAAAGTGCCCGGGAAATACGTCACACACACTATATATATATATATATATATATATATATATATATATATATATATATATATATAAGGCGAGGGGGCGGGGGTATGCATATTCCGCAATTATTAAGCATCTGCTGTGCTTAATAACTGCGGAAAAATGCTTAATAAGTGGAACACTCTGCTATGTTGGGTCGCCAAGCGGCACATGCAATAGTTGCGGATGTTAGAATTGCAGCGATGTGGAAGTGCGTTGTATAGGCAACAAATCTTGGTCGTTGCAAGGTTAGTAGAAAAACCAATTGTAGAAGGGCGAGAAACATATGCGCCGCCTCGCAGCGCGGCTCTTCTATGTGCCGTTTTGCGGCGCATGCTGCTATCAGACGAGCGATCAACGACCCGATGGCGCACCTATATGCTGGCTGCAAGTCTAACGAAACTTCAACAAGAACAGAAGGCCTAAAGGTGTATTTGTCATACGGACCTGTGAGATCTGCCACAGTTATGTTTTGGTCATATTAGTGATATATTCCCGGTTGTATTTCCCCGATTAGTCCACAAAGTGTTCCTTACACGTAAAAGCGAGTCGTGAATGCTTCAGTTAATTTTTAGCGTAGTAATGTACTGAACAGTTCGGATTCTGCTGCTGTGCGAATTTTTGAAAGACATCGTCTCGGCCGCCGGTGCTCATACAGCCACAAACGGCGCGAGCGAATGGCGGCATGGCTCTGATGCTTGTTTCAGACAAAATTATCCATGCACCAGACGTTCATCAAAGCGCAAGCAGGAAACAAAATCGAGACGGTGAACATTTGGGCGGAACACAACGCTATGGATCTGGCCGCCGCTGCCTCCGGCGGCTTCACACGGCGAGCCGCGGTGGGCGGAGCTTCGCTGCGATTTTAAATCTCAATTACGGCGTCGCTTGCATTATCGCATTAAAAAATATGTTAACCGTGGTTTCAAGCGTGTGCGCTTCCGATGAACGTCAGTTTTCAGAAATCTAAATCCACTTCAGCTCCCTTTAAAGGGACTGTTTACTGCTCGGAAATCTTTTTTAGATTGTGGTAAAAATGGGCGATCGTGCATCACATTCACGGGAACCAGCACGCATTTACCCCACAAAAAAAGGAATTGTTTTTCATTTTGCCCTGAAAGTGGTGCAAAAAACGTCACTAGCGACACTCACCAGCGTGTTTGTCAATTTCCAAGTGTACAAGTACAAACGCACGCAGGTATACACATTCTGCTGAAAAACAATTATGCGTGCCTTACAAGTGTACTTCACCCTTTTTTATAGCGTGCAAGAGCAATTCATTCTTCTTTTCGCTGTTTTAGGGGTGAAGCAGGTGCGCTGCCTTCAGATTCGTCTGCCTGTACTGACGTGTAGTCCTGCGCTTGTCCAACAGTAGGCGCTGGCTTGTCACGCGAATTCTTTTTTGTTAGTCTGGGGCGCTAAATATGCCCGCCCGTTACAAGGGGTAAAGCCTCATCATCATCACCACCATGCTAGAGTTACTGTACTATGGTCCCTAGAATACTTGCTATAGTCGGATGCAACTCAAGTCTTGAGTGAAGCCCCATCCACGCCCTTGTAACCACCAGCGACTGTACCTCCTCGAAGTCTCAAATGGTTCTTTCTTTGAGATTTCTGTCAACAATGAAATAAAGCAAGGGTGGCAACGATAATGGATAGGTGCATAAATTTTCATTTCCTCATTCTTTGATTAGAGTGGAACATGGAAAGGACAACTCTTTATTGAACTAAAATCAAGCACTCGCGGTGTAAAAATTGGCCGCGTACCTGCGTGCCTCTGCCGACGATAGAGAGGATAGTCTTCTGCCGGCCGTACTACACTGCGTGTGATATGGACGCCATCTGGCAGCGCCGTCGGGAAACATGAGCTTGTGCAGAATTCCTGAGCAACTGCCAGGTGGCAGCACCAAATCGTCGGCAGAGGCATTTTTCGTGCATAGCGTCGCATTTTTAGCGCAGCCTAAGAAACACTAGGGTCTTCAGAATTACGTATCTGTGTATTTTCTAGTAAAGGAGCCCACCACCTAATACTTACGTATTGATGTTGAGCCTCAGATATGCATAATATTTGCTTTTTGATCGACAATGTTCACAAGTATGAACGCAGCTACCAGTTCAAGATGGCTGGGCGTTAGGCAAGTGCTTAAACTTTACACGGGTGGCTGAATCGTGTGACAGACAGACAACCAGGAAGACAGACCAAAATTTCTGCATTCAAGCATCCCAAGAAAGACCATCGTCTTTAAAACCCGGCCCGTCACAAACGCCGCCACCCGAGTTTTTCAAATGAGTTCAGTGAAGTTTCACGCGTAAAACTGGCTGCGAAATTAACTGTACCGCGGTCTTTTGCAGATGGAAACGGCCAGACTCCACATATTCTTTTGCATGGTTCTCGAGCACATCACGGCTTACACCGATGAAACCACTCAACAGCAGCAGACGCTCAGCAGGTAAAGAAGGCATAAGCACGGCGCTATTTTGAAAAACTTCCATGACGACGATTTTGTTTGCTTCTGTGATTGGCTGGCGGAGTAACACCGATGTCCGTCGGTCCTTGTTGCCAACTGCTGTTTTTTTTTTTCAAGGTTGTACTCTACCATAGAAACCTTTCTAGTACACTCTAGCACTGTCTTGTTTTCACGATGTCCGAGGCGTACCCAAGCGCGCCGACTCGTCAACTCTGGAATGTCGTCCTTCGAACCGGTTTGTGTTGGCAAAAGACCACCCGCGCCCGAAAGGGTTGCTCGGGGAGACGACGACGCATCGCGCCCAGTGACCATTGTCGTCGTCGTAGAAAAGGAGCGACTTCGCAGATGAAAAAGTTCTGTTTTAATAATTTCTGCTCACTTTCTGGAGAAACCACTGCACAGCAGAGCGATGAAGGGCGGTAGAGAGGAGTCCGTCATCCCATATATATATATATATATATATATATATATATATATATATATATATATATATATATATATGCGTGTGTGTGTGTGAATGAATGAGCGCCGCCGTAGTCGAGGGTTCCGGAAAATTTCGACCAGCTGGGATTGTTCAAAGTGTACTGAAATTGCCCAGTACACGGGGGGCCTCAACATTTCGTCTCTATCGAAATGCAGCCGCCGTGGCCTGGATTCGATTTCGTGATCTTAGGATAAGCAGCCAAGCGCCAAGCCCACGGTAGCGGGGCGGTGTCCGCATGTGTTCGGTTGTATTATATTTAGCTGCTTGCACAGATATAAAATTCAGTTGTCGGTAGGCGACGTCCTTGCCTGTGCACTTTTCGTCTCTCTCTCTCTCTCTCTTTAAGTTTAGCTGGTGTACCTTCTTCAATTATGCCTAGGAGTCACAAACACTGGGCTGTTAATGGGAGCGCCCTTGAATCGGTCTGCCAGCAAAATTAAGACAAACTGGAACGCAAACTAGTCGGCGCTGCAGACGCGCTCAAAATATGCACGTGTTAAAATTTAGCGAAAACCATCATACCCATTGGCAGCCGCCCCTCAGCTCGAGGATGACCATACACCAACACGGCAGTGAGAAGTACCGCCAAGTCGACACTCACCGTGAGGCACTCCCCAAGTGCAAGGACCATGGCAAAGCTGAAGATCGAATGCTTGTATACCTGCTGCAGGACTGCCGTCATTCCTGCGTGCTGCAGCTGCGTACAGTGCATGAGCGAGAATATGTCCGCATGCCTTTAGCGCCTCGAGAGAGGGACGCCCAAGAGAGCGCGAAGGCCGACACCTGCACTTTCTGACGCGAGCGCGTGTAACATGAACCTGGCGGCGGAGATCGCGCACCGCGAGTACACGATACGCGTTGCGCCGGCGATCACGGGATGAAAGCGCCAGCCAAATAAGGCCTGAACACGGTGCTCTGTATTGGGGAATGGCATTCAAACTATCTAAGACACTGTCGCTCACTTAATCTAAAGCGACAAAACTATGCGTTCTCAGCGCTATTTCTTTCGTGAACGGCAGCTGTCGCACTTTTACGAAAGCCGTCGACCGTTGCAGTGGCACTTTATGCTACATGCCACACAACCTTTTATATGGTTGCACTACACTCACTCCTTTCACAACTGCTGTCGTGGCCCACATAAAAGGCTGCTAATAACGGATATCACCAGCTGATGATTCAGAGCCAAAATGTCCAATGGGACGAAATGTACAACCAGACGTAATGTCGAACCGAGACGGAATGTCCAACGATTCTGAATGTCCAACTCAGCAATAAAGGATCTGTGGAAGTTAAAAAGAAAAAAAAAAAGTCAGGCAACTAATTTTGACCGCTTGGGTGGCCAGATGTAGGAATGCTCCATCGGCTACCCGAGAAGTCAGGACCAGTCTCAAGAAAAAACAAGGCCATCAAGCCCGAAAAGGCAAGCAAACATACCCGTCGATCAGCGAGACATGCAGTGCAAGGTAAATTGACAGGGCAAATCTCCGCAACCAGATGTGGCGCTTCTTTGAATACGCATTTTGTAGAAAGTAGCTAGATACCGCCTCACTCCATTTATCTTGGTGACAAGCCACGTGGCGACACTATTGTGCTATACTCGCCGCATACGCACGCCCTTGGCGCCCAAAGGTCGGAATTCAGATTTATTACTTGCGCAAAGGGAATCATTTTTTCTTATGTGTTCAACATTGCTTTTGTTGGATTACTTAGATCTACTCCATTAATCAAGTAAACGATGCAACGAGGCTAACTGGAAAGTAGGCACAACGTAGTATAAGCTCTCACCCAGTTTCTGAAATTCACAAGTGACGACTTCGTCGTATATAAAGCAGGAACGCTTACGCAGTGCGAAATTACGCTTGTAGATCATTGTTGCAGCAAGGTCGCTGCTTGCAAAGACGTACCAGCTTTACGTTGGATTTCCCTAGTGCCTGATAAATGAGAAGTGGTGCTTGATGGGCTGCTAAATCCCACCAGGCGAGTCGACTCGCCTTCTTGGCTGCTGAAGCTTGGTGTCAGGCCTCAAAATACTTATACGTACTTCCACTTTAAAAGGTGCGAAGATTTCTGACAACCTCTCATGCATACGACGAGTCGGTATCGGGAATGCGAACACGCGGCTTTCACGGCAATTCGTCATGATCATCATCATGCCTTCACCCACTGCACAACGAGCGCTTCTCCCATAATAGACATTAGACATTTTTAGTTTATCGGGCTTAGCGTAATAGCGTAGTTATCGGAATAGCGGGATGGAAGTGCGCATGCGCAGTACCGTAAACGGCCGATACCGTTTACCGTGCCCACGGTATTTCGCAGACTTAACGTTACCGTGTTTGCGTGGTTTGCGTTGCGAGGTGGAGTTTAGCGCGTTACCGCGATAGCGGGGCTAAGGGAATAGCGTTACCGT
This sequence comes from Hyalomma asiaticum, assembly GCA_013339685.2. Classification (NCBI taxonomy): domain Eukaryota; kingdom Metazoa; phylum Arthropoda; class Arachnida; order Ixodida; family Ixodidae; genus Hyalomma; species Hyalomma asiaticum. The sequence goes on from CM023481.1 coordinate 121,848,951, forward strand.
ACCGCAAACATTCGTTGCAGAAACGAGCTTTAGTTTAGCGGAATAGCGTTTAAAGGGCCCATGACACCAAAATTTCAAACCCGATATGTTTGTGTTGTTTGGTTGTCGAACATCTGAAGGCACTTGTGGCCAAGTATTAACGGCGAACGTTGTCGTTAAGATATTTTAATATGTATTTAAAGTGACCATAAATGCTCATCTGGGTTTTCGGCCCCTCGCGACATCGTCACTAGTATGACGTAGATTGTGGGCCATCTGTGACGTTTCACTTTCGTAAGTTGATATCGTGACGTCACAGAGAGACACGGGCGCGCCGCGCTATGGCCTCCGAGCGTGGCCTCCAAGATCGGCTCTCGCAGCCGATCGCGGAGGCCACGCCAAAAGCCGTATTTTTCTGCTTCCTCTCCGTGTTGGTCCCTCAAGCGTACATTGTACACACGCTATGATGCAAAGCGAGTGTGGCGAGCTGGTCTGGCGCTCTCGCTCTCCGCAACGTCACCGAATCTTGAGCTCAAGTGATCAGTGCATGCGCTCACTTCCGACAGCCGCCACGCTTGCCCCGTGGCGCTAGTTTCTTGCAGTTTTTGGCGCGCGTTTCGAAGCTTCATTAAAACTGAACAAAATTAAAGATGCTGTGACTAATTAGACTTCTAGCTGGAGAATTTGCCACTCCATGCCGTGATTACAAGACACTGTTCTACTCATTAGAACATAAAAGTATCCAACAAAAAAATAGCTGTCATGGGCCCTTTAAGGCCCGGTGGTTGTGATTGTGGCACCATCTAGCGAAGGATGCATGCGTTAAAAAAATGAAAAGGAATAAAACTTAAAATGTTCACTTACACACCCGCGTGCAGCGGCATATTATAACTTTTCGAGAATAAAGATAAATAAATATATGGGTGAACCAAGCGCCAGGAGCATAAAATGACATGTTGCAGAAATGTAAACAGATGTCCTCTCGCTAGGCCTAGCAACGTTCGAAATGGCAAGCGATCTCGAAAATTCGGCTAAGTTATCCCTAACACTGCATCGTCGAAGCTACCTGAAGGCAAGGGAAGCCATTTTACACAGTCATTTGCTACGAACGAAGCGAGTCCTGCCACAGCAACGTCAAATTTGATTCGAAGCGAGCGTCCGAAACCGGCGCCATGTTTTACGTAAACTACGATAAATACGCAAACACGGTAAATTTAAATCTGCGAAATACCGTGGGCACGCTAAACGGTATCGGCCGTTTACGGTACTGCGCATGCGCGTTTCCATCCCGCTATTCCGATAACTATTACGCTAAGCCCGATAAACTAATGCCTAATATTGCAATTAACGAGTTTCTGTGCAAACTGCAGCAACTTTATCACGGCAATCTTCTTGATCTCATCCGCCCGTATAACTTGCTGCCGACCCCTAACACGCTCGCCTGCGCATTTAATGCGCACAAAAATTTGTCCGCTGAGTTGTGCATATCTGCAAATACAGGTATATCGGCATGGGCTTCATGTCAATAAATCGTGTTTTAACGTGATAGCGTTAAAGAGCTCGTTTCCCAGAAATTCCGGTGTCGGTGCCCGCGTCGTTGGTGACCAGAAAATCACCGTTGTTCGTGAGCGAACATTAGCGGTAGATACTAAGAAAGTAAAGAAAACACCTTCGGACCGAGTGAGAATCGAAAATGGGACCCCTCGCTTCGGAGCGCGACGCACTACGTACTCGGCTACGCCGCAAGCATTGTTATAAACGCTAATAGCCATTTATATAAACCGCTTGGTACGCAGATCTGGGCAACGTTACTAGAACAAACTCAGTTTCGCAGCTCCGTATCTCCGCCAGCGGAGGAGGGTGGTCCAAACGGCGGTCGCGTGAACTTGCGGCGCTGCTTTCTAGTAGTGCTATTGCGAAAGTTAAACATTTATCGTCCGTCCAGTCGACGTTCCCACATCCAATTTGTGCACTACTTAAGTGGATATTCATAAGGTCGTCTGTATGCATCGACCCGCATGCATTGCTCATTGGATTGCATGGGTGTTGAATTTTTATGCCTGGTGTCTGAAATGGCACCATTAACGCCAAACTGCTACCACGTGAACTTGTTATTCCCGGCACCGTCGCTTACCGCGGCAATAACGGCCGCACCGTACTCGTGCAGCTGCAAAACGGCTTCGAGCACAAGCTCGGCCAACACACGGCCAGGTGCGGCGACCTTTCTGACAAAACTTGCTATAGACTGTACTCATCCTTCAAACATGGCACGAATATAACCACCAACGCATGGTCGGCTACCTGGCAGCTGTGCCCTCCTTCGCGATCCCACCGTAATCAACAAAGCCGTCTATTTTGTAGGTAGACTTGTTGAACTCGTAATGCCTAAGCTTCATTTCATCGACAAGAAGCGTCCCCAAGCTGCTTGCTCATTTGACATTGTATGTATTCCAGACAGAGGGCTTCAAATCCATATTTATATTAAATGGCCTCCAGTATTTGTGCCAGCCGGTTCGTGGTTGGCAGTGGTAGCATATTCAGGTCTATCAGCATTCAGCAGCCTTTAGGCCCGTGGGCTGGCGATTCGTACAAGCATGCAGTTAAGCAACCATTCTGCATTGTACGCATTCCACACGGTGCTTTTGCTTTGATTTTGCGAAATGCATTTGCAACCGCCACCTTTTCGAGCGGTGGGAGGCAGTCCAGCTGCTTGTTCAGGCACTCTCCTCCGAGGTCGTTTCTATCACTCCTTTCAGTTCCATGATTTGTTTCTCCTGCTTCTCGCGAGCTGCTGTGGCCCTAAGAAACGTTCTTCTGAGATTCTTCATCTTAAAATTCTTAATGGTTGCCTTCGCTGGTGTCTGCAGTAGCTCCTTTCTACGGTGTCTTAAACAATTCGGACAGACCTGGCGTAACGTGAAAGCCAAGCAGTTTTTTGCGCGTACTCTGTCGCTATCGTTCACATACCTTCAGTTCGTCAACTTCGCAGAGTAGATGTTCCATTCCCGCAGCACAGCTTAGACTGTACGAAAGCTGTTTGCTTTATGCAGCTGTTCACTGTGCAGTTCAGCTGCTCATCAACTACAACTGTTTTTTGCACAACCCGTTCACAAGCCGGCGAGTGTAAAATATTCCGCCCCTACTGTTCGTTACCTCGTCGTAAAAACACTCAAAAAGCCATTGCTTTGAACGTAGCGCGACAGTTGACGAGTGATCGAATGTGAATGTGATGCGAGGGCAATTCTGTGTCCGGAAGTGTTTGTAATCGCTTGTCGTTCGTCTTACTAATCTACTTCTGACGGCTCCTCCTCGACGAGCTGGGCACAGGGCTTTCGCGGGACGCCATGCGTTTTTTCGGGTATGTGCGCCTTGACCCTGAACATTTTGGCTTATATATATATGGGGTGGAAGTGCTGCGAACAAGCGTACCAAGCGCTAGCTCCCATTTTCTCCGAGGGATCAAAACTTATTGTCCAGCAAAAACGTGAAAGTAGCGCTCTATAATATTGCCGTGCTCAAAAAGAAGGTCGCAGAGTTTGCATTTCGGAGTGGGCTTTCAACTTTGCGATGTTAAGCTTGCTCCCACCTCCTGAATTCCGTAGGGCCTTTTGGTGGTCCGAAGTGGCGTGAACCGGGGTCATCGTTGCGGTGTCTGCAACGATGCACCCCGATCTTGCACCCCGGCGCAAATCAACTCGGCATAATGCGCGTAAATGATCCTGTGGCTCCTCGCTAGGCGTCGTACACGACGCATGTGTCTTCATCCAAGGCACTTCGTATTGGCAAAAAAAAAAAAAAAAAACAGTTCCAAAAATTACGAGTGAACAAAGCGTACCAGTTCAGTGGCGCACCGACGGGGGGGTTCGGGGTTGTAACCCCCCCCCGAAGCCGGCCTAACCCCCCTCCCACCTTATAACTGCTCCTATGTCCTAGAAGAATGTGGCGCTAATTTCTCTGCAAAACGCCGAAAAAAATAATAAAAATAATCATCGTCATTTATGTTACTATTATTTGGCATTTTATTTGCTTTTTTTTTCACACGCAACAACTGTGTAATCGCGTGCCTGGCCCTTTGTGAAAAATCGAACCCACCCCTGGCAGAGATCCTGGGTGCGCTACTGTACTAGTTGCTGCAAAGCACGTGCACATCGACTGCGCCGTTACAACAAGCGCCGGTGGCGAGAGCCAACGGCAAGTGCAAGACGTGACTACAGCGCCGCTAGTTCTCGCGACCGCCACGCGGACCGCCTATCCGGCGGAGCTTTTGAACTGAGTTTATTCTAGTAACGTTGGATCTGGGCGGTGCGTCTCGGAGATGCTTCAGCGTGGCAGAGGCTTGACTGTCACCGGCGAGATGGCGCAAAGGGCCCAAAAGGACGACGATGACTGTGGTTCGCGGTTAAGGGGGTCGTGAAAGGAATATGGAGATGCCCGGTTGTAATTTTCACTGCTTCAATATGCACTCGACAAGCCGATTCCGAAAAAGATGGCAGATCCCACAAGAGATGGTAAAATCGATGAACGATTAATCGATTAAATCTACACCGTTAATTGATTAATCATCATCAATTTTGTTCTTTCAATTAGTCGAATTGATCGATTAAATCTCTTCGATTAATCGATTACGCCCCCTCCCCCCCACCCACCCAACACTGCCCCTTGTTCGCAGCGCATGATTGAGAGGCGCGCGACGCCGAGACGCAGATGTCGAGCGCATATTTCTACGCAAGTAGGAGCCCAGAGCCGAAGGCGGCCATACTCCACAGAGATAGAAATGAACTCGACCCGATCTCCGTCGCCTACACCGTTTATTTAACCCCCCATATTCTTGTGTAAGTGCCACATTGTAATATGCGCTGCTTATTTCTTGACCGGTTCAGTTCTTATTGCCGTTGTATTTTACTCCTTAGAGCATTAAAGGAGTACTGACACGATTTTGCGGCGGCGCAAAGCATACATTTTTGGTTTTCTAGTCATGTATTGTTAACGCCCTCCGCACGCGGAAGTCAGGAAACATGTACAAAATATTTTAGTTCGGTTTAAAAGTTTCTGTCGAACAGCACTGCAAGTCAGCCCCAGCGCAATGGACACTGCGATGACGTATTGAGCACAGTCTCTCAAGAATCGCTGAAATCGCTGTCAGAGTCACTGGACGACCGTGAAATTGTCGTTGTTTGCGTGCCCCACGTGTAACTAACGACAGACGACAGAGTTTCAGCGATGCTATTGCGAATTGCTGTCCCTACGTGACTTAGACGTATGTCCGACTCTGTTGACACGTCACTAGGAAACCGCCCCCTCGAAATCGAAACCGAAAGTGGGCTTTTAAGGGAGCCGTATTAAAAATATATTCATTGCGTTGCGAGGCGCCATGATACTCTTTTTGGGGTTCTCCACGCCAGTGCTTTCACTTACAGCAACAATACGAGAATGTCAAAAATTCGTGTCAGTACTCCTTTAAAGATTATTTGTCACCAATGAAAAAAAGAGAGGTAATATATTAGAAGGTAGAGAGGGTGGCCTGATCTACGCCCCGGCCTTCTACTCTGCTTTGGGGACAACGCAACAGGGGAAAAAGAGTGATGAAGCATGATGACGAGGATAAGAATGAGTGATCCGTATATACATACACTGTAAATGAAAACATACCCAGCTGGGAGGTCCTGCAAGTATACCTCCCCACAAACTCCCATGACCACAACATTTACCCCCACCCATCGCGGTCGATGAGGGCACATGGGGCAAACGCCGTCATCAACCTCCCTAGGGAATATAACGGCGCACTTCCCTGACGATACCCCCATGGATATGTTGACGAAAAACCCCATCTCATGGCGCAAAACCTCCCCTGCATCGCGAAACGGGTTTTGGCTGGTGGAGGAAGGACGTCGCAGGCCGACCGAAGGGGGGGGGCCTCGGGAGCCAGAAAAAAAAAAAAACATGGCGGCCGGACAAACCAGCACGTCGAACGGACGCAAGACCTTTGCGAAGCTGGAAAAGGCTTTTTCAACGTTACTAAAAGGGAAATCGTTTCGTCTGTCTTGTGAATATTACAAGCACCGACGAGCGTCAACGAAGGTTATGATCTACAGTGTCAAGCGTCGAGGGAACTCAAATTGTGTGCCGGTGTCGCAGTGAACGAATACAACCACGGATAATGGGCGCAGCGGCCGCGTTGGCGAGTGAGCTCTGTATGCTATTTCAACTATTTGTCTCATTTTTATATAAAAGGAGTGAAGTTCGGTACTATTCTATAGGTAACTGTTCCTGATTCCTGGTATAAACTATTCTCGAAAGTAGTAGTTATAGTACTGAATATGTGGCGGCAGCCAAGCCGAGCCAAGCCGCCAGGCAGCGCCACCCCCCGCTGCTCTCCGGAACCACCAGAGCGAACCCGAATAAAGCCAGTTGATGTTTGGGATTCACGCCGCGCGGTTGTGTCCGTTTCTACCGGGCGTACACGCGTCCCAACAAATATATAGCTGAAAAGGTCTGCCGAATTCCGGAAAATCCATTGTTTGGAGCACATGTTCGGAGAGCGAAATAAATGCGACTAACTTGCGCAATTTTGGAGATAAACCTCTACTAATTGGCATACTTAGCGACTGCCTAAACATCTATATCATCAGTGAAAAACACAATTGTATCTATTTCACTTACAGAGTTATAACGAGTGTAATGTTAAGATGCTATTCTGTTATATTTACTATATAAGTTAAATTCTCGTGCGCTAAAAAGCGCTAGGTAAATATCGGTCACCAGGTGCAATTTGTTTTCAGCTATCTTGTAAACTGACCAAAGAAAAACATAAAAACTGAAATCAGCAATACAGCTTTTTATAAATTAGCCAATAGCGCTAAGGATTCCTGTTTGGTATCGACTTTAAGAACACATCGATGCACTCATCTTGGTGAAAAAAGAAATGCTTTAATAGGTATTCCAAAATCAGAGGCATCGACTTAGAAATTTTATGAAAGAATTTCTGGGTCGTTCCCGCTTCCTTTTCGTTCACGAAACCGTCGTCCTTTTTTTTCTTTTATTTTCTTTTTTTTCTATGCTTCTGCACAGCGGGCAGGCAAGACACGACCGGACGGGTTCTGCGAAGAAAAAAGGGGGACATTCCACAACCGAGTCGGCAAGCGCCTTTTGTGTGGACACCGTTTCTGCACTGTTCCAATCTACCGGCCTTGGCGCCAGGTTCGGCAGCTTTTGCAGTACCCTCTCCAGTTTTCAACGCTCCAGAGATGCATACTGGACGGCGGCTTTCCCGCAGCTGCCCCCCGGGACGAGCGAGTGCACCCCATGTATCTTTTTTGTTGCCTTTCGAAAGACGCGGGTGCATACGCTCGCTCTCGTGAGACCCATACCACTGTCGGGCGAACGCGGCGGCAGAGGACTATTTTTACGGAATGCATCCTTGGAAATCTGTGGAACGCAGCCCTTAGAGGCACTATCCTTTGTAAGCGAGAGATATCTGTACATGACGGTCTTGGTTATTTCAGTTGTCCGTTTCTCTTTCTTTCATTCTCGCTTTTGTTTTTTGTGTTGTTGCTTTTTTCAATATCAATATCATGATGTTAGGACAGCTGGCTGTAATGTTTCCTCCTTCCCACGTTTTCGTATTGAAATAAGAAAAAAAAACTGGAAGAATGTTTCAGCTGGGAGGAGGCAAATGAGAGGACGATACTGAACACTCAAGGCACTTCAGATGATAACGATGCGTTAATACCGAAAAGGGAAGATTTGTCAAAGCTTATTTTCACTTGTGCAATCATGACTAATTTTAACGAAATTCTCACTTTCCTTCGCAAGGCTAGTGACTTCGCGATATGAACCCCCCCGCCTGCGATAACGGGCGAGGGGTTCATATCCACCACCAGGGCAACGAAGCACAAGAAAACATCTACTCGCATTTTACTAGCCTGGTTGCAATACTCCCGCACCTATTCATTTACGCACTGACCTGCTTGCCTGATGTAACATATGTCGCAGGAGAACGGGATTCGACAGACGACATAGATTTGCCATAATAAGAATTTTTATTGCGCTGCTTTCAGGGGATCTTCATGGGATCATGTTATTATTATTATTATTATTATTATTATTATTATTATTACGAAGGCTGTGCTGATATAATAGTACATTGTCTCAAGGGGATGTTTTATTTAGATCGTGAGAAACCTAGTGAATGTATAGCATGACAGCTTCATTTTTATTATGCATCTCACAGGCTGAAGTGCAAGAGTAGCTTTGGATGCGCCAGGAACAGTTGTGGTAGTCAGTGTTTCCGTATGTGTGTGATGAATTTGCACTGATCGTAGGCGAATCACCCCTTTCGTTCGGATTGTCGAAATGCCTACATATGAAATTATTAAGCTCCTGAACATTCAGTGTGCGATAACTGATCACCTGACGTGTTGGTGTTGTTCAGCCAGGGCTAATGACGCACTTATCGACTTTCGTTTCAGCTCTTCCATACTGGTAAAACGTGATCTTGCTAAGACAGGTGTTTATTAATAGAGCGCCCTTAAGTCCGGTCACACTTATTGCAAGCTTGTTTCGGTGAGCAAGCTTCATGGTTTTTAAAAGCCGGTGTATGGTGTATCCAACTCTGACGCTAATCCTATGTATACTTCTAAAAAAAGTATTGTAGTGGTGTTATTCCCTACAACAACCACGTTTCCCTTAATGCGAGGAAATTAGCCGCGTGAGAAAAGGTGCAGATTGTATTAGCAGCACTATAGCAAACAGGGCGATCTGTGAAAAAAAAAAAAGGAAGAAGAAGCACTGATCCCACAAAGAAGGCAAAGCGTGGTTGTCAAAAGAAGCAGAAGAGAAAAAATCTGACTGCAATTCCGGTGTCATAACTCGGATCCCGTTGTCCTGCGTACGTCACATCGGGAAAACAGGACGGTGCCCAAATGAGCGGCTATTCGAAAGCGTTGCAATATGTCCGTTAAAATGCCATAAGATGGCTTTCTAGCGATGCATAGCCACGATTGCAGATATGAATGTATTCGGTAAAGCAGTTATCTTTAGAAAAACAAACGTGAAGTGACCTCGCGTTATGATTGAGAGGGAGCAGATTATTTGTGTCAGTATTGTTTCTATCAGCGAAACCTTATCGTTGTCTGACAAGGTATAGAATTTTCCGTGCATGCGGTAACGCACGATATGAAGTCTTTGTGTCCTATATATCGGGTGTTTTAGAGAACGATTTCAAGTTTCCAATGATAGGCTTTCTGAGAAAAAAGAAAAAAAAACCTTATTTTCTTACGGAACGACCTCTATAAGGTTGGGCGCACGTGAGTAGTCGTAAGATACTTGCAGTTTGCACGGTAAATAACTAAGATCGTACAATCCATTTCTAATCAGCAACCTTTCCAGGTTCCTGCCATTGATGAATTCGAAGCCGAAAGACGACGATGCTTATCTGCTTTTAGTCTAAAACAAATAAATTATTCGCCGAGACCCAGCGACCTAGCGTTTTTTGCGTCATGGAACTCGCTGCAAAAGGAGCTTCGGGAGCCGCGTGTGGACACAGCATCCGCTGGTGACGTGTTCCAGTGCATGCGCCAGCCAATTCGATAGGCATGGGCTTTCCAAAGTCGTGGCTACGTAGTCTGTTATGATAGCGTCATGCAGTGAGCGAATAAGCAAAAGATAACGGAGGCTTCTGCATATGCAGAGCATCGAGGACATCGTACATTTCGAATTGGCCGGCCCAATAGTTGCTACACGTCAGCAGCAGTGGTGGCATTCGCACGTGACTTCTGGCGTTCTTTATGCACGCTTTCGTGCCGCAAAAAGCCCAGGTTTTCTAGCTCTGCAGAGCTTTATACAATTAGTTTTTCTTTGTTTTAAAGGCTCATATGGCATCGTCATCAGCGTGGCTAAAACTCGTCCTTTGCACTAATCACAAACAGTTTAATTAATGTTGTAATTAGTAAATATTACTTTGTTACCCAACTAATAAGTGTTTTTTTTTTAGACTTCATGACGTTTGCCTCAGCAAACAGTTTCTTTATAAGGCGGTTTTCCTTTTTTTTTTTCTCGAACAGCCTATTTTAAAGAAATTTTGCAAGTTTTCACTGAAACAACCTGTATATCCATTGTACCTGCGTTGTGGGGTGATTAATGCGATCAGCGAGGCATTTTTTCTGAGAATCATTTTCTTCGGCTCGATGAAGGAATTAAGCGCCAATACTTTAGCGGTGCGGATGGTGCTGGTGTTCCTTCTTGCAGGTGCTAGTCAAGTATCATTGAAACAGTCCGCATATGATTGCTTGTTTTTTTACCGTATATACCTTTCTTTTTTTTACAAAGTTTTCTAACCCAGTCTTAATGACTGTGCCCTGGAACAATTTCCACTGTGCGCGCAGAAAATTTACCGCCCAATCGATATATACAAATACGATCAGAGAGTCACCAAAAAGGTCGTCGGTTTATGCAAATACAGTTACACACGAATGCTAAGTGAAGTTGCCAGTAAACATACATAAATGTCAGCATAATTTTATCTTGTGGTTTCTCTACATACGAATAAGCAGTCATACAACGCAACGGCAACTTACATTGTGCTATGAGCTGTGAGTCGAGTTACCTTTGCCCTGTGTTCATCGTATCTCTGTGATTATATGAGACATCTTGAGAAAATATGTGCTAAGATCTTATATACACAGAACACCGGATATTTGCGTGGTTCTTGCGGAATTGCTTCTTTCACGGCAGCGCGCACTGTAATATGGTGGTAGTAAAATCGTATAGTATGACAAGATTGACTAACTTTATAGCCTGAAAAGCCACGCGTTCAAGCCTAATTGAAAATGGAGTTTACTTATACTGGGAGTTCACGCCCAACATAATTGCTAAAGCGCGATGCTGCTAATTTCTACATATCGATAAAAATCTGACTAATTTCACTCAGGAAACAAACTGAATGGTGTAAGAGCGCAGTTGCAGCTACAATTGGAACGGTGCCCAGTGTGACGTACACTAGTTTTCCTCCCATTGCCGGCGAGCAAGGATAGGCAAGTATTATCAAGCGACAATTTTTATTGTTTCTTTGCTACGACTGACCACGCTTGCTAAAATAGCCGCTTTACAACAACACTTGTTCACTGTTGCGCGGCTAAGGGCAGCAACTATGTCGCACAGAGGACCACGGAAAGTACCGACAACAGCGCTTTTTGACCATTCAATTTCGGTTTCGTGAGAGAAATGAGCCGGATTTCATCGCGCTGCAGCAATAGACCTGTCCCTGTTTGTCAACAATGTGACGTCACGCAGAGCATCGCCATCGACATCGCGGCGGACCAGTTTCGCAGTGGTTGGCAAAAAGCTCCGGCGGCTCCAGCAGTTTGCTCGGGCTTTGCACGCAATGGTACTGTCCCTTCCCGAGGTTGCGCGGTGGCGGTTTGTCGAAGAGAAGGTGCAAGTTAGTGGAATGCAGTATCTATACCCCTGCACCATTTCGGAATGGAAGAACGACCTTAAAACCTTGACTAAACGTTCAGCTGTGTGTGTACCTCGCGAGCATGCCTGGCCCGTACAATGCAGAGGCCATGGAGCGTTACTGATCGCTCAAAGCGTACGGCTTAGTGAAAGGCCACGTGCATCTAGTGCTTGTCTCGAACTGGGGCACCAACGCTTTCCGTCGACTGCTGTCATTCGGAAATCCAGAAAAAAAAATATTACGATGCGCTGCCTTAATTTTGTTGCGCGTTTGGCACATCCTACAGCGCAAAAGCTAACCACCGTGTCAAAGAGGCCAGATAACGCGCACAAAAACCAGTAGGCACACGGTCCATCCGTACAGCAGCATGGAACCACGCCGAACACTGAGACTTTTGCCAACCAGGCATGGAATGCATGTTTTTCAAAGCAAACACCATCGCGGAGAACCACCGCCATGCCTTACGAGCTGCAGGCAGCGTCCACACTGCGCACTGTACTTGCATGGCCGATTGAGTTGCAGCGCTCATGTGCATTTCCTTCCGTTCTTTCTGCTCAGGAACTAAACTTTTATACGGTCGAAAACAGGCGAGACTGGTAGTGCTATAGCGCCCGAAAACACAAACAAAATTTTCATCTGGAGTGCCAGCCCGACGCAAGTTACAGCGAAGTGAGCGCGAAATGAAAAAATCTGCACAGCATTCGGAACTACCGCTTACTGAAGGAATGCTTCCGTTTCAAAGCGCGTTCAAAACGCTCACACTTTTTTCTTTGTGTTTCAACGCTAGTCCTCTTAGCAAACACGTTAGCTACCCACTCCGGGAGCTCAGAAAATCGAGACCGGGCACCCGAGTTGATAAAATATACATGCTCACAAATGCTGCGGAAGCACAAATAACAAAACGCCTAGGAGCTCTAGGTAACAGGCTAGCACCTACCAGCGATGAAATGTAATCCAAAAATCCTCTTGCTGTCCGACGGCTGCTGTTTCACACTGCGCACAGCTCGCACCCAGGCTTTCCATCACTGTGTAGTTTGGACTTCGGAAATCGAGGAAAAAAAAACAAGGACCCGATGCCACTGCCCTTTATCGCGCGTTTGGCATATCCTCCATCGCAAAAGCTAACCACCATGTCAAAGCGGCCATGTGCACGCGCACAAAACAAACGAGTACGAACTCGGTTCACCCGTACGGCAGCATGCAACCACGCCGAACGCTGCAATGTTTTGCCAACCAGTCCGTTCGCACGTGCGCGCCAGGGTCACGTGGGTGACGTCACGGCCCTTTCGTGACGTACCCCAGGAGAGGTCTATTCTAAAAAAGCGCCCTTTTACAAATACTACAACGGATATCGAATTCCCGTATAAGTAACATGAATCTTTCCATTAGGTTTGAGTGTCTTGCTGTTATTGTCTGAGCTTTAATCATTCTAATATTGTTAATTACCGTTAACATTTTAACGCCCATTACACGGTGTGTGCTGCCAAGAAGGAAGACCGTAAAGATTTTGCTGGTGGTTATCTGTGTTCAAAAAATTTTTGGACACATTTTCTGAAATGCCCTTTATAGCTATACGCAGACCACTATTCATCCCAAATTTTAATTATTGCTTTGCTTTCTGGTTTATGCAGATGGGACATGAAACGTCCGCATTGCGCGTGAAATGTTGGAAGATTTTTCATTAGGGGTGTGCGAAGTCCAAATTTTCTAAATTCGAATCGAGTAAAAATATAAAATTTTATATACGGAATAAATATCGGATATCAAAAGAAAAATGCCTAATCCGTAATAAGAACTTCGTACAAAAATTTACTTTGAGAAAGTGCATTATTAAGCTATCAGCATAAAATGCAATGGATATTCTAAACACTCCAATATTCGCACACCCCTATTCATGATGTACAGGGTCGTCCACTCTTAGGGTGAACACGGCGCAGCGTGGCTGCCTTCTTTAGAACGCCAGCGCTCGCGATGGGACTGCGCGTCGACGCTAATCTAGTGCAGGCGTAGAGGGGCTTGGATCACTCTGTGCACCTGCACATTATTAGCTTCGATGCGTGCCCACGTTGCAAGCACTGGCGTTCCAAAAAGGGAGCCACGTTGCGTCGTGTTCACCCTAAGAGTGGACGACCCTGTACAAGTACTTTTCTCTGCTTATTTTGTACATGTTTCACTTCTGCTCTGGAGCAGTGATCTTTTTAGACTGATGAGCGTGCAAATTTTGCTGAGTGTTTGAAAACATCAAATGCTTTTAAATTTCTTTCCTGTAGTTATTTGCAACGGCGATATTATAATGGAAAAATACACATTTTCGACATTTCCTTCTTCTATCACTTTGGCTCAGTGAACAGCGCGCCCTGGCTTTGCAGTACGTCAAATGTGGGATTTCTTGTTAGGATGCACCTATTCTAGTTTACTTTTAAGTTGGATTAGTAATGAAATTATTCACACGAATTGATGTTGTTCTGGAAGCCTTCGTTCGCATTTAGCATTTTGCAGAACGTGTGTTGTCCTGTGTTTGACTGTTACTGCGGCTCTTGCACCTCATCTCTGCCGTGTGTTCTGCTTTCTTTTGCCCACTGCACCTAAAACTTGAATGCACTTGTTTTCATGTTTCCCGCGATATGCCTCCTTGTGTTCTGTTTATCGGTCGCTTTCTGTGTCCTTGTTTACTCCCTGCATTTTTTGAACATCTGCTTGATCTGCAACCGCAGACTGGTGTTTGTTGTGAATAAACCAAATAACAGCTCAACTACCCTTTTGAATACCTTCTTGCGCTCTTTGAAGAAACCACTGGAACACAGAAGGGAAGTGCTCTCATGAATATTCCATTATGTAAAGATAGTGCTGGTGCCTAACACAATATACGATCAGGACGCAGTAAAGAGTGGCTACAGCAGAGAAAACACACCAAATATAGTCCCGGCGAACCAAGCAAAAGCTCTGTCAGGCACGGAGTACGAAAATTGATATATATACTCCCAATGTGACTCTTGAAAACTCCGCCAAACACGGAGTATGCAAAAAAAGAATACTCCCGAAGAACCACGCAGGACCTCCGACCACAAGGGAGTATTACGATATAGAACATACTCCCAATGTTCCGCCCAAAAACTCCGTCAGACACGGAGTAAAAAGTAAAAATATATACTCCCAAGGCACCACGCAGGAACTCCGTCAGGCACGGAGTAAAAAATAAAAATATATACTCCCAAGGCACCACGCAGTAACTCCGACCGATGCGGAGTAAAAGCTTACGGAGGAAAATTAACTCCCAATGGGGGGTCGCTAGAGGACACGTCATTTACTCCCACCTGGGAGTAAATTTTTTTTACAGTGTAGTAAGACATATGACTGCATTAAGCTTGATACCAAATAGCCCAACTGTCCGCCTTAACGCCTATATACCATTTGATAACTGTAATGCTAGCTTCCCCCCAATGCAGTTAGCCCTACTTATGGCAGCTATTCACTTCTGCAAAACAGCGTGCTATGACGCGTAAGATGTCTACTCAGCTCTCCTGTCATAAACACTCATAATAGTCAAACCTCAGCACGTGTAACTGGGACCGTCGCCTCCACATGAAACTCGACAGGGGCCGCCATTAGTTGGGCGAATATGCTGTGCAGGGAAACGCACTCGAGGATCATGAAAAAGATCTAATAGTCGCATAATGAAAAGACGCCACTTTAGCTGCATTCAAGTCTAATAGTCGCTTTTCATAATCCGCATCTTTGCGCATTGGTATACCGAACGTCTAGCATCCAGTCCATTTGTACTGAAAAAATGACCTTGTAGCATATATGGTAATTCTGTATGGTCGCCTATTTCGGGTGAAATACAGCTTTCGTCTATTTCTTGTACTCCCATGTCAGCCAGCTTAGAGGCCGCCGTCTCCTGCTGTGGCACGAATGGAGGACAGTCGTGAAATACTATGTGTTCTAATCTCTGATACATTAGACAGCGCTCACAGTCCGAGCTGTACGCGCGACTGAAAAGGTGCGCGTAGTGCCGAGTTAAGTCGGCGACCAGGTGAAACCTGTGCAGTATACTGGCACCGTTGCCGTTTATTCTAGCTGGGAGGAAAAACTCCTATCACTATGTTTCCCGCAGATGCCTGCACTGATGGCCTGTTTGAGGCAGTATGTTGCTGTGCAATCTCGCATGAGTGACCTCAAGGAAGAGATGACGTCAGTTCATGGTTATAGTATTATCGAGGGCCAGTGGCGCACCGACGGGGGGGGTTCAAGGGTTGTAACCCCCCCCCCCCCTGAGGCCGACCTAACCCCCTCCCCCTCCGTAACTGCTCCTATGTCCTAGAAGAATGTGGCGCTAATTCCTCTGCAAGACGCCGAAAATATAATAAAAATCATCATCATCATCATTGATGTTACTATTATTTGGCATTTATTTACTTTTTTATACACACGCAACAACTGTGTAGTCCCATGCCCGGCCCTTCGTGAAAGATTGAACCCCCCTGGCAGAGATCCTGGGTGCGCTACTGTCGAGGGCTTCCGCAATATCTAACGGACAAACCGAGAAATGTTGCCGTCCTTACAAGAGCGAGCGTCTTTAACTTTCCTTTACTCCTCGTCTCTCTCTCTTTTTCTTTTAACCATTGTGGGGATTTGCTCACCCTCGGCCACACTGCATGTTTCCGGTGCGAACCAGTGCGGTCGCCGAAAGCGCCTCCGATTTCGGTACGCTCTAATATAGGCAGACTTCGAGGAAATATGGCCCGCTACGGAATCGTCCACAGATCATGGGCACCCACGGAATCTTGGACTCTTGACAACATCCAAAGAATACGGGCTCCCTGTGTTCAGTGGGCGTAAGTGCGAATTTTCAAGCAGCCCACATGTGATCTCTAGCGCGTCGGATAAATACTTGTGTCGATATCAGACACAAGCAACGCCTCTCAGACAACAACGCATCATTTTTCAAGTACTCATAAAAATGCCGATTAATCGATTAAAAAATCACAGCGAAAGCAATTAATCGATGAAAGGCTAAATCGACGACCGATTAACGATTAATCGATTAAGAAATTTAGTCGACCATCCCTAGATCCAACGTGCAGTGGGAATCAAGGAAATGCGAAGCACGCATCAGGAACGTAAATTGGATCTACACTGTTGTCTCGCTATCAAGTTAACAAAACGGCACCAAGAACACCACGACTGGCATGTAAACCATGCCGCTCATGACACGCGCATGTCATGATTCTAATGTTATGACCTGTCATTTACGTTCGTGATGCAGTCGTGCTGTGCCATAGGAATTTTGGTATGCATCCCATTAGCAAAACGCGTGGCTTGTAAATCATGCCGCTCATGACATGCGTGTCACGATTTTCATGTTCTTAGAACGTGCCACCCACGGTCGTCAGACATTGTTGTCTCGCCATACCAATTTTGGTATTGGGAGCGAGGACATACCGTGGCGCCGCCACGCGGGAGAACCGGTGTGACGCGCAAAGTTGGATTGCTCCGACAGCACTGCCTTGCTGAGCCCGGAGCTGCTTTGCGCGTCGCCTTTTTATTGTTGTTGCCGTTTATTTCAGCTAGACGATATATGTAAAATACCGTTGTGGCTACGTTATTGATTCTTCAACAAGGTAATTAACTCTTCCGGAAAAAGAATAGGTTCATTACAAAGCTTTAGACACCGCGTCGACTGCTGTTGTCGTCTGCTATGGTCACCGGCGAGGATACCGCGCGTGCGGAGTCCGCTGGTTTTTTTAGGTGAGATAGCATTTTGATGAATGAAAATGAATGAAAGGTAAGCATCAGATGGTTTTAGCGCGTGGTTGCGGTAAATACACATAGCTTTTGGCCGCAAGAAAGGCCTGCGACGTGTTTCTCGTGCAATTCATTCATTGTATGTTTGCATCAACAAAGGGACCGCCGTTGACAAGATGAAATCGAATTAGCAAATTTGTATTCATGAAGAACACGCATACCCCTATGCAGCGCCATGCGAGTGCATGGTTCCTTCATTTTTGCGGAAAGCAGCAGGCATAGAGCTGCATTCAATTGCGACGTCGACCTTTCTCACATGATTTAAGGTGTACACACGACATACGCACATGCGCGCCTCATTAAACCTTGTAATTTTTGAACAGGGGGTTCACCTTAGGACGCTGTGGCTTGATCACAATTTAAATTATCGCCAGTATGACCCCAAGGACACTAGCCTGGAGCACAGCTGCCCGTTGCTTCTCTTTCTGTTGCTTATTTTTCCCGCGTATTCAAGACGGTCGTCACACGGCGATTTTCGATCGCGGTCGAGCCAGTTCATGGCTGCATTTTTCGACGAATGACTCCCGTCCGTATTTTGCACGAAGGGGCCAATAGCGATCGAAAATACAGCGTAAGACCGGATGTATTAGTTTACTCATTTGAATGCACTAGCAGAGACTCCGGAACGAGAGGGGGGGGGGGGGGGCGGGCGCCCCCCTACCATTTTTCTAGAGGGGGCTCGGCCCCCCCCCCCCTCCCACTTTCCAACCGTTTCCGCGGAAATAAAAATTTTTGACAAGAATTATCAATCTGGTGGTAGTTAAAAAACCCCAGGTGGTCGAAATTTCCGGATTCCTCCAACACGGCGTCTCTCATAATCAAAGCTGGTTTTGGGACGTACGTCAAACGCCACAAATCAGTCAATCAATTAAGCTGGTGGTTCTGAGGTGCAGTGCTTTCCAAAACACTGGATCACACAACCACGTGGGTTGCGCGGTGTGCCGCAGGTTTTCAGTACTTCTGAGAGTCCCAAACATTTTGAAATGTATACCAATGTGAAATAAGCGATGATGCAAATATGTAAAATATTAAACGGAAAAAATGAATTAAAACAATAATTGATTTCATTAATATTATAGCAAATAATAAAATACATAATATGCATTTTAAATAAATTAGAATCGACAAATACTGAGAACAAAAATAATCAACACAACATGCAAAGACGACAATAAAGCCCCCCCCCCCCCCCCCGCACACACACACTCCGAAAAACGTTCCGGAGTCCCTTTGCACTAGTACGCTGCAAGGTGTAACTTATTGTGGTCTAAATGATTCAGTGAAACTATCAGTGTCCGGCATCTACACCTTCATCGATAAGCCGTATGACACCCAGCAGCTGCTGATAGAAGGAGAATCTATGTTTGAAGCTGGCCACGTCGTCGTCTGCAGTGTAAAAGGGGAGAGAGAGAGAGAGAGAATATTTTATTGATGAATCCGGAGATGTTAGCCTGGTTAATGGCCTGGGTGTAAAAGGGGAAGAAGTGATACTGGCTGGGTTCATTTTGCAGACGACGTTTTTTTAGAAAATACCAAGTTTCCAATAACTCCGAGCGCACTTTTCAGCTTTTGTGGTCGCTAGGTGTCCGCGAACGTGAAATAAACGCGAATCGACGATGTTTGTAGATAAAAACGCTGGCGAATGGCTGTTGAAGCGCGCGTGAAATGCGTGAACCGTCCGCTTCGGAGGAGGCTCGGCGCGAGGTGGGATCGTGGAGTCACGTGATCCAACTTTGCACGTCAGAACGACCGCAGCGCCAGCCCCTCCAGTGGTGGCCCTCGCGCCCAATATATCAAGTTAACGAAACGGCCGCAAGAGCACCAAGACCGTGACACGTATATCATGCCGCTCATGACAAGCATATCATGATTTTCATGTTATGACCTGTCATTTATGATCGTCATGTTGTGGCATACGAATTTTCGTATACATCCCATTAACGACACGGCCAAGAGAGCACCAAGACCGTGCCATGTAAATCATGCCGCTCATGAGATGCATGTCATGATTTTAAGGTTATGACCAGTCACTTATGTTCGTCATGCAGACATGTTGTGGAATACCAATTTTCGTATATATATCCTATAAACGAAACGGTCAGGAGAGCACCAAGACCGTGACATGTAAATCATGCTGCTCATGACATGCATGTCATGATTTTAATGTTATTACCTGTCATAATTATGTTCGTCATGCAGTCATGTTGTGGCATACGAATTTTCTTATACATCCCATGAACGAAACGACCAGGAGAACACCAAGACCGTGACATGTTAATCATGCCACTCATGACATGCATATGATTTTCATGTTATGACCTGTCATTTATGTTCGTCATGCAATCATGTTGTGGCATACCAATTTTCGTATAGATGCCATTAACGAAACAGCCAGGAGAGCACAGTGTCGTAGGCGGCTCGATAGATAGATGATAGACAGACAGACAGACAGACAGACAGACAGATACGCTCAAAGTCGCCGAAGTTCGCTAAGAAATGCTTCGCATTTAACATTTCAGCGAATTATTCAGTGCACATTTAATAACGGCCGTTTGAAACTTTATAGCATTCTTGCGCTCTTGAAACGACTATGCGACAATACAGGCCGGCATGGTACTATTCGGTGGCGTTTCGATATTTTTAAGTGTAAAGGTTAGTGAACTCACGTTTGCTCTAAAATAATCGATTTACTTGAAAGCTAGAAAGTAAGAACATGCTTGGAAATTTGGTAGCAAGGGTGCAGCACGGTTTGTTTTCCCGTGGCCTCCGAGGGTGCGCCAATCTCGGAGGCCTGATGGCGACTAACATGACGTCAACTGCCGAGTTGAGGGGAATGCGCGTAGTGAAACCGAAAGCGCGTTTTTTATCCCTCTGAATCAACCCACACGATGCAACGGAACGATTCATATTGTTGACTGGAGGGTCAGGATCCCGAATGCGCGCTTTGTACAAAACCTTCAGAATATGTTTCACGACCACTTTAGGGAAACGACGCAAATTTCTCCAGCCCATGTCGGAAGCACGGCTAAGCGTCCGTGGGGGTAGGGGAAAGAGACTGAAAGAGATAGGAAGAGGAACACGGTAGTGGAGGGCTCCGGAAATTCGACCAGAAGAGATACGGACACAAAAGTTGGCGTTTTTTTTTTTGCGTCAGAACCGAAGTCAGAACTGTTGGGAATGACGAATACAACAAGCTGCTTTGAAAAAAGTAAAGAACGAGAGACGTCGTGTGTGTGTGTGTGATTTTCAGCTGCGCCATGTCTCTAAGCGGCCGCAGGCAGGAGCTGAATTTTGAAGTCATCACACCCACTCGCGCGCGCGCGGCCAAGGTCGGGCGCAGGCGTCGCAGTCTTTCCGGTGGTGGTGATTTCCGGTGGTGGTGAAGGGGGTGATGAAATGCCCCCCTTCCACGGCGGGGAGAAATCCCCGCCGTGGAAGGGGGGATCGCGTATCATGTGACAACAACGTCACGGTTTTGCGAGTTTACGCGGCCTCCCCGCTCATCCCCGGGGAGACGGGGACCTTTTGACCGAGCGGAACAATTACGCTCCCCGCTTGGCGGGGGAGACGGCGGAATTTTTGAGCTGGCGCTTGGCAACAATAGCCTCGCGGACACGCTGGCCGTAGCTGCGGGGGTGGACACGGTCACGGCGACCTTTCCAAATATGCGTTCCGCTTGCGGGCACCAAACTGACCGATGATGGATATATTTTTTACTCGTGGAAGAGTACACCGCGTCCGATTACGGAGCCATACCACGACTAGTGGTGTTTAACTGCCCCATTTATCTATTTATTTATAAATTTATTTATTTCGAAATGATGAATTCGATAAGCATCCGGACCTCGCCCATTTTGCTTGAAAGATTTAAAGGAATCATCGAGTGCTTTTGTGCCGTATTGATGGTGAAAAGCAAATAAAAAATCTCTCCGAAAGAATTGGGCAGATGCCATGCTAGAGTGCCGTTTTCTCCCGCAAACTGCACGACTCTCATTTAGAAAGATCCCCTCGTGATACGCAATTTCAGCGTGCTGAAGTAGAAAAATTTTCGCTAAAGGCGAGAAAAATGATCGGCATTGAACACAAACTTAGTACATATACTCTAGTGCCGCCTCGCCGATGTTATGCATATATTTTATATCTTAAAAATGTGTTTACACGGACTGCAAGAACCTTTATTATAACTATTTTTTGATGCCTCAGTTTTCTCTGCGGCTGAGAGAACGGCGTATTTCTTTTTTTTTTCAAGGGGGTGTGGAGGCGGGGGATGGCTAAACTGGTAATTGATCCTGCCTGATAACAGCAGCGGTCTGCATTAAATTCTTCGCACTCCAAAATTTCAATGGACGGCTGTCCGATATCAAGCGGCCAGGTTGCTTCCATCCTCAGCCGAGGCACGTGAAACAAAAAGCAAAAACAAAATACTGTACTTGCAGTTGACCGAAGTCCGACCAACATGGAGGAATACTTAATTGAATTTTCGAAAAGCTGTGTACAATTTTGAAAGAGCGGGTGCCAACAACTTCGCCAAAAATGTCTGCACGAAGACGTCTGTGAAGCTAGAAAAACACTGGAACTTCTGCTGGCGAGAGCCGCGTCTACATTTGCTGCGCAAAGTTTATGAATGAGACATTCTGCGAAAGGCAGCAGTGCATGTGTTAAAAGCCTGTTTACACGATTGGCCGTTCCTCTTAGGCCGAATAAACAAAATCCGAGTGTTTATGCCCACTTCCATTTCGTTTAACCGCACAGTCCGCACCGATTTCCGCTCGCTTGAAGCGTGCTGTTGCTTTCGTGGTGCCGTGAGTACCGGCACAGGAGTAGTCTGGTAACACTGGCCTCCCCCGCGGGTTGCTTTGCCCGTGTGAGCGAGAGACTTGTTCGGGGACTTCTCCCCGCCGGCTGACGTCACTTGGCTCCGCCTTTATCCCCCACGGAGAAATCCCCCGTGTGAACACCGCTTTAGGGGCGAAGCTCCTCACGCTGTGGCTCAGTCCCTCCTCCGTCGTAGCCACCCCCGGCTGCTTCTCACAATGTTCACTAGATGGCGCTACGCAATGTGCACTAGATGGCGCTAGATGCAATAGATGGCGCTCACAATGTGCACTAGATGGGCTGGGTGATATTCAATGACAGCAACGATCAGACCATATTAATACAGGGCGAGGAGATACCCAGAGTACGAGAGTACAAATACCTCGGGATATGGATAAATTATGGGAATAGATACATGGAAGTACAAGAAAAAGCTATGATAGTTAAAGGAAAGAGGAACTCCGCAATAATGAAGCATAGAGCGCTGTGGGGTTACAACAGGTACGAGGTAATTCGAGGTTTGTGGAAAGGTGTAATGGTGCCAGCACTTACATTCGGAAACTCAGTGGTGTGCATGAGGTCAGAGGTACAATCAGGGCTGGACGTGAATCAGAGGACGGTCGGACGTCTCGCACTGGGCGCCCATTGGAAGACCACAAATGAGGCTGTTAAGGGGGATATGGGATGGTCTGACTTTGAGGGAAGGGAAGCTCAGAGTAAAATTAGGTACGAACAGAGATTAAGGAATATGAAAGAAAGTAGATGGGCAGCGAAAGTATTCAGGTATTTGTATAGGAAGAACGTTGATTCACAATGGAGGAAGAGAACTAGGAAGCTTACCAGTAAGTATACATCCAGTAACGAAACGGATGGGACGAAAAAGAGCGTTAAGAGCATGGTCAGAGCGGCGGAGAACTCGGATTGGATAGCAAGAATGGAGAAGAAACCGGCATTGAACAACTACCGAAAAGGGAAAGACGAAATCAAGAGAGAAAAATTTTACGATAATTCAAAGGGAAGCGCTTTACTGTTTGAGGCAAGGTCCGGTTGCCTGAGAACCCGAAGTTACTGAGCGAAATTCAATAAAGAAGGGGATACATGTACGTGCTGTGGAAAAGCTAGGGAAACGACAGACCATATTTTGATTGAATGTACAGATGTCCACCCAGGTGTAGCTGTGGACACTACCCTACAGGAGGCCATGGGTTTCAGGAGTAACAGGGGAAAGCTGAACATGCCGGCGATAGATATAAGTAAAAGGCGCTTAGAGCATTGGTGGCGCAAAAGTATGGAGCAAACAAAAGCGCAAGGTAGTTCGGGTAAGATTGTTACATCATAGCGGAACGATAACAGATAAAATAGGTAGACGAGGAGAAAAATTAGTTGTGAAAATATGTGTGATTCGGGAAAAGAAATGTTTGTAGAGGAAAAAGAAATAAAGCTAGAGCTTGGTGGCCCGGCTACCGCCCCGTTATAAAGGGGACGCTCCTAATATCCATCCATCCATACGTGAATTGATCACTAGATGGCGTGGAGGCGCGCGCTGCGTGTGGGGGTTAGTGTGATAAGAGAGCGCTAGATGGGGTGAGCGCCATAAAAGGCACTCGCTCTTGGCGGGCTTCCTCTTTCGACGCTGCGCCATGAACAGCGAAAACAAGGCGGCGGAGCGGAGGGCACGGAAAGCGGCTGCAGCGCGCGCTCGCCGACAGGACCCGGCGGTGAGAGCCCGCGAAACCGAAGCTGCACGGAGACGCCGCGAAGCGGATCCCGAGCGCAGAGCCCGCGAAGTAGAAGCTGTACGGAGACGCCGTGAAGCGGATCCCGTGGTGAGAGCCCGCGAAGCTGCACGGAGAAGAGCCTCGTGAAGAAACGCCACGTGCTCGAGTGGCTCAAACATCTAGAACGGTCTCCGCTATACCGACTCGTGCATTTGGACGATGACGTGGTGTGCGACGACGAAGAAATCGAGCCGGCGCCGGAGGTAACCGACCTCGAAGATCCCATGCAAGCCGTCATTGCTCTCAATACGATGAGTCACACGATGTTGTTTGACGACGGCGGCGCGACTACCGGCGGAACTGCTGCGGCCGTGATAATGAAGGGATAACGCAAGCCATGCATCGTCTAACCAAGAACAAAACAAGAAGAAAATAAAAGTTGATTTGTATATTACACACACTGTTTCTCACATCTTTCATGATGTACTGGGCGAATTGCACGGAAGATTCACGGTTTACCGATGATTCCCTCCGGAGCTTCGCCCACTCATCATCACTCACCCCGTGGATATGCTGTGATTTTTTTTTGCAAGTGGTCCGTTTGACACAATGTCCCCGACGTTTGGGCGGACCAGTAGGTCGACGACGATTACGTGACCTACGCGGCTGTGCTGAAAAGCCTCGGCGTGCCGCTCAGCTGTGTTGCTTTTGTTGCTCTGTGGAACAGACACCCCCCCTCTTTCTCTCTGTAGACATGTCATCGCAGCGGTGACCACAGGAGCACCTGTTGAAAGAGAAATTACCCTTTCATTGGCTGTGCAACAACGCATATTCTCGGATTGCGAGAGGAATTGTTCACACTGCGAATGCATGCTTTTGTCACAAAACAAAATTGTCATATTGTGTACACTTTCACTGCGTCTGATATCGAATGAGAGCATATCAGCACTGTGTTAATTGATAACATATAAAATATTAAAAAGCACAACCAGTGAATGAACCCCACACTACAGCGTGCATTAGTGGTCTAAAACGCGCAGCGCATTTATCGACATCGTTGTTTCACCCGTTCCTTTTCAACTTGAAGGAAGATAAAGACTTTCATAGCTATCTGCATGATCATGCGTCGGGTTTCACGAACTGATTGTTCTCGCAGCATTTCCCTAGTAAATGCCATAGCCAGTCTTCGCCCATGGCCACAGATTTGATGTAGCTAAGCGATCTATCTGGTCGACGGGTCGCTAGCGCTCCCGCCCATATAATAATAATAATTAATTCCACAAAGCTACCAATCACGCATTCAGCCAGTAAAGGGCTTCTAATTGCGTGGATGTGGCAAATGGCGTAAACACAGGGCTATGAAACGGCTGTGAAATTCCACACATGCCGTGCCTCGTCGCGCAAGAACGAGCTGCGCTGTGGTCGAAAGCCGACCGCGTATGTAAACGCAAAGCGACGAGCTACGATGGTATACCTACGATTCCGCCGTAAGAGCTCTCTCTGCCTCAACGTAACTCACGAAAGAAACTCGGCATTTTACATCCAACGTAACATCACTTTACGAGCTGCTGCCGCTGCACGTTAAGTTTGTTAGAGAAAAAGCTTACCAGGTTGCTGGCCCGGGATGGCCTGACCGGCACGTCCACAGCCACCTGCTTGACGCGGAAGGCTCATAACTGTAAGCGGTTATATTTCTTGCCACTTTGGAGTGGTCCTCGTCTTCAGACGTGTACTCATCGCTGGTGGAGGCACCAGAACTCGACTCCATGCTCGCAATGGCGGCGTCGGCGCGCTTTGAATGACAGCGGCCGGCGGGCTGGCTATCCGACAAGGGTGCCGTGACGTCACGCCTTCCAACCCGCGTGGGTCGGGCGGCGTGGCGCGCGCTCAGAAAAACGCCAAAAATAAAGCCATCCACTGAAAAATGAGCGAAGAGACTGCTTCTTTTCAGTGTAGTCGCATGCTGAGGATTCATTTTCAGCATTTTCGTAAAATTTTCAGATTTGTGTCCGCATCTCTTTAAGTACGGAATGTACAGGGACACTAACGGCGCCGTGTTTCGCCGCCCCGCATGCATGTAGCATGCAGGAGGACCCTTGCACCTCTACTCGCAAGCGTGTACACGTTCAATCACGCCATGTTGACACGTTTGCGATGTATTCTGTGCTGTCTACAAGCGCCAGGCGAACTGCGGTGCCTTCTTCATCGGCGAATTTTTGATGGCGCATCGCCACTTTGCACTTTGCCCATTACATAGGAGTAGTTCACAATCTCAACTCCACGAGTAGAGAGAGAGAGAGAAAAGAGGAGAAAGGCAGGGAGGTTAACCAGATATTAGACTCCGGTTTGCTACCCTGCACTGGGGAGAAGGGGAGGGGGTTAGAAAGATGACAGCGAGAGAGGGTACAAGATTCCAGACAAGCACAACAAATAAAACACGCGCACACACATACACACACACAAAGAACATTCCACTTATAGACGTTCACGAAGGCCGGTAGATGTCAAGAAGCGCAGTAGCGCTTGCATGGCCTTCTTCTGCGACGTGATGTCTAGTCGATGGCGTAGGATGTCTTCTTCCGACAGTGGTTGGTCGTCCAGTTTGTTGAGTGCAAGGCGAAGAGGTTGCCTCTCTACGCTGTATCGTGGGCAGTCACACAAAATGTGCTCAATTGACTCTTTGTGACCGCAGTGGTCACAGGCTGCGGTGTCGGCCATCCCTATGCGGAACGCATATGCTTTTGTGAAAGCGACGCCCAATCATAGTCGGTATAAGAGCGTGGCTTCTCTTCGGCAAGTCTTGGGTGGGACTCGGAGGCTTAACGTCGGATCGAGAGAGTGAAGTCGGGAATGCGTGAAATGTGTGCCACCCCATTGCGATACAGTACACTTGCGAGCAAGCAGATGGAGCATCCGTGCCGCGTCCGTCCTTGACAATGGTATGGGTACTTGTTGGTCCATATTATGTGCAGAACGGGCGGCTTGATCGGCCCGTTCATTGCCTATAATCCCGCAGTGACTTGGGAGCCACTGAAAAGATATTTTGTGGCCTGCCTTCCCTGTATGCTGCAGCATCTCTGTAACCTGGAACACCAGCTGTTCATGTGGTACTCCACGAGTAAAAACATACAATAACATGAGTGGTGTCATGACAATTACGTGGCTCGGCGATCGAAGAGCATGGCAAGCGAAACAGAGCGTGATGAGAATGGGGCCTGGCTTCGCTATGGCGTTCAACTTTTAAAGAGGCACTGACACCAAAATTTCGCTGCTAAGACAGCCTGCGGGATCGATTTGCGTGGACATGCACATGTCATCTACCAAATCTCAACGGCGAACACAGCTCTGAAGGTATGTTAAATGAATATTGAAGTTCGCATGCGCAATCGAGCGCTAGACGCCGTACATCGCGACATCGACAATAGCAAAGGTGACCTGAAGGGGACCCCCAACTTCCGCGACGTCACCAAAGCAGCCGAGCTCCGGACAGTGAAGCTAGCAATGATGACGTCATAGCCGTCATTGCTTATCCGCTGCGGCTGTTTTAGTAGACTGCCGGCGACGCCAGACCTCAAGAAAATAGTTGCCACCCAACGACGATGACAGCAACAGCAACAACAACGCGCAGGACGTGCGACAGGCGAAAGAAAAAGAGCATACGTCTGTTGTCGTGCGGAAGTGCGTCACAGTTATGTGTGCTCACGTGGTCGAACTCGTTTACTCCATTGCAAGCGCTAGATGGAGCCAGTTGCACCGGGCGCCTTGTCGTTCTTTTGAGCTCTCCCAAACCAAAACTGAAACTAGTGGGTAATAAACAGGCCGTAAATAATTATCTGACGCGCGCTGGAGCAATTGATGTGCCGTGTTATGGCTAACAGATCCTCAGCTGCGCATTGCAGCAGAAAACATCAGACGAAAATTTTCGTGTCAGCGCCCCTTTAAAGGGCAACTACGGCGATTTTTCAGTGTCCTCGGATCTCAATGAAATTTTCAGTATATGTTCTCATCATCACTGTAATAATATGTGCAAAGCCAGGCAGTTGCAAGTCATTTAGTTTTCCAGAAAACGAATTTTAAAACTTTTTATCTCATATGGACCACCCTGTGTTTTTGACGTCATCAGTGTCTACGCTGCCTACCCGAGCAGGCGGGCTGTCAAGAGCAATACGGCGATACCTAAGTGCTCAAATCGGCGCTGTCAAGATCAAAGCTGGCATATACCTCAATATATCGTCGGATGACACCCTCGCTTTCCTTTTTCTGGCACCAGCTACATATTTCTGATGGCGTGGACACTTGTGACGTCACTGAACGCTCCAAGAAGCATCTACCTGTTTCGGTTTGAACACATTGTTCATTCGGTTACTTAAAATTATCGGCGAGTTTCTGAGCAAGATCATCCACCCTGCCTGTTACAGGTCTATCAACACCATTGGAAAACATCAATACCAGAACATGGTGAAAAAAATCGCCGGAGTTGCCCTTTAAAGGGCCACATAAACAGGCTCATACTTTTTTCTTTAAGCCGCCCAAACAAGCTAACTCATACCCCTGTCACACTAGACGTTTTAACGTCATTCGATTCGAATGACGTTTGGTGCAACGAATGTCATTCGACCCGTGGTTGTGCTACACACGAAGAAGTAATGCCTTTCGTTTACGCTATCAGTGACAATAGTTCCAAAGATCTGGACATAAAAGCTGCAGAGCGTAAACACAGAGTGGCTGAAAAGTCGTCCTATTTCATTTAAAATAAACGCAGGGCTTCGCTTCACTGAATTACACCAACAGAATAATTTGCAGCTGATACGGCAGCGCTCAAAGGGGGCGCTGATTTGCAGCAGGCGAACCATTCATTTACTGTTTTTATAAGGAAAGCGCGTTAATGAGAAACACAGACGCTAAATTAAGACGTTATGTATAGACCTATTCCATGTTGGTAAACAGTGGTAGGCACCGGCGATATAACCAGGCCTTGTATCGACGTCGCGGCGCGCAGGCCCCGCCCACCGCTCGCCGCGGCCATGCACGGTCGCGCCGCCGCCGCCGGCGCAGCGTGTGCGAAAGCTGCCTCCGAGCACGGGGCGTCGGAGCGCCGACGGTGTGTTTACAACAGTTTGCAAGGGGCAGCCGTAGGCGATGAAGTTGTAGTAGCTCTGTAAGAAGTATTCAATGAATGTAGAAAAGTATACATCGACGCTCAGCTATGACAAGATGTGAAAAACTGATTAAAACGACCAGCAACGCGAAATCCTTGCGCACAAACAAACGTATCGGATTAGTTATTCAAGCGTAAGAGCGATATTGGTGATGCTATCATCTATATAAATACCACCGTGATAAGTCACGCACACATAAACAATTACGTGCCAAGTACAAGGCTCTCGAATAAACGTTAGCAAGGCGCGCGTAACCGCGGCTCGCGGCTTTGCCCATATACGCTCAGTTGCGATCGTGAAGGCGTAAAGTCCAGAAACGACGTGGCTAATTTCAAGCGTGTAGTTCGTTCGAGCAGTCTGATAATCGGAAAAATGTAAAGCGCGTCACGTATTCTATCGCATCCGCAATATCGATTTGCGAAAGCACCGCTGTAATCGGCCTTCCGCTCACGGCTACGGGAATTAAGCTCTTATATATTTATTTCTCTTGAGTGAATGAAATTCGTATGACGTATCTGTAACTTCCTCACCTCAATAATACACGGCGACCACGATTACTTCTGCACATCGTGCAATGCTAATGTAGTGCACGCTTTGCGGTAAGCGCGATCACTCTGTGTCCACACTTTGTTTATGCCAAGAAACTTGGTGTCGAGCGCTGCACTTTACAAACTTAAGACAAGGATATTTCTCTCAAATGAAACAAGCCACACGAACCGCTAAATAATTACACATAAGCTTAGCCGTGACGAAAATGTTTGGCGCATATAGCCGATGACCCGGCATTACAGGTTCGCCCCGCGTTCCTTAAGATAGACATAAGCAGGAAATCGATAAAAACCTACCGCACATTTCTTGTTCGTTGCTGCGCAACCAACCCACGGCGTAGCTTATCGGCGCACAATTTTTTCTACATTCCACGGCGTTAAACAGCACCCGCACCAGCGAAAACACAGCGGCTGCTACGGTAGGCGCGCCGGCGGATGCCTACCATGCGAAACCAAAACTCCCGACGACAGCGCCACCGCATCTTCGTGACGTAGGCCGGTGGAATAGGTCACGGCCGGTCTGGACGCGTGCGCTCGTCCAGACCGGCCGTGAATAGGTCTATAAGCGCAGCACTCAAGCATACAGCGTTCGCGATTGCACCCTGTGGTGAAATAGCGAAACTGGTCAGACGCCGCTGATGTAGAGAGTAAACACATTTTGTTACGGCCTGCCTGGCTGTTTTCTTTTTAAAATGATGAATATCGGCAAACGCGCTAAAGTAATACCATTTTCATACGACTTTTCACAAATTAGGAATGCTCAGTGCCGCAGGTTTACGTTTTCTCTGGCGTAGAGAGTACACATTCGGTCCCAGTGCGAATGCGAATGAGTTGCTCAAACTCATTCGATTTCGGAAGTCATGCGATTCGAATGATGATAAATGTCGCCGTGTAGCAGCGGAATAATGTCATTCGATGCGAATGTCATTCCGTTCGAATGACAGTAAGACGTCCAGTGCGACAGGGGTATTAATCATAGAGAAGGTTGCGGCGATCACATTCTGCGAATATGACAGCGCTGCGCGCCACACAGACGCCGCATTTCAAAAAGCAATTCCCGCGCCTCTTTCCTGCGATTGACCAGTCGCCCTCGCATCCTGGTGTCGTCACGTTGTACCGCGAACAACTTTGCGCAGTTGTAGCTTGTTGATTGGTCAAAACCAGGTATTGGGAGCGAGGACCACGGACGGTCTGGACGCGCGCGTTCGCTCCCTCCTTTACGGCCTGCGCAATTGGGGCTGTTTCTACCTATCGCCGAAACTTGGCAGGGGCGCTCCGAGCCAACCCGCTCCAAGGGGCTTTAACCCGCTCTAAACCTGCTCCTGGCCGTTGCGGAGGCTAGCGCGCGCAGGGAATGTTCGGCTTCAGACTTGCCGCATCACTTTCTGAAGCTCCTCTACATTGTGTGCATGGTACCAATGCGATGAGAACACTGTAGCAAGTCCGCCGCGGTGGTGTAGTAGTTACGGTACTCGGCTGCCACCCGAAAAACGCGTGTTCGATCCCGGCCGCGGCGGTCGCATTTTCGATGGAGGCGAAAATGCCAGAGGCCCGTGTACTGTGCATTGTCAGTGCACGATAAGAACCCCAGCTGGTCTAAATTTCCGGAGCCCTCCACTACGGCCTCTCTCTCTTTTCCCCACCTCCACGGACGCTTAGCCATGCTCCCTACATGGGCTGCAGAAATTAGCGTCCTTTCCTAATCGAACCCCAATCAATCAATCATCACTGTAGCAAACATATATGATAACTCCGGTGATTTCCGCTTTTCGGAGGGGGAGGCACAAGCCATTGATTCGCCCGCTTCTGCTGCTCGTGAGAGCACTTGCCATTGCGCGTCGTGCTCAGAAGGCTCGGCAGCATGATTCGTCACCGACCATCAGAACAAATGACACGAAACATTTTTTTGGAGGAAAGTATTTTTCAAGACGTTTTCTTCAAATGCAGATGAAATGCAGATATGCCAACCATTACTATACTTGAATATTATAAAATATGGATATTTTTGTTTAAAGTGTCCCAATTCTTCCTATAATATTAAAATAAATACCTCTAAAAGGGGAAAGTCACTTTTTCCCACAAGCAGCCGTGAGTCGCAATCACAGTAGAAGGAACATAATAATGATAATAATAATCGCGTGCCCTCCTCTTCGCAGCAGCAGCAGCTTCGTCGTCGTTTTGAGTGGATGTAACGTTGCTGTCAGAGTGTGGGTTGATGCTGCTGCGTACTTGCGTCAACCCACTCGCTGACGGAACTGTTGCTTCCATCACACAACACCACCAACTTCTTTCATCGGAGAAGGTACTACTTAAGCGAAGATCGCGCGCGCTCTCTACCCGCTTTATTGCAGCAGCTGTTGGGGAGAGGGAAGGGAGAGGAGTCGCGCATGCGTAGTGTGAGTGCGGACGGACGCCGCGCGCGCGCTCTCTACCCGCTTTATTTACTGCAGCAGCTGTTGGAGAGAGGGAAGGAAGAGGAGAGTTGCGCATGCGTAGTGTGAGTGCGGACGCCGGTTGACGCGTGACATACCCGCGAGCAAGAGATGCTCCGCATCTAAAAGAACTTTCACGGAAACTGTTCAATTCGCGATTCCATCTAAATGCTCGCCACCTAGCGGACGCTCCTGGAACCAGCCGATCCAAGGTCGACCTCGAAACGCGGCATGTTATCGCATTACCGAGCGCTGTAAAACAGCTCGATAGTTCCTTAATCGACGTCACGCCGCCTCGAAGCAGCCTGAAAAAGGAAAAATCCTCATCAAAATACGTTTTTTGCGTGCCTCAGTGCGTGTCATCGCGATGCAAAGATAGCAACACGTCGTTTCATCGGTTCGCCAAAGAAGCAGACGACGCTTCGAGCAGAGCAACATGCATTAGGAACTTGCGCATCGGCAAGAAGGTGACGGGAAGTATGCTAGTTTGTTCCAGGCACTACACTCGCAACGATTTCTTTCTCCCCGATGAGGATGAGCACACAGGTTATATTTGTGTGTGCGCGTTTATTATCATGCGCGCTTTTCGAAGAGCCGGAGTGTAGTTTAAGCAAGCGCGTGAACAAAATAGCGTTTATACTGTATATCTGGTAACGTTTTTTGATCGTGTCAATGCTCAACTTGAACCGCGGTAATATTATTGCTGACGCACTTTTGCCCGCATGCATTGTAGTACCTATAGACATAAAGCGAGCGCTTGCCTTCATTCGCCTTCGTCCCATGCGCGCGCTGCGCCTCGTAATTTGTTTGGTGGTTATGGAGGTAATGTGTGATCGTTTAAAGGAGTACTGACACGATTTTGCGCCGACGCAAAACAAGCGCCAGCATCTCCAGTGGTGGCCCTCGCACCCAATATGTCAGATCCTGTGGCCGGCATAAGCGCTGGAGCAACCACAACTGCAGCGCAAGCGTCAATTGCTCACGTCATGTCATGTGTCAAAGGTGGGCGGAGTCTCGGGTGACCATCCCACCGGCGTGAGCGCTGGAGCAACCGGAACTGCAGGGCAAGCGTCAATGACGTTAATTGCTCACGTCATGTCACGTGTCAAAGGTGGGCGGAGTCTAGAGGGCGCGCCGCGCCTACCCTCTCGTCGGCAGAGAGGGGTGGGGAAGCCGACTGAGAAAACGAAACCGACGCAAGCGGCCACTTAAACCCGTGTAACTTCTTTATTATTGCACCTATTCGCAAAATTGTTGCGGGAGCACGTTCAGTTATATCTTTAAAACAAATTTGGGACCTCGGGGTTGTTTAGGGGCCCTTTAAGGTGAAGCTTAAAGGGCCACTAAACAGGCTCCTACTTTTTTTCAAAGCCGCCCAAACAAGCTAACTCAATCATAGAGAAGGTTGCGGCGATCACATTCTGCGAATATGACAGCGCTGCGCGCCACACAGACGCCGTATTTCAAAAAACAATTCGCGCGCTTCTTTCCGGCGACTGACCAGTCGCGCTCGCATCCTAGGTGTCGTCATGTCGTACCGCGAACAACTTTGCGTAGTCGTATCTCGTTGATTGGTCGAAACGTCTATTGTCAGATCCCCTGGCCATCCCACCGGCGTGAGCGCAGGAGCAACCCAACGTTTCTAGAACGGGAGCAACCGGTTCCGCAGCGCAAGCGTCAATGACGTCAAATGATCACGTCAGGTCACGTGTCAAAAGTGGGCGGAGTCTCGACGGCGCGCCGCCCCTACCCTCTCCTCAGCAGAGAAGGGTGGGGAGGCCGACCGAGAAAACGAAACCGGCGCAAGCGGTCACTTAAACCAGTGTAACTTCTCTATTATTGCACCTATTCGCAAAATTCTTGCGGGAGCATGTTCACACCGCACAGGAGCGCAGTTATATCTTTAAAACAAATTTTGGACCTCGGGGTTGTTTAGGGGCCCTTTAAGGGTCCCGCAACTTTTTGTATTACCCATCGTCTAGCCAAATTCAGGGGAAGTAGTGTGTAACCATTTTCCATGTGATTATAAGGTGCACTACATAGGTGGCATGGCCAATCCTTTGCGGAGCATTTTGATATTAATTTCAGCGTGGTGTCGAATAATCTATTTTCGAAAGGTACGCCAGGTCAGAAGACATCCATGCCCATGTGACCATAAAGTGTGTTACATCGTTAGTGTCACAAAGCTTCTAGGAAGCCATATGATATCTATGTCAGTACGGTTTGAGTCACATTAAGTACTTTATTTACAGGTACTATCATCTCAGATTTAGTTTCCTTTACACCATCACCTTGAGAAAGTTACAGGAGGTCATGATGTCCTTGATCACATAACATTAAAGTTCTCTGCACACATGCCGTCGAATAGCCTTTTTCTAATACTATTATCATGTAATTCAAAAAATTTTAATTGTCCAACTGAGACGGAATGTCCAACGAGACTCGACGCCCTGAGGGACTGAGTGTACAAGCGAGATGGAATGTCCAACGAGAATAAATGTCCACAGGAACTGAATGTCCAACCGAGACGGAATGTCCAAGGAGACTGAATGTCCACAATTGGACATTCCGGCTGCAAGCAACCAGACAATAACGTTTCTCGTTGCTAGCGAAGCAAACAAACACATTGCTCATGCCAGCTTTTTATTGTTAGTATCTCTTACACATTGCAATTCAGACATCTCATGACTCCGACTTGCATCCAAAATCCAAAATGAGAGTCGTGTAAACTATGCATCCGGATTTACCCGGTGCGAGTACACCACTTCCCGTGCACTCGCACGCTGGCAAATGAAGCTTGCTATAAGCCATGGCAGAGAATCATAGCCTGCTCTTGTAGGGGAAAAAAAAAACACACACACACACACACAGTGAATGACGCTGACAGAGCCCTCAGTTACGCCACTGCGAGAAAGCTGGTGCCGGGCTTGGTTGTTGACCACTGCAAGTGGAAGGAGGGGTACAAAGGTTGTATTCACTGCACGAGAACTTCAGGATAATAATAGGGTATAAGCAGCCACTCATTGGAGTGATGCATACATACTTACCTCAGTACTTCACCTACAAAGTAAGAATTCCAAATTTGTTATAAGGTAACAGTTAAGAAACACCACAATTTTG
Organism: Hyalomma asiaticum; assembly: GCA_013339685.2. NCBI lineage: Eukaryota > Metazoa > Arthropoda > Arachnida > Ixodida > Ixodidae > Hyalomma > Hyalomma asiaticum. The sequence continues at coordinate 121,883,982 of CM023481.1, forward strand.
TATGCCTAGCGAGAGCATAATGAACTAACCTCCTTTAACGAAACTGCACCGCACCAAAGTATTTCCACAAGCAAAAATTTTTATCAACTCGAGGCTTTAAACCTTGCACCAGCACAAATAAGGTTATGTACTCGTAAAAGGACAACTTCATATGACAGTGCAAAGCAAATGATAAGAAAACGCACGAAATACAAGTGCCCAGACCACAGTGTAAAAAAAATAAGTTCGGAGCTGTGCAAGTGATGGTAAATCGGTGCTGCGCGGGCGGGCGTGAGAAATCGTGATTACAGAGCGCAGCTACAGTGGCAAGGTAGCAAAGTATTTTTTATAGGAAAAATGCCATCATTTCACACAACGCATGCAAGAAACTGCACTACGTTAGCTTACACTGTTTGAGGGAACAAGCGAGGGGGTAGTCGCGCTCTGCGAAGCTGAAGTGCATGAGGATGACTCTCGCTGGGCATCGAAGCTCTATGAAAATGAAACGGCGCAGGTGCAGAGGTCCGCGTCGACTGCTAAAGCCATAGAGGAAGGAAAAAAGCTAGGAAAGAGCATCACATGACAATCTTGAAGCCTAGTCATAAAAATTTAATGGAGAGAATCATCGGAAATCGGCCCCGGTCACGTGGTAGGCAAGTGGTAGGATCCTGGAGTGGTTCAACAACTATGTGCGCCTAATCCTACCCGAGAGGCACCGCGCACTGGGACAAAGGAGGCTAGCTTGCTGAAGCTGGCGTAATCATGTGATGCTGCTTCCTAGCTTTTTTTTTTTACCTACATGGCTAAAGTGCTGGAACCCTGCTGGAATGCAAAGCAAGAGAGGTGCCACTGCCTTCAATGGCGTGCCTGATTTAGAGCTTCAGCACTTTAGCAGGTGACGTGATGCACTTCCCCTATGGAGCACAACCACTCGCTCGCGTGTTCCCACAGTGCCTGGAGGCACTGCTTCACGGAAGGTGTTTGTGGGCAATCAATCAAAATCATTTGAAAAGTCTGTGGACCTCTTGAGCCTGTCTTTTGACATATATGACAATAGGGCAGGGGAACCCGGCCAGCTAATCTCATTGAGATCCACTGAACTCTAAAACTGGCTAGTGTTAAGTGTTAACTAACCAGTGGGAAAATGTTTTGCCCACAGCGCATCACCACACACGGCACGTTACGCACGGACAGTATTGTTAGGCGAACTGCACACTACTGTTTAAACTCTCTCCCAAACTTCCGCTGTAATGAATGGCTTTTCTATAATGCGTCACCTGTACGTGCCAAACACTGAACCAACCTGAAGGTGACAGGTGGCGGATGGAACTATAGCAAACACCAACCAAGATTCAAGCTGGGGAGATCCAACACTTCGAAGCCAGTCCGGCTCCTTCCTTTTTCTCCCTATGGAGAAAAAGGACTGTTGCTCGAACCATGACACGTCCATAAAACGGCACAAAACCTGAGCCATTCTTTGGGAACTCTCCCCACGACACACGCATGGTCTGCACTCGACGGCGAATCGCTCCAAGTGTGGTCGCCATGCCAAGGACTGTAAAACTTAGCTGGAACATCGCCCCATCTATCCCTGCACGAGGAAGAAGCCGGAGTGGCTTCGAAATTTCGATCTCCCCAGCTTGAATTTTGGTTGGTGCTCGCTATTCCATTTATGATTGAACCAACCCGAACGTGGTGCTCTGTGCTGGGCAATGTTGTAAAGGCAAACCACGACCTACTGTACTCCTGACCTGCCAGCTAGCGACATTTTACAGAGCGAGCTCTGTGAGAGTGCTTTCTTTGTTTGTATGTTCGTAGTACAGTAAGACCTTGTTAATTCAGATTTCAGGGCTGAAGGAAGTGTCCGATTGTGCGAAATATCGGGAGTATCAACAAAACAACAAACAAATCACCACTACAACAGCAAACTTTTATTTTCTGAATAAGTAGACAAGTTTTGTTCTTATTTTGCATAAAAGCCGTGTAAAGGTCGTCATTCGCATTGTCTTGCGCCTTCCTTCACAACGCGACATCGGTGAAGACCTCAGTGTTTTAAAGGGATTGTCTATCGCTTGAAAAACTTATTTAGATTGTGGTAAAAATGGGAAGGTCATGCATCACATTTACGGGAAAGAACATGCTTTTGTCTCCACAAAATAAGGAATCGCATTCTTAATTCTGCTCTGAAAGTGGTGCAAAAAGCGCCGCTAGCATCATCTAACAGTGTGCTTGTCAATTTCCTAGTGTAACAGAACCCATGCAGGCATACATACTCTGCTGAAAGAGAATTATCTATGCTTTACAAGTGTACTTCATCCTATAACCCTTTTTTATAGCGTGCATGAGCAATCTGTTCTTTTTGCCGCTTTCGGGGTAGCGCAGGTGGCGCTGCCTTCGAATTCGTCTGCCTGTACTGGTGCGTAGTCCTGCGCTTGGCACGCGTGTGGCGCTGCATGTCTGAGGCGCACCCCAGCGTGCTGATTTTCCCTCGCCTCTCCACCTCGTCACCTTTGGAATGTCGTCCTTGGAACCGGTTCGTTAAAGCCCCTTGATCTTGGTAAAGTACCGCTACACTTCGCACTCGCTGCCTCGTGCGCAACCTCCTCTCTCCCTCCTCGCCCCTTTCGGGCCCTCCCGTTCTCCGCCGCTTTTTCTGCACGACGACTGGTCTCCTTCGAGATTGCCCTTCGAGGTTGCCCTTAGAGACACGCAGATCTTGCTTTTTAGCAGTATCTTTCTTTTTCATTGGCGCCATTTTTTCCAGAGGCTCCGTGTAGTGAACGTTGTGTGTGCTTGCTTCCTGCACTGTGTACCGGTGCTATGCCATGCTGCTGTGCCTATAAATGCGGAAACCAGAGTGCGAATGGTTGCACACTTTTTATGATACCGTAAGGTAAGTACGACGGCTTGCATTTTAAATATTCTTCCGGCCTGCTCATGAACGTTTTTTTTCTTCTCGGCTATTTGTGCGTTGCATAAAAATGCGGTTGTCCTCAATACGCTGAATATTTTGCTGAGACTCCATCACCTCGCATGTCTGCTACTGTCATTCAGTCTGAAACACACAACCATAAAATCTGCTTTCTGCGGCGAATAATTACATGGCGTTAGGTCGCGCATGGCCAGATCAAGCAAAGCTGGCCGATGGTCTGCTACCATCTGTGCAAACCTGCTTAATGCTGAAGTTCTACCTTGATAACACTTTGGTGTACTTTGACACAGTCTCTTTTGAACTTGAATTATACGAAGTCTTCTACAGAGATCTACGTGATCGTTTTGGCGGTAACACGTCACTACCACCATTTTGTGTGACTTGCCGCTTTGTGGATTGCTCGCTCAATCAGCACACAAAGTTTGTCATGCCTGGCGGTGGGAAGAAGTTTCATACATGCAATTCCTATGGGTGTAAACGACGAAGGGCAAAGATGCAAGGAAAGGACACTGCATCGCCCCGAACTGTGAGAGACGTGGGGCCAACAGCCGTTCGCAGAGCATCGCTTCGCCACAGCACGGACGCCGGCAGTTTATCGGCTCCACCCATGCAGCGCGATAATGCTTGTACAGCCAATGGTGGTGATGCGAGATTAGATTCTGCACTTGTGACAGAGGAGGAAGTGCAGGAGGCGCATGCACGGGAGCAAGAAATGCTTCAACTTGGAGCAACACCAACTACCCCCCCCTACACGGAAGACCACAAATTTCAACCGACGAAACGATGCAGAGGCTGCAGCAACGGAACCTGCAGCTCCATACACAATCACTCACCTCGACGCTGTCAACAACCTTTTTCATCGAGTTATGCGTTGCCGCATGTGATGAGGAAAGGTGAAGCTAACCCGCGGCGATCATGAGTACAGTTTGGCAGCAAAACTACACGCGGTGTGTGACAACTGCAGCGAGATTGGGGATGCGTGGAGCTCGCGTCGAGAGGAACACTCAGAAAGGTCCAAACCATTCGTGATAAATATGTGCAAGGGACACATGATGCTTTCGACTGGGAATGGCCAAACTGCCATGAATTACATATTTTCCACAATGGGGCTGTGCTGTCGAGCAATGCATAAGAAGACATTTCAGCAGCATCTGAAAAATAACCTGGAGCCCGCTGCTACATGAGCAGCAGAAGATGCTATGCGACAGTGCGTGCGTGAAGTGTCATCGCTGTACGAGGACTTGTGTTTTGGACACCGGGGTAACGTAACGGTGTGTTTTGATGGAAGCTGGATGACACGAGGTCACTCCTCGCACATTGGCGTCGGAGCTGTAGTTGAATTATTTACTGGCTCTGTTCTAGACTACGTAGTACAGTCGACTCTCGCTACAACGAACGCCGCTTCAACGAAATTTCCGGTACAACGAAAAATTCTCGGATCCCCGTCAGCAGTCCATAGGAGTCAATGCGTAAATATGCTCGCCACAACGAACACATTCTTTTGTGCCGTTTCGCTTCAACAAAATTTGACGATGCAATTCCAGTCTCGAAAATTCAATTTGCTACGCAGTAAGCACAATCCGAAAGATTATTGTGCATTCCAGAAGATAAAAATGCGTTTACAAAGTCGAAATCACGTGTTGGCACCACCAGAAACGGCCGCTGTTGATTGCGTGGTTGATTACCGATGTCTACTGATGCCGTCTACCAATGCCCGTCGAGATAGCGCGCGCGACCACCCCTCTCCCACCGGCGCCCCTTTTAGTCCTTTGCCCGACGAAAGAAGGGCTGGGCGTTTCCTCTCTGCTTGAGAAGCAAGCGACGGCTGCCATCACACGCGTGGTGCGATGTTTTTGCATTGTTCAGTTCGTTCGGTGGAGACGGCCGGGTCGTTTCATCTCTGCTTCAGCTGCGCTCGTCCCCAGCGTTAGCGTGCTTTTACTCGCGCGTAGAACATACGATGCGTAGGCGGTGTTATAGAGTCGGACTTTGCACAGAAAAACAGCGACTGCAAAAACCCACTAACAGTGTCCATATTGTTAACTCCTCCACCAGGGTCGACAACTTTATTTTTTTATGGTCCAAGCACCCCCCCCCCCCCCCTTTAAGTACCGTATTTGCTCGAATCTAACGCGCACCTTTTTTCCGATAAAACGCGTCCAAAAATCGTACGCGTGTTAGACTCGAGTGCGAACGAACGACGACGTTACCATGTCGCCGTCGGCATCAAAATGGCCGCCTCCTACGTGCGTCGGGCACTGTCGAACGGTCACCGGCGAAAAACGAACTAGCGACGCGGTGGTTTTTGGCGCGTATAGCTTCTGTAGTTCCTATGTCGCCGCACATAAGCAGACTGACGATACCGCGCCGGCTTGGCCGTCTTGTGGCCAATCAAAGTCGCTACGTCGCCGATGCAATCTCCGAGACGCCCAGCCGCAGCAGCTTTCGGTAGCGTTCACGGGCGGCCGTGGGGGAAAAGATGCTTCTCATCACCGCACGCAAAACGGCTCATCATTTCTCCCTCGTATCTGTGCTGAGCCTGAGCCTCTCAGTCGTGCGCGCTGCATGACGTCCGAGATTGCATCGCGGCAATCTCTGAGACCATGCCCCTGCGCAGCACGCATGGCAGCACGCGGCCTGAGGGAACTGCGACAGCACGGAGGAACACAGCACTGCGAGTAAATGATGTTACCGCCGCTTGCACGCGGATAGGCCCGGCAAGTGCGGCAGTTTTGTCAGGACGCAGGAGTTACGAATCGGCGCGCGAAATGTCTTCGAGACAACGCAGATCAAGTGAAGCGGGAAAGCCACAGCACGGCCGTGCGAGGGACTGCAGGGGTCCAAAGTTGACGGTCTGTTTATTATGCGAGTCCGTTCATTACGCGAGTACGACATTTGTTTTTATGAATGTGAGAAGGTTGGTTACTAAGGACTTTTTTTTTGAGGGTGCGCGTTACAATCGATGTTTAACTTTTTTTTTTGGTCCCGGGAAACGGGTGCGCGTTACTATCGAGGGCGCAGTAGAATCGAGTAAATACGTAAATCTCCCGGATTCTGTTTCTCCAAACTTGACAGGTATGGTTTCAGTACTCGCGGTTTCTGAACCCTTCTGGCTACCGCCGTGACGCGCGAAAGATTGAGGCATAAAAGTTTCATTATTCTACCAGCTCAGGTCAGTTATATTTTTTCGATTTCACTACAACGAAATTTTCGCTTCAACGAAATTTTTCCCGCGCACCGTCAATTTCGTTGTAGCGAGAGTCGACTGTACTCTCAAATTTTTGTTTGGGCTGTGAGCTTGGACCGAAAGCCAGTAGCGAGTGCTACGAGCAATAGAAGGAAACTCATGGGTGCCAGAAGAACACCAGTAGTAAATCTGGGAAAATTGAAGTAGAGGCAGGCCTCATTCTTTTTGACAGATCCATTGAGAAGCGCAATCTTCGCTATACAACAGTCTTGTATGATAGCGATAGCAGAACTTACAGTGCTATAAGGGATGCTAAAGTTTATGGCTTTATTGAGATGGAGAGAGAATACTGCACCAACCATGTGCAAAAGCGAATGGGGACAGCTCTGAGAAACTTGGTACAAAAGAAGAAAACTGAAGGCTGCAGTCTAGAAGGGGAGGGGCGGCTCACTGCTGACCTCATCACCAGATTGAGCACCTTCTATGGCCGTGCACTCAAGTCAAATGAAGGGGATTTAGATAAAATGCAGCGTGCTGTGATGGCCACATACTACAGTCGAACCTCGTTAATTCGAACTCTGAGGGGACAGGAAATCTGTTCGAATTAACCGGAGTTCGAACTAGCGAGGGTCCCTTTGATTGGCGGTACTAGTGCACAATACCAACATTAAAAACGTGCGCTATTCACTGTGACTCCTGCGCTGCCGCCACCGGTCTCGTCTTGTAGCGTGCTTGCGGGCCAGCGGAGATGCCACTGGGCTTGTGCGGCATTGCTCAGTGGCACGGCCGCAACGGCTTTGCTCACCCGGTGGCGCACAGCCACTGAGCTACCGTATCTACTCGCGTAATTTGCGCACTTTCTTTCGCAATTTTAGAGCTCCGAAACGGGGTGCGCAAATTACACGGAGATTTCGCGAACACATTCGAAGTAAAGTGTTATATAATGTAACACTCGCGGTATATGGTAACATCGTTTGGATACGATCTCACGTAACACTACAAAATGCTGGTCTAAGAGAACACGGCTGCTCCAGGGACACTTTTTGTAGTCCCTTCGCGTTGAGAGCGTAGCACGTAGAAGGGTTTACGAGTTGCCCACTGATGGCTGCCGAGATAGAGCGCGCTATCTCGGCAGCTGAGCGACACTGCCCCCCCCCCTCCCCCCTCGCATCTTTTCATGCTCGTTAAAGACGGGCGGGTGTTTCCTCTCCGCTTCAATGGCAGGCTTCCCGATCAGGGTGATGTTATCACCCTCCAAGCAATGGAGATGGGCCGGGCTTGTTCGATCTCTGCTTCAGCTGTTTTCATCACCACCACTCATGTGATTTTGTTCTAGCGACCGTACTTTGGGCTCCGGGTACTTCCGGAGAAAATCAGAAAAAGAAAAAAAAATTACTCCATCTCCCACTAAAGGGGACCATGAGGCGATGCGAAGCAGAACGGGGGGTGCACACCGCGTTTGCATCGGTTTGATGTTAGCAGACGCTGCCTACGGCAGCGTTGTCTCTCGCGGGCGAGGGCGCATTCTCGTTCCTTGCAAGCCGGTAAAGCGTTCATCAAAGAAAGAGTGTTTCCATAGTCAATGCGCGCCGTTCGGAGAGAAGAGGAGGAATGCCGAGAGGAAAGGAGATGAGACAAGGAGAGGAGGGGGAGGAGGATGCGCATGCGCAGTGCGGGTGTGGACGCCACAAGGAGGATGGATAAGGGAGGGAGGGAGTTAATAGCCCCAACCATAAGCTGCTTCGCATCTAAAAGGGGCATTGCACTTGTAGCCCCTTTTGCGTATGACTGCGCTCGCCTGTGCAGCGAGGGGCACGGGCGCGTGGCTGTCCAAAGTCTGTCCGTGCGCGCACGCCGCGAGCTGGCTCAGGCGGGATGGGGAGTGCAAAATATGCGAGAGAGCGAAAAGCAAACTTTATTTGTACACGCTGGCTGTTGCCCTCAGATGGCGGGGAAATTTTTTTTTGTAAAGCTGGCTAAATATCAGGGGTGTGCAAATTATGCGGGTAAATATGGTATGCCCTCTTTTCTCACGCACATTACAGAAGGAGAAGGACTGTGCCGGACGCCCTTGCAAGGACGCGAGGCATGATTTCTGCCAGCTGATGGCGCCTTCCAATGCCCGCGGAGCGAGCAGATAGGTACGGGATTGCTACGCTACGGAGACTGACACATCAATATTTGGCGATCGGCTTTGGACTTCACAAATGTAGTCTTAGCAGACAGGCAATCTTGTTAGAATTAACCATGGCCCGTGTTTCAGGTTCGAATTAAACAGAGTTTTTCTCCATTCAAATACATGTAACTTTGCCGGGACCAATGGGCCAGTTCGAATTATCCATTGGTTTGGATTATGAGACTTCGAATTAACGAGGTTCGACTGTATCATGTTATATCCGCAGATGAGTGCTCCAACCCCAGTTTGTGCCCTACAGGCGAGCAGTCGTGGTGCTGGCACAATGCTGCAAAAGCGAAAGGCATGCCCGACCCAAAGCATAAGTACAACTTGCCCAGAGACTTTGCAGAGGTGTTATTGCCTGTTTACAAATGCCTTTCTGATCGGAGTCTGCTGATGAGATGTCTAAGGGGGAAAACCTAAAACTCAAATGAAAGCTTGCATTTGGTTATTTGGAGCCTGATCTCCAAAGAGCAGCACTTTTCCCTTTTTGCTGTTCAAGCAGCAGTTGCTGAAGCTGTGCTGTGTTTTAATACAGGCAACAAGCATTCTGCAGCATCAATTCTCCAAGAACTAAGAATGAATGTGACCAGCACAGGCAAAAAAAGAATGCAGAGAAGGATGTACGCCATAGTGCCATGTCCAGCAAGAGGCACACAGCATTAGAAGGACTGAGAAAAGAAGTTTCAAAATGTACAAGGATTCCATGCATCCTGATTATGTGCCTGGGGCGAATGACTTTGGTGACACATTATTTTTCTGCTAATAAGCAACTTGTAAAATTTTTTTCCTCGTTTTCTCAAAATGGCTATTTTGGTGCTTTTGCAGTTTAGGAGGAGTGATATCTCAACTTCTAGTAACCCTATTACTATAACTTTTGTGTTGTCAGGTTGCTAAAATAATGTAGAATGAAACAGGACTGAATTTAATATTGTAAGTCATAGGCATAATTTTAAAAATAACTTTAATGACTTCATGTCAAACTGGGAATTTACTTCTGGAAGTTTGACACAGCATAACTTTTGTTCAAATGGGCTGAGAATGTTCGTATTTGTTTTACTGCATACAGGCACCATTCCAGATTATGGTGGTATGTTGATTTGTTTTATAACTGTTGCAGTTCAAAGAGAAATCTTGCTCCTTCCAAGAAACACGAAATTTTGGATATCTTAAACTACAATGGACTTGAAAAACAATTGCCTATTTGAATTCAGCACGTCAAAATACATAAGGTGTGAAATTTTCATATAAATCTGCTTGAAAATAAGAAAATTAATCTCCGAAGCACAGTCTCCCCTTAAGCTGCATGCATTTTTGACGTATATATGAGTAAGATTGTGGCCGTCAAGAGTGTTTAAAGGGCTCATATAGTATTAAAAAATACTGTGAGACGTGGTTTTAAAAATAAAATCACAGTTTACAGACTTCAAGGTGAAACTTTTGTTTTCTTGTTGTGTACCACCTGCAAACATGGGTGTTCAGTCTCAAAGGACAAATGGCTGCTCCTTCAGCTCAAAGCTGCTTTTAACATATCCCCCCCTTGGCTTGCTTGTGTGACTATGGTATAGTGTTATTGCTGATTTTACTCAATAAATGCACTTTCACTAGTTTTTCTTCAATGTACAGAGTACCTGTCTGCACACATACCTTGGCTCAGAGCAAGCAGGCACCTGCAGAGATGCAGCATGGCAGGGGTAATTAGTAGCGCAAAAGGCCGTGGCCAAAAAGCCTCAAGCAACACAAAGAACAAGCATACACGCCCTGGTGCTGTGCCCACTGGGCAGGTCAGGAGTACAGTACATTGTGGTTTATACCATGTAGACACAGAGTAATGGGCTCACAAGAAAAAGGCTGTGCAAACTATGGCTAGTTGTGAATAAGTGAAATTCGTGTTCTCGAACTGAACATCAGTGTGAACATCACCATCATCATCATCACGTTGTCCCTGCACTTCAACAGGTGAACCTGCTGAGTGAATGAAATTTTACCATAGAAAACAGGTCTTATAAAATTTAGTACACGAGTTTCTGCATATTGTGTTGATGGGGTGGGTATGCAGAGATCTTGAGGCTGTTTCAAATTTGTCTGTTTTCAGCGTGCTCAATAGGAAGTCTTCAGTGTGCACTCCACGAGATTAGGGAGGACTTGGAAATAGACATGGGAAGGCTCAAGGCACGCAGGATTTTAATTGAACTTCACTGCAGAAAACATATGCTTGTGAAATGGGCACAGCACAATATACCACTTCTTCAAGATCACAAACAATATTACAGTCAAACCCATTTACAACTCGAAAGTGCTATTAAAAGTGGCCATTACAGGTGGACTTGCCCTCCAAACGTGCGAAAATTAGTGACCAAGCCTGTTTTTTTCTTCGACCAGTTTTATTACAAAGTGCTAACAATGCCTCCATTGAAAAGTTAAGCCATTTTACTTCATGAAACGACGCCTGCTCCGTGCTTATGAGTGGACTAAACTGCCTTTGCAACTAATGGTATCTGCTGCTTCAGGAAGAGTGCATAGTTGCCGCAACAAAAGGGAGAAAAGAAAAAAAAAGAAAGATAAGTCCACACGTTTTGAAAACACCAGCTGCAGTAAAATAGCTTTTTCCCGCTTTCGTTTTATTTTGCTAAGCCTCAGCTATGCCCAGGCGAAGAGCACGGTGTTCGAAAGGTTGAATGTCATCACGATTCTATATCAGCATTTTCGCTGCCTCGGATTGTGTAAAGATCGACAGCTTCGATAGCAACGCTTGAGCAGTAGAGGGAACGGAGTAACGTACTGAACATTTAAGCCTTACTGCATGCGCTTCTGCACACAGGCAGCTAGTATTGGTAGATTTATCTGTGTTTACTTGCATCTAAAATGCATGTTTTTTCCCCAACGAAACAAGCCCAAGAACTGACTGTGCTTAACCATCGAGTACGAAACAGAAACCACGTTCATGGAGTCGGCAACAGTCATCCATCTGATAAGTGAAGTCCGGAGATATAGCGGAACTACCGGAACAATGCTGTTGCAAAATGGCGGTGGATCGCCTTCGACGCAATTTGCGTTGGTCTGTTTCATGCTCGCCTGCGGCCCGTATGTGTGATATCTGTACCGAACTGCATACACGGCTTTTATACACCACTTTTATTATTAAGCTAACATTAAAAGAAAAGTTCCTTGCGTGTTGAAGATAGCCGTGTCGCATCATTGCGCGTCTGAAGCCTGTGTCGTGAGTAACGCAAAGTGTGTACAGCTGGATATTGACTGCGATAAGTTTCTACGGGCGAAAACAGGCAAATAACTGGACCTCGAAGAAAAGCTTGCAGTCCTTCCTAATCAACTCCCCATTATCAAAATTTTCAAGGTAACAGCACTTAACTGGCGTGTGAGTGAGGTGAGCCATGAGCGAGTGCGTGCCACTCTTGTGCCTTGAAGGCCAGTTTAGATTTTTTTTTTTTTTCACTTCATATGCACCATATTTGTACTGTGATCGTGTCTGAAATGTTCCTTGTAAAAGTAGGGCGCTTAGAAAAGTGTCCACTATATCTGGATGCTGTTTCAACCGGTGGCATAGGAAAATCTAAGTGGACCGAAATATGGTTGCTATAACCGTTAGATCGTTATATCTGGGATCATTATAAGTGGGCTCGACTACGTAACAAGTGTAGACTAATGTATGCTGTAAAGTAACTTGATTCAAGGCTTTGAAAAGCTAGAACTGTGGTTGCCCATTTTGATTCGGATGCCACAACTCATGCAAAACGCTACATGCTGGTAGCAGCTAGTAGGCGACCCTTCCTGTCATAGCTCAACCAGTGATTGCAGCTTTGTGGTGGTGCAAGTGGAGATAGGTCGCCTCCTCCCTAAGCATGCAGTAAGGATGTAAACAACTAAAAAAATTATCTATAAATGTTGCCTAAAACTAAGGATCTGTCATTACACCAATGGTATAAAGTATGGGAGACTCAAATATAATGTCATAACATGACCTGAGCCTACATTTGGATGGAAAAGCCCATGCACTGTTGATGAAATCAAATGTTTAACCTCTGGTGAACCAAATTTACTGATGCTGCCCAATTGGTGCATACTATTACATTAGGTGAGCTCTTGTTAGTGATAAATGAGACAAAGCACCTCATACAGAATACAAGACTGCTTCTGCAGCTACTTTATACTATGCCATTAACAGCAGTAATACTGGAGTAATATACTACCATCGTTTTACATGTCTCGTTTGCACATGTCATTTTAGTCATCTGGTCCCCCCCCACCCCCCCCTTTTTTTTCAAGGCTACATTCCAATGATTATCATTATAATGTTACTCCCCTTTTAAAAAACATATGACACTAACCTTGGACTTCCAAAACTCGGAGCAGAACCTGTAAAACAAAGGTACACATATAAAGTAAGAAAAATGGTCATAGCAATATTTTAATCATAATAATGCAGGCAAACTACCACTTCTAAATAAACTTTCATCAACAGCAGAATTATCTGTGGTTATGTAAGGTCAGCTATAGAGCAAAATTCTACTATTCAGGTGTTTCCAGAGATCCCTTGATTGCACTATCAAGGTAATGTGCGAAAGTCAATAAACCTACAAAATGTTTGCAAGCCAGTTGTTGCACTAAATTGCCAATGGATAAAAGACATGCCTGGTGTTTGTCATTACAGACACACTTTTCTGTGAGGTTTTTGTCAATGAATTGTTCCCTCTGAGAGAGATAGTAACTGACGTGGGAGTTCAAAGCAGCACACATTCCATGAGCAGAGGCATACTGCATGGCTGCACATTTAAACCACCTCAAGCTTCTAGCACCACATGCTCAGTGTATAAGCATTTTTAGGTTCCGGTCACATTGGAATGTGGCTACAGCAGCCGGATGAAAAATCTGTGAGCTCATGCGATGACATAGCCATTAGCCACAAACGACCTAGACATAGACTTACCACAGAGGTTCATAAATAAATAAATAAACAAATAAACCTTCAAGAATTTTCTGCAGCAGGAAAGTTGCACCATTTAAGTAACCATTACAACACTAAAAGCTATAATTATATATGACAAGCAACATTTTTTGTAGAGGTTGTTAAGCAAAACTATCAGCACACTTATATACTACCAAAAACTAGGAGTGCTGATGAGTGTCAAGAACAATAACTGAAAAGGCATACAAATGCCTGTACCTTACTGCCTATACCTTACTGCGTACACCTTACTGCCTATACCTGAGCACTTTCTGTTGGTGAAACATTCCATTCTACAAGAAGTTTAAAAGTTACACTTAGAATTACTAGGGTTGAGAGGTAAGGAAGTTGGTACAAAAGCAATGATGAGAGCTCTGTGACAAGACGGCACACAAAATTAGAAGGGAGCAGATAAGCGCTCATGTAAAGTGATTAAATATTAAGCTAGCTGACCATTATTTAAAGGAGTGTGCACATTGAAATATTGTAGAATATTTTATTATCTAGTGTTAAGGACCACTTATTGGGGACCATAGTAACGACCAGCATACACCCAACTGCCTCCCCAGCAATCTAATATTACAACATATGTGTCACAGATTATGATTTTAAGAATCCTGCCAAAAGAGGTAATGATGACACAGAGGAGTATCATGGCGGAAATGTCCCATGGATTACCAAATTGGTGACGGGAGCAACCTGACATTGGTTGCTGCCGTCACCTATTCATGACCCATTAGCATGACATGAAGTTTTTGATAAAAAAAAAAGATGGAATATCAAGTTGTTGTCATCAATTTGCTAGTCCATGTGATACTCCCCTCTTCATCACTACTATTTTTGGTGGCATTTTTCAAACTGCAGCTGTCATATACAAATTTCATGGTATTAAATTACTGGAGAGGCAAACCGGCACATGCTGCTCATTATCATGCTCCCCAATAAGTAGGCTTCAACACCAGATAATAAAATATCATGCATCATCACACATACATTTCTCGATAAGTGCAGTAAACGTGAGTTTTCTGCAGATGACATGCAGCATGTGAGCTTTTTGCAGATGTCTGTGTGGTGTAAATAACAATAAATCAAACTGAAGTCCAGGTTGCCTTAATAGCTCATTACAAAAAATTCAGGCGTGGTGCTCTCAGTGGGGAATGACACTGAATGCAAAGAAAACCATAGCTATAAGCTTTACAAACAAGCAAAAGCCTCTTAACTTTCGTTACACATTAGGTAATTTGGAAATTATTAAGTGATCATGTAAAGTATACGGGAGTTACATTAACTTCCCATCATAGCTGGGGAGCGCATGTAGAAGTGGCTCTTTGCTTGAAAGTACGAGGAAAGCTATTTTTTCTCATGAGAAAACTAGGCAGCGCTATACCTAAAGTACTGCCTATAGGGCACTGATTGGACCAGTGCTAGAATATGCCGACATAATTTGGAGCTCACACCAAAAATTGCTTGTTAACAATATTGAGCAAGTGCAAAATTTAGCAGTTCGATTTGTGCTTTCAGATTATTCCACACATACCAGTGTTACCGCCCTGCGTAGAAAAGTCGAACTTCATTGGCTTGATCAACATTGAATCATTTCCGAACTTAAATTTTTGTATCTTTTATATCATGAGCATTACAAGATATCTAAAACAGAGCATCTCCTTGAACCCCTCAGACACTCCTCAAGAACTAACCACAACAAGACAGTGCAGTTGCTTAAAAGTCTCAACATTTACAAAACTCTGCTTTTCCACAATCAATCAATCAATCAATCAATCAATCAATTTTTATTTACCACTTCAGGAAGTAGAGGGCATGGGAAGAAAAAGCTCTTGTGAGCTTGACTAGGCTTCCCAGCCGATTACAGTTCAGCATGCAGTGACGGTATACAAAAGCTGGCATACATAAGTATAAACACACAGAGAGCATACATTATTCTTACACATAGTCATCAAAAAGAACGCAACGGGTACACGCAATTCAGTGAAAGAAAAAAAAAAAGTTTAAAACTGACATTTTAGATATCAGCTCATGAAAAAAGCATGAAGTGCAGGCTTGCAACAAGAAATATCAAAATCATTTTGCAATAAAAGATTTAACACAGTGGGCAAAGTTCTTAGCATCTGGGCACCATAATTTGGGTGTGGTGTTCTTATTTTGTACTTTCTCATCAGCCGTAAGGGACACAAAGATAAGTATTCGGCTAACTCTGCCAAATCTGCAAGCACTGGAATATTGTTCTTTATTTCATATTTATATCTAAGAACAAGGCGTAAGTTATAAGTATTAAAAACTGTTGGGATATCGGCAGCTTGGAAGAGCTGTGCAGAAGCATGATCTCTGGCTAAGTTATAAATGATGTGTAAAGCTTCCTTTTGCAGGATGTAGAGCTTCTTTAAGGTTGTGTGCATGCCAGTGCCCCATACAAGTTGGCAATAATTTACTTGAGACATAAACGAAGATTTGAAAAGCAACAATTTTATATTAGTTGTGTGGGCGTTCATTAAGCACGTCTTCATCATCTGTATTTTACCATCATCACCATGCGTTCTGCGTGTCTTCTTCATTGCTGGTGTGTGATCATCATCATCGGGTTTGTGCCCATTGCGTTGGCATCATCGGGTGACCTGCCGAGCTACTGAGGAGAATAAACGTCGTCCAAACCGAGGCCTCATACGTGGTGGAGGTGAATCTACGATCCCCTGTCCTCTACCCGCACAGTCTTCTCGCTGGAGCTTCATTCCGGTTGCCGCTTGCGCCCGCTGTCAGCCACCATGTCGCAGGACCAGCAGCCCGGCGCCTTTCCGGCCGCCGCCATGACATCGCAAGCCCTTCCCTCCTTGATTATCAACAGCCACCACCGCGACCCCCATCTTTTCGCTGGTATGCGAGGCGAGGATGTAGAAGACTGGCTCGACGATTACGAGAGAGTAAGTTCCGCAAATCGGTGGGATAATCCTCTCAAGCTCGGCCATGTCTCTTTCTACCTTACCGGTGTTTCGAAGACGTGGTTTTACAACCACGAAGTTGATTTCACTGACTGGGACCGCTTCAAACAGCAGCTTCGCCAGGTGTTCGGCACTCCGGCCGTCCAGTCAACTCTGGCCAAGAAAAGTCTCGAAGCTCGCAAACAACACCTGGGTGAGTCGTATACCTCGTACATCGAGGATGTCCTTGCGTTCTGCCGACGTGTCAATTCCTCAATGTCGGAGTCGGACAGGGTACGCCACATCCTGAAAGGCACTGGACCCGTCGCCTTCAATTCCCTCGCCGCCAAGAATCCGACTACCATTGCTGACATCGTTACCACTTGCCAGCGCCTAGACGAGCTGGAATCTGTTCGCCTACCGCCTGACATTGACGAAGTTCGTCCTGCAGTGGACCACGATCTGCGGGCACTCATACGCACGCTTATATGCGAAGTCGCCTTCCGCGTTTCCCACTCAGCCTTGCGGAGCATCATTGCGTGACATAATCCGGGAAGAACTGGCGTCTTTGACGAGCTCTATGCAAGAGCACACCCCCGTCCACCACACACTAGCAACGTACGCGCAAATCGCTGCCAAGCCTCTCGGCAACGCCACTTCTACGTTGCCAATCACAACTTACTCGCCAGTTGCTGCTTCGACCCCGGTCACCCTTCAGTCCATGCCGCCTGAAAGTTCATCGGCCCATGTGACCGCGCTATCTCCCAGTAGGCCGCACCCTGTTTACACACCGCCGTGGCGTCCACCTCGCCCTACATGCTTTCATTGCGGCTACCGTGGACACATATCACGTTTTTGCCGCAAGCGCCAGCAGGACGAACGTCGTGGCTACGATACTGGTGAACGTGATTTTTCTGCTGGCGCCAACGGGCCTTATTACCAAGGCAGGCGTTACCATTCACCTCCGCGCCGCTCTCCATCGCCACCTGCTTCTACTGAAACACCCGGCAGTAGTTACCGTTCGGCCAGACGCCGATCACTGTCGCCCTTCCGCCGGTCCTCGTCGCCTCTTTGGCCGGCCAGACTCACTTCCAACGTCAGTTCGGAAAACTAGACGATGCAGTTTTCGGAGGAGGAACTGCATGCGCGAACTGGACTGAAATTCCTCCGATGCGCCCGGCCAACATGATTTCTGTATTTGTCAAAGGGGTGCATGTCGATGCGTTGGTGGACACTGGTGCGACATTTTCTGTCATTCAGGCTAATTTATGCTCCCGTCTCAAGAAAGTTATGACGCCTTACAATGGTCCCACGTTGGTTGCGGCCCAAGGGAGCCCTATTCAGCCTTCGGCTATGTGTACAACGCGAGTACTCATCAACGACATCGTTCATCATATAGAATTAGCTGTGCTATCCCAGTGCTCCCACCAACTAATTCTGGGATGGGATTTTCTATCCTCTGCGTCTGCCGCCATTTGTTGTGGACAGCGTGTGGTGCACCTTAGTGAAACCAACTACATGCTTGGTGAAGAACTCCACAAGCCCTTTCGCCTGATCGCTGCCCAGGATACGGAGCTAACCCCCAGACGACACCATATTGTTGCCCTCAAATCCATTGACATCGACCATTGCGATGTCTTGGTATTCCCGTCCTCCTACTGCATCAGTAAAGGCATAACGTTTTCGCCAGGTGTTGTTCGGTTCCACCGTGGATCTGCCCTAGTCACTGTTACCAATGAAACCCCAGAGAAAATTTTACTTCCCCAAGACACAACAGTAGCACTCGTTGCCGATATGGAGCCTGTATACGCCTTGCCGCTTCGACCAGTCTCTCCTGGGGACCCTTCTCCTGATGAAGATTCTTCTGCCACTGCCCTTAAAGCGATCATCAGCACTGATCTGACAGCTGCGCAGACGCAACAGTTGGTTGATTTGTTAAAAAAGCACGCTAATTCTTTCGATGTCTACTCCACAACACTGGGCCAAACTACCGTCGCCGAGCACCGCATTATAACAGATGACACATGTATTGTGAGGCGCCGCCCGTACCGTGTCTCTCTAGCCGAGCGGAAAATCATCGAAGACAATGTCAATGACATGTTGGAACGCAAGATAATTCGTCCCTCTTCCAGTTCGTGGTCGTCTCCTGTTGTTTTGGTCCGCAAGAAAGATGGTTCCATGCGCTTTTGCGTCCATTATCGGGCGCTCAATAAGATCACTCAAAAAGACGTACTATACCCCATGCCGCGCATTGATGATGCCCTTGATTCTCTCCAAGGCGCGGAATACTTTTCGAGCCTCGACCTACACTCTGGCTACTGGCAGATCCCTATGCACGAACATGACAAAGAAAAAACTGCATTCGCAACACCTGATGGGCTATATGAGTTTAACGTAATGCCTTTCGGGCTATGCAACGCGCCTGCAACTTTTGAACGCATGATCGACACCATGCTGCGTGGACTAAAATGGAAGACCTGCCTTTGCTACTTGGACGACACTGTCATTTTTTCATCAACGTTTTCTCAGCATCTCCGACGCTTAGATGAAGTTTTGACATGCCTCGCCCGTGCAGGTCTTCAGCTAAACACAAAAAAATGCCGTTTCGCCAGCAAAGCCATTAAGATCCTGGGCCATGTCGTAAGCAAGGACGGAATTCGACCGGACCCAGACAAGATTGCTGCGGTGCTTCAGTTCCCGCGCCCTGAAAGACCCAAAGACTTGCGCAGCTTCCTCGGCCTTGCCTCTTATTTCCGCCGTTTTATACGGAATTTCGCCTCCATCGCAGCCCCATTACACAGGCTACTCTCTATGGTCTCAAGAATGCGAATCTGCATTTGCACGACTGAAGGGCGCCCTTACATCTGAACCGGTGCTTTGCCATTTTGATGAGGCCGCACCGACTCTCTTGCACACAGATGCTAGCGGTCATGGTATCGGTGCAGTCCTACTGCAACGCGACAACTCTTCGCGCGAAAGAGTCGTAGCGTACGCCAGCCGTGTACTCACCGCTTCGGAAAAGAATTATACCATCATAGAACAAGAGTGTCTCGCCGTTGTCTGGTCTATAGAGAAGTTTCGCCCTTATCTGCACGGCCGTCATTTAACAATAGTCACAGACCACCACGCCTTGTGCTGGCTTTCCACACTGAAGAATTTGACAGGACGCTTGGGTTGCTGGATTTTGCGGCTGCAAGAGTATGATTTCGACATCATTTATAAGTCTGGCAAGAAACACCAAGATGCCGACACTCTGTCCCGCTGCCCACTCCCTATGGCTCTGCTCGACGCTTCGGCAACCGCTTCTCGCGTTACCTCTTCGAACGACCCTTCGCCGCTAGCCTCCATACACCAAGTGCCTTCGGACGACGACCAGCCGTTCGCATCTCATCAGAGGACAGTCATCCAACAGACTTCACCTGTTAACTATCGCGTCACTCCCCTTGACGCCCCAACAGACGGCCGTTGCCGCAACACGGAGGTTGTGCACGTGTCCCGCATGAAACTCTTCACGCGGCGTTCATCAATGTATTGAATCGTGTCCAGGATGGCCGCTTCCACGTGGGGGGGAAACAGTGTGGGCGTTCATTAAGCACGTCTTCATCATCTGTATTTTACCATCATCACCATGCATTCTGCGTGTCTTCTTCATCGCTGGTGTGTGATCATCATCATCGGGTTTGTGCCCATTGCGTTGGCATCATCGGGTGACCTGCCGAGCTACTGAGGAGAATAAACGTCGTCCAAACCAAGGCCTCATAGTTGGAAGAACGCAGTTATTGCGGTATAAGAGACTAACAAAACGAAAGAGAGCTAAACACACGTGGTTGACATGTACATCCCACAGCAACTTTTCCGTAAACCAAACACCACGGGTTTTAAATGCTGATACGATTTCTGTGTTTTTGGAGCTATAAGTCAAAGATTCACACAATGATACAGTTTTACCCTTAGGGCGGAAAATGATCGCTTTCGTTTTAGCTGCATTAATTTCTAGTGCACTTAGTTTCAACGAGCCTTCCAGTGTGGCAAGCATTTCGTTAGCTTTTCTTAACAGTTCGTCAGGATTTTTACCACTAAAAAATACACTGGTGTCATCCGCATATATAACATAAAATGAGTTATAATGAACATTGACGATGTCGTTAATATATAAACTAAACAGGAAAGGCCCCAGTATACTTTCCTGCGGCACACCTGAGGTAAGAGCTAGCGTTTCTGATGAGTGCCCATTTACATTAACGTACTGACGTCAATGTGACAAATAAGAGTTCACGAGTTCAGAGGCACATCCTTGAATCCCACAGCTTTCAAGTTTGGAAAGAAGTATTTTATGATTTAAACTGTCAAAGGCTTTCTTAAAATTAATAAAAAGGGCTAATACTAGGCGTCTTTCTTCAAAGTTTCAAAGAATGAATTCTGCGGAAGCCCGCAAGGTGGAGTAACGTTTATGAAAGGGAAAATTAGCATCCACCCGTTTTGTAGCACAAGGCTACAAGGAAATCCATACGGATTTCTCATAAATGAACGCTTCCTAGTTGCCGAAAAATTCGTCCTGGTCCGGGTTCCGAACCCGGGACCAACGCCTAACTCGAAGCCCAAGGGCGTCAATATATGACATATATTGATGCCCTTGGGCTTCGAGTTGTCGATGGATTCGCCCTCGCGCTGTCAATCGCTAGCCTCCTGGTTAGCTCAGTTGGCAGAGCGAGCGCCCCGGTTGGGCGTTGGTCCCGGGTTCGGAACCCGGACCAAGACGAATTTTTCGGCAACTAGGAAGCGTCCATTTATGAGAAATCCGTATGGATTTCCTTGTAGCCTTGTGCTACAAAACAGGTGGATGCTAATTTTCCCTTTCAATGAATTCTTTCTGTGCCAGGAATGCAGTTTCAGTCTACCTATTTTTCCTGAAACCGCGTTGGAATGGCGTCATAACGTTATGTTGCTCAACGAAACTGGATAGATGTGTTAAAATGGCTTTTTCTAAGCCCTTGGAAAAAACAGGAAGTAGCGATATCAACCTATACAGTAGAACCTTGTTCATACATTTTTGAAAAATAACGCGACACAATGTATTATCTGGGAAAACGTACGATCCAAACACACAAAAAAATTGTGCTAGTTTCGCCGGAAAAGCATGCATTGATATAAATATTAAAGTATTTTACAATTTCACGTAATTCAGGCAATAAAATGTCACGAAACAGAATAAGTGTCTGCTTATATAGTTACTGAAGCAGGTTGGTACACACCCGAAGGCACGACAGTGACTGCGAGCGCTAGCCGTCGGCACTGACAGCATTGGGAATGGGACGCATGCGTGTTGTCCCTTGCTTCAGTGTTTAAACTGCTCCGCATCTTCAGACAAATTATTTAACATGTAACAAAATGTGCGCGTTCACACTGTAATTTTCTCGGTCTGTCCAAACAGCGCGCACGCAGCCATCAATACACGGCGCAGATGCACGAGCCACGTTGTGCCCAACGGCGCGCATCGTGCGCACCAGGAGTACAAGCCTTGCATCAACAGGCCACATGAACGGGCACATCACGTGCGTCCCATGGCCCAAGCCAAGGTCGCTGGGCAAGCACATCGCGTGCATGTTGACCGTCAGATCGCTACAAAACATTCAGCCATTTTTTTCCTCTCTCTCTCACTCCCCCCCCTTAACCTGCACTTCCTTGACGCCACCACTGCAACTTACCAGCTGACAAACGAACGTGTGATCTATCGGCGGTTTCCGGGTGTTCAAGTGGTGCATGAGTACAGCCCGCGCCGGAGCGACCCGCGCTTTTGCTCGACGACAAAACCGGCCAAAGCACATGCAATGTACGCTTGTCATGTGACTACTCAGTGCAGGATTACATGACACAATGTTTGATGACTTGTTCGGTTTGACATGATGGGATCACCCACGCATGATGGGATCGTCCACTGGCAATATAACTGATATAAACTTCCGATAGAGTGCGTCCGCTCGCTCTCTGTAAAAAGCACAAGATGCGCTCCGTATTCCGTACGTGTTATCGGTTTTAAAAATTGCTAAGTTTTGTTTTTAAGTAGTAACCGTTGTCTCGCATATCGGTAACTTGCGATCAGAAATGGCAGGTTCGACAATGTTTTCAAAGCAGTGTTGGGAGAATTCCTCGGCAGTGTGTGTGCACTAGCTATCTAACTGTGCCAGACATTATTTGTGCTTTTTGGGCATGGTCATCGAAGGTGAGGTGAGCGGAAACAGGCAGTCGAAACTTTCAGCTTTCAAACGTTATAAAGATGGCGGTGCTCGGTGGGGGAAAAGACGAGAGACGACCCGCATAGGCACTGTTTGCTCTCGCGAATGCGCTCGCAAATCGGTCCTACTGAAAGAAATGGCGGCGTGTCTCGGTTATCGACCATTAAATGTGCGCTCTATGTACGCTCCCAACAGCTACCGCACGCGTGCTGTTAAAGTTGCCTTGATCCCGAGTGTCAGCGGAGATACCGATGAATGCGGTGCGTAACGTCTTGCTAGGTGATATGCTAGTATCGAAGAGAGAACACCGGCGTTTTCTTGTGACACGGTCGGGCGAGTACTGCGGTGTAGCCACCACGGTGGGCAGCTACTGCTCTCGATCGCGTGAGCCGCCCAACTTCTTGGTTGCGCGCAGACTTGTTGTTTTCTGGGGTTTTACGTCCCAAAACCAGTTCTGATTATGAGAGACGCCGTAGTGGAGGGCTCCGGAAATTTCGACCACCTGGGGTTCTTTAACGTGCACTGACATCGCACAGCACACGGGCCTCAACATTTCGCCTCCATCGAAATGCAGCCGCCGCGGCCGGGATTCGATCCCGCGACCCTCGGATCAGCAGCCGAGTACCTTAGCCACTAGACCACCGTGGCGGGGCTGCGCGCAGACTATAGAGGCCAGAAACGTATCATCCGATCATAGTTGGACGATAAATTGAACGTGGTGCCGAATAATCCTATCTTCCGGGAACGTATTAACCGGAACAAAAGAAGCATAACTCTATGAGAAAAGTTCGTGTTTTCGTGATCACGAATGTTGGAACCGGGAAATCGTATCAACCGGGAATGTATATGTGAGGTTCTACTGTAGTTACAGTATCCTACATTATCTGTAGGATACTGTAATAAATTACCTTCATCTGCGGTGAACTGTTAAATGACCAAATCCTTTGCTCAAGAAATCGAAGATATTGATTTCTTCTAAATGTTGTACTAGTATATGAAGAAATTATCAACAGTGCGACATAGTGAGTAGGGTTGTGCAATTTATTTTGCTTTCCTTCCGCTCTTTATTGGCTACGTGTGTTTTTGCATGCGAGCTGCGCATTGCATATTTGACACTGTTGTTTACACTATACGCAGCACTGAATTGTTTTCTTTGGATTGTATTCGTCTCTTTTTGTATGCGACACCACTATAACTGTACTCCATACTGCGTGTACTACTCCTGCTTGGACCAAGAAGGTCTTACTGAAACAAAAGAAAATTAAGTAGTAGAGATTGATTGATTTCTGAAGTTTTACATCCAAAAACCAGCTGTGATTATGACAGATGCTGTAGTGGAAGGCTCTAGAAATTTCCACCACCTGGGGTTCTTTAACGTGCACTTGCAGCACACAGTACGGGTCTCAACATCTTGCCTCCATTAAAATGCAGCCGCCTCGGCCAGGATTCGACACCGCGATCCTTGGATCAGCAGGGGAGTACCATAGCCACTATACCTGGCGACAACTTTCTGTGGCAGCACAGCCAAGGCTACGGAACCGAAGCACGCTTGTCTTACTACGCCACAGCATGTAGTCCCCCAACGAAAACGTTTGTATACTGTTCTGGGTAACTAAGATTTTACCATTCACCACTTACATTTTCCGCGGACTTATTTTTTAATTAGTGATTAAAAACGTAGCGCAGTAGAAAAAAATTTCGTTTCATGCTCTCTCAGGTTTTGTGGGTTTCTTTGGCTTCCGTCGCTTTTTTACCTCACCGCATTCCTCACCGTCAAAGATGGCGTCCTCCGGTTGCAGCTCGTCAACGTCGTCGCTTACGGAGGAAACACCGCCGCGTGCCGCGAGTACACTAGCTTCGCAGCCGTACCAGGCGTTGTCAAACCAAAATCTGTCCGTACAGGCCAAGAAGGTGGTGCACAACGTTTACGCGCAAGTAAAAAAAAGCGACCTGCGCTGGTGAAATCGAAACCGAAACACCCGTCGAAGCGGTCGGACTACTTGGCGCTGTAGCACATGTGCATAGGCTCCGCCCACGTAGCCTTGGCCGTGCTGCCACAGAAAGTTGTCGCCGGGTATAGACCACCGTGGCGGGGCAAGTAGAAGAGAGAGCATAGTTCCTTCAACTATCACAAGTGCAAGACACTGAGTGTATGGTTCACACACGGTAGTTACCATTACAGCCCCTACACTAATTTTCTTCTTCAGACTGTTATCCTATATATGTGACTAGCTTGCAACAAGAACATGAAAACACTTCCAAAATATATTTAAAATAATTCATTCATCTGTGTTAGAACACCCTACTACTTCATCATCATTGGCCTATCTTATGCCCAGTGCAAGACGAAGGCCTCTCCCAATGCTCTCCATCCTTGATGTCCTGCGCAAGCCGATTCCATTTGATGCCTGCAAATTTCTTAATTTCGTCCCCCCATCTTACTGTCGGTCGTCCACGGCTATGCTTACCCTCTCTTGGTATCCATTCCATCATTTTAACTGTCCATCTAGCCTTCTCACCACGCGGCCTGCCCATGTCCATTTTTTCTCCTTAACATCGATTATTATGTCAGCGACCCTCGTCTGTTCCCTGACCCACTCTGCTGTCTTCCCATCTCTTAATGTAACACCTATCATTTTTTGTTCCATTGCCCACTGCGTGGTTTTTAACTTCCTCCCGAGCTTCTTTGTAACTCTCCAAGTTTCTGCCTCATACGTCAATACTGGCGAAATGCAGTAGCTATATAATTTCTATTTTCTATTTCTATATATATAACCCAGCCATTGCCGCAGCTTAAGTCTGTATGACCTACCCGCAGAGCCAACGTGTCTGCCTTCTCTCCATCACCATTTGGGGGCGTCCCGGGAAGATTGGCTGCTTGAATATTCAGCAGGCAGACACAAGTGCTGCTTCGATGTTCAGGTACTTCGAGTCTGCTTTTGCTTGCTTTAGAAGCTGTGCTCGAAGCTGTCCAAACCTTTCTGTTTGTTCTTCAGTTTTGTCAAAACTGTCCACAAAGGGACGCGGAATTCTTCAGTGATGCTTGACTTGGTCCGTCCAGTTTTTGCCATTTCCTTAATTAAGGCGACTTCTTTCTCTACCTCAAGAAATTTGCACTGTTCTGGGTGGGACATCCTGGTCGATATTCAATAGCATCCACAGTGCAGACCACACAGTACACAGCAAAACCGAAGTCAAGATGCATCATTTGCAGAGTGTAGCAGAAACAAAGAACAATATCCAGCGCACATTTACAAGGGCTCTACTGGATATCCTGATTCCCTGCTATACTTTGTGCACAAGCAGTGCACACAAGTGACTGCTCCCACAGTACCATGGCATGGTGGATATGAGGCTGCCACGTCCACGGGAATTTCAAATTTGCCCTTCATGACACCGTTTGGCGTGCAGTAGGAACTAGGCACTCACATGGAGCCCTGATCACCTGTTGAAAGCAGACTTCGCCTTCTGCCCTCCCAGTCAAGATTTCCAGATACCCGCAGTCACCCCAAAAAATGTCTCAAGATAAAGGGGCCAAATACGTAACACCTATGGGAGGTTATTGCATGTCAAGAAAGTATTTTGACTTAGCCAAGAATTTAAGATATGAGAGTTCGAGTTAACGAGGGTTTATTGTACATAGTCGGGTCAAAATACTCAGACACAATGAAGTTAAGAGCCAAGATGTGCTCCTGTTAATAGAACAGCTTATTTAGCACATTAAAAAAAATAAAAAAGCTGCTTTCACAGACTCTTATATACAAAACTGCAAATTGAAAAATAAAAAGAGAGAAGAAGGGATTGTAATTTTTTATGATGCACAGGACATTACTGTAATTGACATAGAAAGACCTAAGGTTTACTCACAAAAGCAGAGCATGATCACAAGGTATAACTGTAGTGAGAGAATCGCTATCAATTCTGACCCCACGAGGTTCTTTAATGTGCATTAAAGTGAAGTATGTGCACATTTTCGCGTTTAACCTCCATCATGAAAATGTGCCCACTGTGGTTGAAAAAGGAACAAGCAGATGTGTTACTATTACATAACAGATTTTTGCATTCATAGTCATGAACTCAGAGTTGCGTGTTTCACTCATCACTTCAAATTAAAAATGTATATAAACTTGTTCCTCCACAGGAAGAGCATATACAAAATGAAAAGCATCTGCAGACATGCTCATTCTGGACGACTAAAATCACTTTACAGTGACATTATATTAGGGCACAAGCCTCAGCTTCACACCAAGCACATCTCAATGCCAGAAACAATGGCACAGTGCACACCCAGAAAGCTCCAAGACCAATACATGAGCAAGTACAATGGCTCCATGAAACCTGTAGAAGCCTCACCTCCAAAGCCTGGGGAGCCAAATCCACTTCCTCCAAAGCCTATCCCTGGCTGTTGAGGGCTAGACTGCGCAGCTAATCCTCCAAAAGTTGGACCTTCTACGTTACTAAACCTGTTCCATGGGGTTAAAAAAACAACAACAAAATACAATGAGTGAATCATCCCCTCAATACTCACTGGTTACATGAACAGCATGTCTTGTCACAAATTAGTGTTGACAAAGCTAAACTGTCACACAAAAGGTTATTAGATAATTGGATTTTATTCACTTATGAAGAAAGAAGTAACATAAAGAAACAAAGGCAATATGTGAGGGTGTCACCTGGTACATTACAACAGAAAAAAAAAAGAAAGAAAAATGGGCAAGTTATGTATTTAAGTGCATGTCACCAGAACCATTAAAAAATTCTCTTTATGCAGCAAACTCGCACGTGAGTTAACTTCATGGGACACAATTAAATCATTCACTTCACTGAAAGTTCACTGAACTGAATACTCCCTAGAATACGGAACAGCGTGGGGCACAGAAGGTGAGCCGAAGTATGAAGTCACAATTTACGCTGTTATTATATGTATATGCATGAATGTACTATACGAAGATTTTGAAGTGAAATGCACAAAGATGGCAACAGACAAAAGGGAGATGGCACCTGTGTGAGGGGGTATTTTTATTTTGTCTGTCGCCGCCCTCGCACGTTGCACTGCAGAATTTCCTAAATTAACATGGCCACCCATGCATCCTAGCATTATACATGCTGCCATAATAATGCAGCCATAATGCAGAAAAGCCAGCGAAAACAAAAGCATGTGTGTGATGCCTTACACATCCCTAAGCTATTTTGTCAACTCCCCCACGAATTCAATAATGTCAGAACTTGAAGCTATGGCTTGGCTTGAACGATTAATGTCATGGTAAAACCTCTCTTGAAAGGAAAGACTGGCATCCACACATTTGGATCACAAAGCTATGAATGAGTGGATGCATATTTTTCTTTTCATAACTCTTCCTCCACCTTGTCGGAAACCCACAAGGTGGAGGAAGAGTTATGAAAGAGGAAGACAACTGATTTGTCACCTTTCTTCAAAGCACCCAAGGCAATCCAATAAGTGTCTTGGGTGTGTAAATGTCAGGCACTAGTTTACCAAGACCTGCCCAAGTAAAGGCATAGATTGAAGCTAAGGCACACTTCTGAGTAGAGGGGGTTAGGCTAGCTGCAGCAAGCAGCGGGATCATGTCTGAAGTGAGGGGGAAAGGACACGCGCACACTGGGGCAAGATCATTGGGTCGAGGGATGCAGGCCCGCCTCGCATTTCGTTGCAGCAGAGAACGCGCTTCCGGTTGCTGCTCGCACATTTTGACGAAATTTGGGGTAAAATCTCTAGGTTGTCTCAGGAGAAAATTCGTTACTTCGAGGGGTTCTCCCGCTGCCACTTCGTTATGTAGAGGTCTCAAATACATGTGCTTCTATGGAGTAACGGCGGGGAATAAAAAAATTTCGTTATATCCAGTAATTTGTCATATGGAGGTTCGTTATAAGCAGGTTTAACTGTAGAAACATTAAGTACCTGTTCATCATCATCATCATCATCAGCCTGTTTAGGTCCACTGCAGGACGAAGGCCTCTCCCAACGATTTCCAATCCACCCTATCCTGAGCGAGTTGGTTCCACTTTATGCCTGCAAACTTTTTAATTTCATCGTTCCATCTAATCTTTTGCCTGCCTCTGTTACGTTTTCCCTCTCTTGGTATCCATTCCGTTGCTCTTACTGTCCATCTGTTATCTTTCCTCCTCATGACATGTCCTGCCCAGGTCCACTTCTTTCTTTTAATTGATATAATAATATCGGCTATTCCTGTCTGTTCTCTGATCCATTCCGCTCGTTTTTTATCTCTTAGCGTTACCCCCAACATTTTTCTTTCCATTGCACGTTGCGTGCTCCTTAGTTTTATCTCTAGTTTTTTCGTTATCCTCCACGTTTCTGCGCCGTACGTTAGTACTGGGAGAATGCAGTGATTGAATACTTTTCGTTTTAGTGAGAGCGGTAAGTTTCCAGTCATGATTTCATAATGCCTTCCGAATGCGCTCCAGCCCAACCTTATTCTACGGAGAATTTCTTTTTCATGGTTAGGAGTTCCTGTTATTAACTGTCCCAGGTATACGTATTCGTTCACACATTGTAAGGGTTCATTGTTGATTTTAAATTTCTGTTCCTTAGCTAGGCTATTGAGCATAACTTTGGTCTTTTGCCTATTCATTCTTAATCCAATTTTAATACTTTCCCTGTTTAGGTCATCAATCATGTTTTGTAGTTCGTCTCCATCATTGCTAAATAGCACAATGTCGTCTGCGAATCTTAAATTGCTGAGATATTCTCCGTCTATTCGAATTCCCTTGTCTTCCCAGTCTAGACGTTTAAAGATTTCCTCTAAACATGCAGTGAATAGCATCGGGGATATCGTATCTCCCTGTCTCACGCCTCTCCCGATCGGGATTTCTCTGCTTTTCTCATGTAGGAGTAGTGTGGCTGTGCAATCTTTGTATATGTTGTTGATGGTTTTCACGTATATGTCAGGTACCCCTTGTCTACGTAGAGCTTCTAGAACTGCTTGTATTTCTATCGAGTCAAATGCTTTCTCGTAGTCGATAAACGCCATATAAAGAGGTTTGTTATATTCCGCGTACTTCTCAATTACTAGGTTGATAGCGTGGCTGTGGTCCATTGTCGAGTAACCTTTCCTAAAACCAGCTTGTTCTCTCGGTTGATTAAAGTCGAGTGTTTCTCTTATCCTCGTAGAAATTACTTTTGTAAATAGCTTGCATATTACTGGGAGTAGGCTAATTGGTCTATAATTCTTTAACTCCTTTATGTCACCTTTCTTGTGGATAAGGATTATATTCGCATTTTTCCAACTGCGTGGTATATTACACGTCTTGACACATTTCGTGAAGAGCGATGCAAGTTTTTCAAGTATAATATCTCCTCCGTCTTTAATCAAGTCGGCTGTTATACCATCTTCACCAGCTGCTTTACCGCGGGACATGCCTTTGACAGCTTTTTTGACTTCGTCAGCGGTTATACATGGAATTTCATTGTCCTCCTCAGATTCTATTTCTATTAAGGTTGTATGGTCTGTCTGAGAACTGTACAGTGTAGAGTAGAAATCTTCTGCTACTTTTACTATTTCGTTGAAACTGTTGATAACGTTACTTTGTTTATCCTTTAGCGCATGCATTTTGTTTTGCCCTAAGTGCAGTTTCTTTTTGACCGTTTTAATGCTGGTGCCTTTCTCTACAGCTTTCTCTATTTCTCTCGTGTTAAAGTTTCTTACATCTCTTTGCCTGGCTTTATTGATCAATTTTGATAGTTCTGCAAATTCAATCTTATCTTTTGGCGAAGTTACTTTCATTTGTTGGCGTTTTTTTATTAAGTCCTTGGTAGATTGGGACAACTTACTTGTTGTTTGCTTAGTTGTTGTACCCCCGACTTCTATCGCTGTTTCAAGGATTGTTTTCGTTATGGTTTTGTTCATTTCCTCTACATCGTCACCGTTTTCGTCTAAGGCCTCGAACTTGTTGCTTAGGGCTTAAATTTAAAAATTTAAAGTACCTGTTAGTACATGCCAAAGTAAACCCTCAGCACACCGCCTGCATAATAGCATAGTCCCTCAATACCTCTTACTGGTCACGAAACTTCTCCGTCACTCTATAAGAGAGCTTGGTGTACTGCCGACTTTGACCGCGGGACGGCGCCACCGCTGCTAAGAAGGCGCTTGTCGAGGCCTGCGAGGCGATGGCGTGGTGTGTTGGCTCCGTTGGCGTCGTGTTTTATCGCGAATGTGCAGTGCTGTCTGTGCCTTTACCATTTTCGAACATTGTGCATAGTTAGCGGCAGCTCGGCAAATAATGCCGAGGGCGTGCTGTGCGCCGAATTGTCGCTCCGGCTACAGAGGAACGGTCGAAAAAGTGTTGTTCGCGTTGCCCCCACAAAGCCGAGAGAAGTGGAAACGAGCGATACCGCGTCCGGAAACGGGTACGTTTTCGTTTAGTTCGCCGAACGTTCGCTTCTGCGAAAAACTTTCGATAAGGAGGACATCATTCGTAAAAAGGAGCACGTTGTACGGGGCATCTATTTATCTATACCTAACCTATCTTTAGTACTGCAATAATTGTTCTTCACTGTTTCTAAAATATGTTGTGAGCATGTAATCATGCTTATTCATTTATATTTCTGCACCTGTGTGTATGCCTTTTTCAGTTTGCGTTTTGAAAATAAAATGCTTACAGCCTACGAGTTGTTTGTTATGCAAATATAAAGTATTTGGAGCCTACTGGCTTTTATTGAAGTTCTAAAAGGTTTGAATGGTTCATAGAGCAGTCAGCCGCACAAGACATTTCTTTGACATTCGTCCAAGTGAAAGGAGCTGTTGTACAGCATGACTGTGAAATACCTTGAACAATCTCTTGGCACTTCACAGCATGCGAGGGCCCTTAAACATTTCGCAAAAAAAAAAAAAAAAAAAAAACACGTGTAGTTCTTCAACGCGCCCGTAAACTTGAGTACACAAGCGTTCTTGCGCTTCGTTCCCTTCGAAATGCGAGCGTTGTGGCCAGGTTTGTTTAGCAGCACACCTTAACTTCAAAGCCATCGGGGCAGGTAATGATTGACTGATGGGGTTTTACGTTCCAAAAGTAGCTGTGATTATGAGAGACCCCCCCGTAGTGGAGGGCTCCGGGGTAACTTCAACCACCTGGGGTTCTTTAACGTGCATCTAACTCGATGTACACGGGCCTCAACATTTCCCCTCCATCGAAATACAGCCGCCGCGGCCGGGATTCCATCCCGCGACCTTCGGATCTGCAGCCGAGGGCCGTAACCGCTAGACCATTGTGGCGGGCCAGCAGCAGTGTTTTCGCGTGTGTGCAGGTGTTAATACAGTAATCTTGTTACATTCGCTTAAGAGTTTTGTATATACAGTCTCCCCGAGACAGAGAAGCCAGCGATGCGCAGGCAACCTACATCTCTTTTTTTTTCCTCTAACGCACTATTTCCTACGCCGAGCGTCGGTGCCAAACGGTAACGTAGAGGAATGTAATTTTTAACTCAGTCATGTACATTGTGAAAAATTTAGGCGAAGTATTTTTTCAGAGCACGGATACATCGTCACGAGAAAGCACCGTCATGCAAGTTGCGCGCATCAACGCATTTCTCGGCTAAAGAGGCGTGAAGCACGCCCGTCTACGACTGTATATACAGCAGCGCACTGGCAGTGGTGGTCCCAGTCCCAGTTCTTTCGTTGGCATCGGCAGCAGTCTCGAAGAAAATTAAAAGCGTCACGAAAAGGCATTGCCAAACAGTGTCAAACAGTGTTTGCTGAATCAGTGTAGCGTGCGTGGCTGCAAGCCGATTTCGCCACGACCGAAAGCAATGGAACACTGCCGTTACGCACAGGTACGTGTACGCTGCCTGTAAGCGGGAGACCAGGATATGAAACTGCCCTGAAAGACGTCCGTGAAGCCACCAAAACCCCGTAACGCACCAAAAACGCGCCGCTTAAGCAGCTGCGATGAAGGCCTACTTGGCCTTCTTGACTGCAGTGGCGCCCCTGGCGGGAAGTTCTGTCGCTATACCAAACTTGGCCCGAAGTTTCGTGACCAGTAAATGGTATTGAGAGACTATGATAATAGCTTGCTCCCGTCCCGGATGTAAAACTTGCAAGCATATTCAAAATAATCTTAATGTTAAAATGCACGGGAAGTGACTATGCCTAGCATATAAAATAAAGTTTCACTTGCACCAGTTCAAACGTTATTTACATGTTGGAATGTTCACTCTGTCACAAGCAATACATTGGTGAAACTGGTCAACCAATTAATGTTAGACTAAACGGACACCGCGAGGGCACCGCAAATAACCTACCGAAGGCAGTGGCGCAGCATTTTAATATGACAGGTCATAATTTTGATGAACTCAAACTCTACACACTTCAGGCAAACTTCTGCTCACCAAGGAACAGAAAATACAGGGAATTGTATCTCATATACAAGTTCAATACCCTCCAGCCTACAGGCATGAACCTTTTGAAGGGAACCCTTGAGTCCATTAGATACAGTGGGGGGGTTAAAAAAAGATGACAAAAGGTTAAGGTATGCACAAGCTAACAATGTTTCTTCTCGAAAGTCTACCTCCAGGCGCGGATCCCCCATCCAGTTCGACGAGAACAACAGCGTTGAACAGTGTAGTCACATTTTTAGCAACAAGCTTCTGGTGAAATGAACTGTGGGTGCGGCGCAGGTGGTGAGGGGTTATAGGGGGGACACATGTGGTGGGTGCAATTCCTGTATCTAGCATATGTATTTCTTTCTTCATCCTGCTTTCTAGCGCTGTGCACACAATGTATGTCCAAGATATGTGCCATGAGCGGATTCTTTGGAAGCTTTCATTCTTGCCATGTATATTAGTCACGCTAACACCTGTCACCCAACTTCCCCTACACCATAGCCCACCCCCCTTTTTTCTTTCTTTTTTTGTTATTGCTCGCACGTGCCGCTCTTCTTCTCTCCTTCTGTGGATGGGGGAAAGCACGCAATGGTGTACATACACGAACGCTGGAGAAGGCAGTCACTGTCCTGACGAAGACAAGTCCACGTGTCGAAACGTTGGCTCCTGCGACATTCCCTGTTCTAAATTGTTTTTAGCGATCTGTTGCACGAACAAAACAGTGGCACAGTTCGAGTTTTCCTTTTAGGGAATATTATGACACAGTCATTAGCCAAGCTGAAGTGGGGGACTCTGAATTAATTTTGAATGCTTGAGGTTCTTTAACTGACGTGTACTGCCTAAATATAAGCCTGTAGGCATTTCTGCATTTTGTCCTCATGACAACGTGGCTACTGATGGGCGGCATACAACTCATCTTCTCGTGCTCAGCAGCGTAACATCACAGTCACTAAGGCCCCACATTGAGCTTTATAAGAAATGTTTGAGCTCGTATGAACAATACAGTCCTTTCCTTAAAATAACTAATAATTTTGGGGGTTTTACACCCCAAAACCACAATATGATTATGAGAGATGCCACAGTGGAGGGCTCCAGAAATTTCAACCACATGAGGTCCCTTAACGTGCATTGGCATCGCACAGTACATGGCCTCAACGTTTCACCTCCATCAAAATGTAGCCGGTACAGCCGAAGTTTGATCGTGCGACCTTCAAATCAGCAGCCAAGTGCCATAGCCACTAGACCCCCGTGGCAGGGCCAAGTCCTCTCCTGAGCCTCCATGGCTCAATCTCTTACTGCAGACGTGAATGATGTTGCACTTATTACAGACTAATTAACTAAGCGTTACTGCAACAACTCCACTTCAGACAAATTCTAAGGTAACCTTTACACTAAAGTGAACAACTTGGGTAACTGCTTACACTCTTCCTTACTATTCAAAATGCTTCTATAATGACAAAGTCCTCAGACTTCCATCCTATCTTTACATCTGTTGCTACTAATTTAGAAAAAAATTGGGATGCAGTTGCCAGCCAGTAATTTGGCCATACTCATTAAATTTGACAACACAGCACCACAGATAGAGGCCCCACAGACCTAATGTATAATAAGGACAACCACAACCAATATTTCTACCTCTTACAAAATGCCATTTCATAATGTGTACTTAGCCTGCATGACTGTGTGCTAATTTGGCCAGAGAGATGAGCAGGAAGAGTGATCTTTTGCTTTTGATACTGCATTTACTCAAGTTAGATCAGCCCCGATTCCAAGCTGACCCCCGGAAGTACCAAGAATAAAAAAAACAAACAAACAAAACATTTACCTCAAATGCAGGTCTTGGGCGATTTCGTAATTGCTGTAGGACATTATTTTGTAGCGGAACACTTTTGGAAAAAATATAGGCAAAGAGGAATACAGCAGAAGCAAAGAAGGTGCCAAAGTGGCGCCTTCTTTGTTTCTGTTCTCTTCCTCTTTGCCTTAGTGGTGCCTTCTCGACTGTAAAGGTGGTTTCACTGCAGTGCACATGAGCCCTTTTTCTCCTATCCATGTCATTTAGTGCTTCCTTATTTTTTCTTATGCAGCGTCAACATGCCCAAACTGCCACCCCAGTTGTCCTTGAAATGCATGTATGAGAAAAACAAAAAGGTCACGACTCACATCATGAAGCCAGACTGCTGTGTTTGGGGAGACTGCTGGGGGGCAGATGCAGCACCGAATGTGGCTGTAGTGCCAAACGATGGGCTGCCACCAAATGTAGGTGATCCACCAAACTGTGGAGGTCCACCAAATGTTGGGCTGCCACCGAATGCTGGTGGTCCACCAAATGCTTTTGTGAAGAGAGAATGAAAGCAATTCAGAGAGCATAAATACAAAAAAAAAAGCCATGTTACAGAAATTAGGGCAATTAAATGTGTGATAAAAAGAGTATACAGAGAGACCATTATTAGTAGAGCTGTACGAATAGCAAGATTTTGAGAGTGAAGCGAACAGAATATTTTTCGAATGTTAAAGAAAAATGCACAGCTAAACATGGGTGTCCCGCCACGGTGGTCTAGTGGCTGTGGTACTCGGCTGCTGATCAGAGGGTCGCAGGATTGAGTCCTGGCCATGGTGGCTGCATTTTTATGGGGGCAAAATGTTGAGGCCCGTGTACTCTGCGATGTCAGTGCAGGGTAAAGAACCCCAGGTGGTTGGAATTTCTGGAGCCCCCAACTACAGCGTCTCTCATAATCATATTGTGGTTTTGGAACGTAAAACCCCAGAAATCAAATCAAATCTAAACAAGGGGAACAAAAGCTTATGTCCTTGTATTGAAGGTAGTACATCTTAAAGAGCAGTCTAACAAAGAACTGGGCATATGCACGAGTTCACATCGTCACAGTACTCAAGTGTTAACTTTGCCACACTACCCGACCATTAGCTTCGCCACAGTTCGCGACTGCTACCTTTGCAGCAGTATGCAACTGTCAGTGTTGCTGCAATACACAACTGTTATCTTTGCCACAGTACGCTACTGTTAGCTTCACTGCAATACAGGAGTGCTAGCTTTGCTGCAGTATGCGAGTGTTAGTTTCGCCAGAGTATACAACTGCTACGTGGCTAAGCGTACTATGTGTGGGAATAGGCCACATGTCACCAGACAGCATACTTTGCGCCTGCGTTGCAAACTTTGAATAGTCTGAATTGTAAAATTTTGGTGCAAATTAAATAAGAAATGCTATTTGCAAAATATCTGAATATTCACACACCCATAATTATAACACTACCATGACCAAAAAATATAGGAACCAGTAGACAGGAACAGCATTGACATGTGAAGGTATAGAAAATAACTATAAACTTCAATCATTATGCTACAATTTACTACATATACTAAATCAGTACTATAAGCACATAGCAAGCTGAACCATAAAGGCCATACTTTGCAAATGCAGAATATCATTGTCATTTATGTTTTGCACACAGCTGTAAAGAACCTTGTGCTCATGTGTTCTGGCTAGACAACTAGCCAGAGCACATGACTGGACCTTTGTGCAGTTGGAAAAGCACTGAATTACCGTGACAAAACCAAGCACTCTATGACAATTTCATTAGGATCTGTATTTATAAATAGAACTTGAAAATCACTGAAACCGCAATGTGATGTCACCAGGTGGCGAAGCGTTCATACAGAACTTTGAAGTCTTTCAAATCGCTATGTGTCACCTGCTGCTGTTCAGATCACAATAACTCTGGCTGAAAATTACATTCGGAATATAAAAAAGACGTTTGACAATCCCTACGCATATTCTTGAGATGAGAACATGAAAGTGTTTCTTTAGGCAAGGTTGTTGTTGCCGAGGGGGGGGGGGGGATGTAAACTGGCGTTGCCAAGTTGAGAGCGCTTGTCCCCTTCCAGTCGGGGATTCCCCTTTCCTATGCCGCAGGTCCAGGCGGTTGCTGTGATAAGAGTGGCAGAGCCGAGGGTGTGCTGAGTGTTGCTACGGCGATGCCACGCAACCGGGCACGCGCTTTTGCCAACCCAGCGAAGAAATGCGGTGACACGGCCGCACGCTGCTGCAGGTAGCTGCAGTGGAGTGGAGCGCACGCCGACTGCCGCTGCGGCAAGTGTTGGCGCAGGCGTCACTTCTGGTGGGAGAGGTCACGTGTTTTCCAGGTGCAAACACACTTGACAGCTGTCCATGGCTGCTGGCAACACATCTTGTGTATATGACTTCATCGGCAAGAAATCTATAAAAGATGTTTTGCACCGTTTTCCCCAATGCCATTCCATAATTGGGCACTCTGACCAGTAAGCTTTCTGTTGCAATAAAAAAAAGGTACCTTAAAAATTGTCTGTCAGTCCCTTTAAGCTAGTAAGGTGCTTACAGTTTGCTGATTTATGATTTATGTCTTAATAGTATACCAACTAAGTGAGAAGACCAGCGTTTTGCAACTCGAAATAACAGAAGTTTTGTTTGTGGTTTTAAAGTTATCTGTAATGACAGCCAGTGTGATAAAGAGCTTCATAACCACATGCCCAATAATAATAATGTCTCGGGCTTTACGCCCCAAAACCGCAATATGATTATGAGAGACACCACAGTGGAAAGCTCTTGAATTCTCGAACCCCTGGGGTTCTTTAACGTGCACTGACATCACACAATAGATGGGTCTCTAGCATTTCGCCTTCATTGAAATGCAGCTGTGGTGAACAAGATTTCATCCTGCAACATTTGGATCGGTAGCCGAGTGCCATAGCCACTAGACCACCACAGTGTGGCTAACCATGGACCCAATTTCACTAAATACTGGAACATATTGTTACCTAAATAACACAAGGGAAGACTTTTTACACGTTTATTTACAGTAAGGCGCACAGCATAACCAAGATGGTGGACAGCCGCGCACCAGACAGTCGTATCTTCTTTTTCTTCTTCTGTGGACGATATGTGCCATCCCATAGGTGGTATGTGCCATCCCACGCTGGCTTCGTAACATTACCCCCGGTGGCAGAAGCGCTGTCTCGGTGCATTTTAAACTTAGTCGGTAGAAGGGGGGTTGTATGCTTTGAGCCTGCTCACGTGAACGATGTCAGTTGGTGATGTCGCAGGTGTCAATGGCGGCGAGACGGGGACTATCTCGTAGGTGACGTCCGTGACCTGACGTACGATACGGTAGGGACCGATGTACCGTGACAAGAGTTTCTCTGATAAGCCAGCACGTCGGAATGGATACCATAGAAGGACGAGCGAACCGGGTGGAAAATGAACTTCGTGGTGTCGGCGATCGTAGAGACGCTTCTGGTTGGCTTGCGAGGCAGACAGCCTGGAGCGGGCAATTTGACGTGCGTGGTCAGCACGAGCGATTGCATCACGTGCGTATTCGGTAGGCGGCCTTGCAGCATCCGGAAGGAGGGTGTCGAGTGGTAACGTCGGTTCGCGGCCGAAGAGCATATAGAAGGGTGAATAACCGGCGGTGTCGTGACGCGATGAATTATAGGCGAAGGTGACATAAGGTAGCGCCAGGTCCCAGTCACGATGATCAGATGAAACATACATTGAGAGCATGTCCGTGAGGGTACGATTTAAACGCTCAGTAAGCCCATTTGTTTGTGGGTGGTAG
Organism: Hyalomma asiaticum; assembly: GCA_013339685.2. Taxonomy (NCBI): domain Eukaryota; kingdom Metazoa; phylum Arthropoda; class Arachnida; order Ixodida; family Ixodidae; genus Hyalomma; species Hyalomma asiaticum. The sequence continues at coordinate 121,922,340 of CM023481.1, forward strand.
GAGGTAGTTAACTTGTGCTGCGTGGAGGAGGAGCGCAAGAGGTCGTCGATCACTCGGGACAAAAATGCACGGCCGCGATCTGTGAGCAGTTGGCGAGGGGCGCCGTGGTGTAGGATGACGTCGTGCAGTAAAAAGTCAGCGATGTCAGTAGCAGTGCTCGTCTGAAGAGCTCGAGTGATGGCATACCGGGTGGCGTGGTCTACAGCTACAGCGATCCATTTATTGCCGGAGTTGGACTCAGGAAAAGGTCCGAGGAGGTCCACGCCAACACGGAAGAATGGTTCGATCGGGACAGCGAGTGGTTGAAGGCAGTCCAGCAGGCAGTGTGGCAGGTCGCTTCCGTCGTTGGCATTTGTCGCAGGAGGACACGTAGCGGCGGACAGACCTGGCGAGGCCACGCCAGAAGAATCGGCGCCTCACACGGTCGTACGTGCGAGATACGCCAAGGTGGCCAGCAGTTGGTTCGTCGTGAAGCTCATGGAGGACCACTGAGCGCAGGTGTTTAGGTACGACGAGAAGAAGCTCAGGGCCATCCGGCTGGACATTACGGCGGTAAAGTGTGCCATTCAAGAGGACGAACATGCGCAGGGAATCATCGTGGGGTGCAGTTTCAAGGCGGTCAATGAGCGAGCGCAAGGAAGGGTCACGACGTTGTTCGTCGCCAATCTGGAGAAACCGAGATGTAGACATGACGCAGGGGCTAGACTCGATGTCTGATCCATCTGGAGGGTCTACAGGGTAGCGCGACAAGCAATCGGCGTCTAGGTGGAGGCGGCCAGACTTATACGCGACTGAGTAGGAGTACTCCTGAAGGCGTAACGCCCCACGGCCGAGTCGTCCAGTAGGGTCTTTCAGTGAAGAAAGCCAGCAGAGAGCGTGATGGTCAGTGACAACACGGAAAGGGCGGCCATACAGGTAAGGACGGAATTTCGAAACCGCCCAGACAAAGGCAAGGCATTCCCGTTCCGTAATCGAGTAGTTACATTCAGATTTCGAAAGAAGACGACTCGCGTAGGCAATGACACGTTCAACACCTCCTTGTTGCTGCGCCAAAACTGCACCGATGCCGTGCCCACTTGCATCCGTGCGCACCTCTGTGGAGGCAGTTGGGTCAAAATGAGCAAGGATGGGTGGAGTTGTCAGAGCGGCGATTAGCCGGCAGAATGCGTCCGCTTGCGGAGGACCCCAAGAAAACGGAACGTCTTGCTTGAGAAGGTCAGTGAGGGGGCGTGCGAGTGTCGCAAAGTTTTTGACGAAACGGCGGAAGTATGAGCATAGTCCCACGAAACTGCGAACATCATGGGCAGAGCGTGGGACGGGGAAGTTCGTGACAGCACTGACTTTAGCTGGGTCTGGTCGAACTCCGGAAGCGTCAACAAGGTGGCCAAGCACAGTGATTTGACGAAGGGCGAAGTGGCACTTCGAAGAATTCAACTGAAGGCCAGCCCGCCGAAATATTTCCAAAATAGTTGACAGCCGCTCGAGATGTGTGGCGAAAGTCGGTGAGAAAATGATTACGTCGTCCAGGTAGCATAAACACGTTGACCATTTAAACCTTGAAGGAGCGTGTCCATCATTCTTTCAAATGTTGCTGGTGCGTTGCAGAGGCCGAACGGCATCACCTTGAATTGGTAAAGGCCGTCAGGGGTAACGAATGCGGTTTTTTCGCGGTCCATGTCATCAACTGCAATTTGCCAATAGCCAGATCGGAGGTCCAGAGATGAAAAGAATGTGGCACCATGGAGGCAGTCAAGAGCATCGTCAATGCGAGGGAGGGGGTACACGTCTTTCTTGGTGATTTTATTGAGGTGGCGATAATCAATGCAAAAACGCCAGGAGCCGTCTTTCTTCCTGACTAATACGACAGGAGATGCCCACGGACTAGACGATGGTTCGATGATATCCTTCGCAAGCATCTTGGCCACTTCTTTCTGAATCACTTCTCGCTCAGATGCGGACACACGGTAAGGCCGACGGTGGATGGGCGAAGAGTCACCTGTGTTGATTCGATGGGTGACGATCTTTGTCTGGCCCAAGGGTCGATCATAGATGTCGAAAATGTCGGCATAGGAAGCCAAAACTCGACAGAGAGCGTCAGCCTGGTCGGGAAGAAGATCAGATCCAATCATTTTTGTAAAGATGCTGTTGTCAGGACCTGGTTGCCGTGGATCTTCAGCTGGAGCAGGCTTGGTTACGGTGACAACGTCAACGTCATGGTCGGTTACAGGAGCGAGTAGGGCAAGGGACATCCTTTGCGGCAACACTTGGGGAACCAGGTCAAAATTTAGAATCGGAAGGAACAGGCAGTTATCGGCGATTGTGGCTACAACATGTGGGACAGCAACACTTCGCGTCAGTCGCACGACGGGTAAAGGAGTGACGATGTAGTCGCCGTCAGCAACGGGTGGCGTCGATGACAAACACACGTATGTGACGGCTCGCGGCGGTAGACGAACAAATGTTGTAGGGCTTAAGCGGCTGACGGGCACTTTTGGGGCATCTGATAGAAGAGGAAGGTCGAGGTGTAGGATACCTGAGGAACAGTCAATCAAGGCGGAGTGGGCGGAAAGAAAGTCAAGGCCCAATATTAGGTCATGTGGACAGCGAGCAAGAACGGCAAAGAGAACGACGGTGTGACGACCGGCAATGGTTACACGCGCAGTGCACATTCCTATCACTTGAACAGCACCACCATCCGCAACACGTATTGTATGTGTCGTAGACGGTGTCATAACCTTGTGCAGACGGCGGCGTAAAGGAGCACTCATAATGGAGATGTGTGCACCAGTATCAATGAGGGCGGTTACAGGAATATGGTCCACTTTTACTTCAAGAAGGCTATGGTGCGTCGGGAGCGTCAGTAGAGGATTTTCGGTCGACGAGGGCGCTGCAGCTTCACCTCCATAAGCTGCACGATCTAGTTTTCCGGCTGTGGTCGTCCAGGGAGAGGTCGGAGAGGAAAAGCGGCGAGGTTGAGGGGAGCGGGATTGGCGACGTTGCGGCGACGGGGAGCGGGAGTAGCGGCGAACAGAAGTGGCATCAGTATCAGAAGGCTCCTGGGGGGTGAACGACGAGTAAGCAGTAGGAGCAGCCGAACGCCTGGAGCCGGTAGAGCGCATATAGGGAGGAAAGGTCTGGTGAGGTGGATAGGTCCAACGGCGACGGCAGTAACGAGCGATGTGTCCAGCCTGATGACAGGAGAAGCAGATGGGCTGGTCGTCGGGCGTTCTCCATTCCGCTGGGTTACGGGAGGGCCAAGTAGGAGTGAAGGGGCGGCGAGCAGGTCCTGTGGAGTAAGGGCGTGTAGCAGGATGAGTCACTGGGCACGCTAGCGGTAAGCCGAGGTTGGCGAACTCCTGCCTGACCACAGCCTGAATGAGGGACACCGACGGCTGCGATGGGTCACTGGAGTGCATCGTGAAAACAGGTGGTGAAAGAGGTGAAACAGGTGCTGGAGAGGCTGCTTCGAGCTCGCGACGAACGATGCGTGTAACATTGTCAGAGGCGGGCGGCTGGCGCATTGCATCGCATGATGAAGTTGCGGTCGTGTTGGGAAGCCGCGTGAATTTGTGGGTTATACGGCGACTCTTGGCGTGTTCGAATCGCCGGCACTCCTTGATCATCGCTTCGACGGTGTCAACGTTTCCGTAAACTAGTAGGTTAAAGGCATCGTCTGCGATACCTTTCAGCACGTGAGAAACCTTCTCGGTCTCAGGCATGTGCTCGTCAACCAGGCGACAAAGGGCGAGAACATCCTGTATATACGCCACGTACGACTCGGTAGATGTTTGTGCACGAGTCGCAAGTTCGTTCCGCGCGGCAAGCCGCCGACCTGTGCTGTCACCGAAAAGGTCGCGAATCTGTTCCTTAAACGAGTCCCAGCTGGTAATGTCGGCTTCGTGCGTCTCGAACCACACCCTTGGGGCGCCAGCGAGGTAGAACAGAACGTTCGCAAGCATAAGAGTCGGGTCCCACCTGTAGCTGGCGCTGACTCGTTCATAAAGGTTGAGCCATTTGTCGACGTCAACACCATCCTGGCCAGAAAAGACGCCAGGATCGCGAGCAGGAGGAAGAACCACGTAGGTGGACGTCGTGTGCGTTCGTCGTCTGACATGGCCGGAACGCCGATGAGACGACCGTTGCGGAGCTCCGTGATAGATACAGCGTACCCAGCACTTCCACCACAAAGATGTTACGTAAATAACACAAGGGAAGACTATTTACACGTATATTTACAGTAAGGCGCACAGCATAACCAAGATGGTGGACAGCCGCGCACCAGACAGTCGCGTCTTCTTTTTCTTCTTCTGTGGACGATATGTACCATCCCATAGGTGGTATGTGCCATCCCACGCTGGCTTCGTAACAATATGCTCAGGACAATAGCATAAGCTGCATGCCAAATTCTATTCGCTGCGAGATACCTGTCAAAGAGTTATGCATGCTCTTCAAAATTCTAGTGACAAAGGTTAGTTGCAGAAACTACTGTACCCAAAATGACAAGAAAATTATTTATTATGTTCATCGTTTATATGTCACGTTCGTTGCAGCAGGGTTCGACTATATATATATATACATAGTCGAACCCCGCTGCAACGAACGTTGTTTCACTTCAACAAAATTTCCGGTACAAAGAAAAATTCTCGGTTCCCCATCAGCAGTTCATGGGAGTCAAGCAATAAATATGCTCGCCACAATGAACACATTTTTTGTGCCGTTTTGCTTCAACAAAACTTGATGATGCAATTCCATGCTCGAAAATTCGATTTGCTGTGCAGTAAACACAATCATGAACATTTTGGTGCATTTCAGCAGATAAGAATATGTCTCATTATCATCAGCAGCAGCCTATTAAGTCCCCTGCAGGACGAAGGCCTCTCCCAACGATTTCCAATCCAACCTATCCTGATCGAGCTCATTCCGCTTTATGCCCACAAACTTGTTAATTTCATTGCTCCATCTAACCTTTTGCCTGCCTCTGTTGCATTTTCCCTGTCTTGGTATCCATTCCGTCGCTCTTACCGTCTATATGTAATCTATCCTCCTCATGACATGTCCTGCCCAGGTCCACTTCTTTCTTTTAATTGATATAATAATGTCAGCTACTCCTGCCTGTTCCCTGATCCATTCTGCTTGTTTTTTATACTTTAGCATTACATCCATCATTTCTCTTTCCATTGCACGCTGCATGCTCCTTAATTTCATCTGCAGTTTTTTTTTTGTTATCCTCCACATTTCTGCACCATACGTTAGTAGTGAGAGAATGCAGTGGTTAAATACTTTTCGCTATAGTGACAGTGACAAGTCTCCAGTCATGATATTGGAATGCGTTCCGAATGCGCTCAGGCCCATCCTTACTCTACGGAGAATTTCATTTTCATGGGTAGGCGTCCCTGTTTGTAACTGTCCCAGGTATACACATTCGTTTACACATTCTAAGGGTTCACTGTTAATTTTAAGTTCCTGTTCCTTAGCTAGACTATTGAGCATAAGTTTGGCCTTTTGCCTATTCATTTTTAGTTTTATTTTAAGACTTTCCCGGTTTATGTCCTCAATCATGTTTTGTAGTCCATCACTGTCATTGCTAAAGAGCACAATGTCGTCTGCAAGCCTTAAATTGCTCAGATATTCTCCACCCATTCTAATTCCTTTTCTTCCCAGTCTAGGTGTTTAAAGACTTCCTCTAAACAATGCAGTGACTAACATTGGCAAGATTGTATCTCCTTGTCTGATGCCTCTCTAGATTGGAATTTTTCTGCTTCTCTGACATTGGAGTATTATGGCTGTGCAATCTTTGCAGATGTTGTTTATGGTTTGCACATATACGTCAGGTACACCCCGTCAACGTAAAGCTTCTAGAACTGCTTGTATCTCTATGAAGTCAAATGCTTTCTTGTATATAAAGAGGTTTGTTATACAGTAGAACACGGATATATCGAACTCGAAGGGGATCGCAAAATTAGTTCGATATATCAAAAAGCCTATACAAAAAAATACAGGCCCCGAGACCTTACCAGCAGCAGACGATCACATGCAATCGGGGCATTCAAGAATGACAACTAATTCCGCACACACGATGCAACAGAACGTTTTACTTGCGTGAAAAAAAATTGCTTATCTTGGCCTGCTTCTTCGTCTTCGAAATGAAGTTAAAGACGCTGGCCTCTATCTTATCGAGGCTGTCCAGGTGCGACAGCCCGGTTCCCTCCATGTTGCTGCAACTACAGCGGAGTACGCGCGTGTAGCCGCCGCATAGTCCGGACGATCTTCGTCGCCACTTGAGCTGTCAGCCTGGGCATCCTGGGCCTCTGCAACCGCAGCTACAATGTCCTCGTCAGCGAGGCTTGCAACAGCCTAAACATTGCAGTTCGCTTCCACGAAATCGTCCACAGACACTTTGGGTGGAATGGCAGCCAGGAAGAGGGACGACAATGTGCGAAACGCATCGTCTATGCGCTCTTCGTCACTGTCTTCACCGGTTTCTGCGAGTTCCGCCGTCACGAAGCCTGCCTTTCGGAAGCATTTGGCCACTGTGTCCGTCTTCACGTCTCGCCAGGCGCCCGTCATCATTTGAATGGCACCAAGCAGGTCAACCTTCAGCTCGGTGCCCATGTGGAGGTTGACCAGCAGCCTATCAAGGAGTCGCCTCCTGTAGCCCACTTTGAAGGACTTCACGATGCCCTGGTCGAGTGGTTGCAGCTTCGCTGTCCCCGGCAGAAACTTCAGCTCTATGTTTTTGAGCTCGCAGGTGGTGTGGTGGGCCGAGCAGTTGTCCATAAGAAGGCAACCGCGACGCCCCGACTTGCCCAGGTCGACATCCCACGCTTGCAGCCATCCTGTGAACAGGTGACGCGTCATCCACGGCTTGTTGTTTGCGGTGTAGCAAACGGGGAGCTGCTTAGAGTTCTTGAAACAGAGCGGTGCCCTTGGTTTCCCGATCACAAAGGGCTAGAGCTTCCGAGGCCCATCCATGTTGGCTGCCAGCAGAACGCTCACGCGGACTTTACTTATTTTGCCGCCGTGACACGTGCTACCCTGGACGTCGAGAGTCTTGCTTGGCAGCATTTGCCAAAATAGACCGGTCTCGTTCACGTTGAAGATTTCCGCGGGTGAAAACTTTGCTGAGATTTCTGGCCACTCCTGCTGGATGTCCTGGCTGCTTGCAGCTTCGCTTTCGTTAGAAATGGTTTTGCCAATGATGTTGTAGCACTGCTTAAATCGGTGAAGCCACCCGGTGTTTTCGACGAAATTGTCTTCATCGAGTGCAGCGGCAAACCATTTGGCCTTAGCCTTCAGCACTGGGCCATCCACAGGAATGTTCTATGCGCGCACTTCTAAGAACCAGGCATAGAGTGCCTTTTCTACTTTCCTGTGGGCAGGAGCGCGCACACGACAGGCTCCCGACGTTCGCTGCTCCGCCGCCTTTGCCTTGATATCCGCATTGTTCTTCAACAAGGTGCTCAGAGTGGTCCGTGGTATCTGGATATCGTCTGCCACCGTCGAACTTTTTTTGCCCGTCTCAACACTCTGTATGGCTTTCAACTTCGTCGCAAAGTCAAGGTTGTTGCGCTTCTTGACGCTGGCCATTGCTACACGAGAAGTAAAAAAATTCAAGCAGACCGCAGCGCCTTTGCACAGCACGCTAGCAAAAGAGAAATGTGGTGGTATGCGACAACCCACAGAAGTGAACTCCGCCAACAAAGCGCTCGCGATCAGTCGCGATGGCGGCAATGGCTACCCGGGCTACCTGCGAGGGCAGCAGCGATGTACGAAAGGCATGAGCTGTGGTTGGCTGAGCAAATACGATAGGCGCGGGCTGTGGTTGGCTGATGAAACCTCACAAAACAGCAACAAGTAAAAAAAAAAAGAATGAAAAGGCGAAAGGAGGAGGCCACTGGCTTCTTTGTTCCTGCTCTCCAAGCCGACGGTAACGCGGAGAAAGCATAAGAGAGAGAGAGAGAAAAAAAAGCCATTCCGCAAGTCGGAGAACGCGCCCAACAGGAGTACAGTCTGAGCACTCTCGCTCTCACATTTTTCTAGCGTTTTGGGTGTTGGCGAACGCGCGGTGCCGCGAAGGTGGCGAAGGTCACGGGGCGCAGCAAGTGCCGAAGCGCACCTTCCAGGCGCGGTGTTCGATATATCCAATGGCGGGTAAAAATAGCGTTCAATATAAACGCACAAATTTCTATACTTTTACAAAATAACGAAAGGGAAGGGGTCAAGGGCTCGTTCTTTATTTGTTAGAAACAACTTAATGAGCAAACAGACAATGAAGCCTAGGAAAGCATAGGGGAAGTTACTTGTGGTATTGTAATTGTGGAAAAAGTAGAAAGGAATTAAAGTGAACGAAAAGACAAACCTGCCTTCGGTGGAAACCGAACCCACGACCCTCGGATGTCGCGTCCGACGCTCTACCAACTGAGCTACGAAGGCGGTTGTCCCCCTGTCCACTTTATTGTGTATTTATGTACGTATTACCCTGGGAGTGTTAGGCAGCGCCACTCATGGCCAAGGCGGCGTGTGTGGAACACACTTTTCTTGCCAGGAGGCGTCACGTAGAACGTGAACTTAGATGGGATGGCTGCTGCCCAATAAGCCCTCGCATGCTACCTAAGGCACCAAGTCTGCCGCAACGAGGCCCAAGCTATGAAATAACGAAAGGGAAGGGGATTTTACAAAGGATTTTCAAGGGGATAATTTACGAGTTCGATATAGCCGAAAATTCGATATATGTGGGTTCGATATATCCGTGTTCGACTGTATTCAGCGAACTTTTCAATTACTACTTGATAGCGTGGCTGTGGTCTATGATTGAGCAACCTTTCCTAAAACCAGCTTGTTCCCTTGGTTGGTTAAAGGAGTGTTTCTCTTACCTTAGCAGAAATTACTTTTGTAACTAGCTTGTATATTACTGGGAGTAGGCTAATTGGTCTGTAATTCTTTAACTCCTTTATGTCACCTTTCTTGTGGATGAGGATTATATTAGCATTTTTACAACTGAGCAGTACACTAGATGTCCTGATACACTTCATGAAGAGCGATGCAAGTTTTTCAAATATAATGAATCCTCTGTCTTTGATCAAGTCGGCTGTTATGCCATCTTCACCTGCTGCTTTACCATGGGACATACCTTTGACAGCTTTTCTGACTTTGTTGGTGGTTATACATGGAATTTCAGTGTCCCCCTCTGATTTGATTTCTACTAAGGTTGCATGGTCTGTCTCAGAGCTGTAGTACAGTTTAGAGCAGAAATCTCCTGCTGCCTTTACTATTTCGTTGAAGTTGTTGGTAACGTTACCTTATTTATCTCTTAGCACATGCATTTTATTTTGTCCCAAAGGCAGTTTCTTTTTTACCTATTTAATGCTGGCACCTTTCTATACTGCTCTCTCGATTCCTCTCAGGTTAAAGTTTCTTACATCTCTTTGCCTGGCCTTACTGATCAGCTTTGATAGTTCTGCAAATTCTATTTTATCTTTTGACGAAGTCACTTTCATTTGTTGGCATTTTTATTGAATCTTTAGTAGATTAGGACAACTTACAGCTTGCTTTGTTGTTTTACGTCTGACTTCTATTGCTGTGTTGAAGACTGTTTTCATTATGGTCCTGTTTACTACTTCTAAATCTTCATTGCCTTCGTTTAACACATCGAGTCTGTTTCTTATTGTGACTTTAAATTCTTGGTTATTCACTTTGGTTACCTCTAGGTTTGCCTTTTTTTCTAGAAACCAATTCATTCTTACTTTCTTTAGGTTAAGTAAAATCTTTGCCCTTACAAATCTGTGATCACTAAATTTTATCTTGCCCACTGCTTCTGTCTTGAATTATGCCTGGTTGCTCACAGATTATAAAGTAAATTTTGTTTTCTGTTTCTCCATTAGAGCTTTTCTATGTCCACTCCCTATTCTTAGGCTTCTTAAAGAAGGTACAATTCGGAGTTGGTTTCTGTCTGCAAACCGCACTAGCATCTCTCCATGGTTACTCTTATAGCCGACACTGCAGTTGCCAAACGCTTGTTCTCCACTTTGTTTTGTTCCTACTTCTGTGCTAAAATCCCGCATGACTATTATGTATTGTGTCCGTATTCTTTTCATCGCTAATTCGATATCCCCATAGAACTGTCCCACTTGCTCATCGTCGCAGCTCGTTGGCGCATAGCCCTGGATTATCTTAACTTTATACTACTCATTAAGTTTTATTACAGCGCATGCTACCCTTTTGTTAATGCTGTAGAATTCGTCTACGCTGCCCGCTATATTTTTGTGAATTAGGAACCCGACGTTATATTCTCTCTTATCGAGCAACCCTCTACAGCAGAGGATATGTCCATTCTTTAATACTGTGCAAGCCTCACCTGCTCTCCTAATTTGCTAAGGCCAATATGTCCCAACTAACGCCTTCTAGCTCCTCGAGTAGCTCCGCTAGCCTAGTTTCATTTGAGAGGGATCTTGTGTTCAACGTTCCAAGGTTTAGTTTCCAAATACGTCTATAAAGTCGAAATCACATGCTGGCACCACTAGAAACGGCCGCTGTTGATTGCGTGGTTGCAGGGACTCCGGAACGTTTTCGGGAGTGGCGGGGGCAAGTGTTGTCGTCTTTGTATGTTGTGTTTATTATTTATTTGCTCTCAATATTTGCCAATTCTTATTTACATTACAAATTATCATATTAATAATTAGTGGTTTTAATGACATCCATTCATAATGTTTTAATTCATGCTAGCCTTATTAAATTCTACACAGTATATGCATCCTTACTATGCTACGTTGGTACAGTGTAATTTCGATGATATGATCACAGCTAATACGAATTTCCGGATGATACAAATTTTTCTGTGGTCCCTGCTGAGCCCCATTACTTTGCAACATGCCAGAGCATGTTTGTTACGAATCGATTTTCGACCCGTGTCGTTTGATACAAACAAACACCACCCCACTGACGGCCGCAAAAGAGAAAAGCGCGCAGTCACACGCTGGAATGCGCGCTGCATCGCCAGTTTGGCCTGTTGCCAGTGGTACCTGCCAGCAGCGCATGACAGCCTCCAACATCGGCGTGCAGCTTGCACAATATCGGAGACCTCGGAGACTGCTTGCACCCTTTGATTTCGCTTTGAGGTTACAGATGGTGCTGCCCACGGCTTTTTTCTCCCTTTCTCTTTTGGTGCGGAGACCGTGACGAGTTTGAAGCGGTGATGCTTTTGTTGCTGTTGTGCTTTTCCTCCTTTTCTGCGTGCCGTCAGACGGAGTGGCTGCTGTACGCTGTGCTTCGGGCCGCGTTCTTTGTGGTTGCGCCATTTTGCCTATTCGCAACAAGCTATGTCTTGCAAGCAAAAAGTGCCCTCCTTTAAAGAGAAATCAGATATTCTTCTCAAGGTCGATGAGGATCCTAAGAGAAAGCGGACGGAGTTGGCTAAGCAGCTAGGCCTTGCAATGTCAACACTGAGCACAACTGTTGGATAGCAAGAGACTATCATGAAAAACGTGCTTTTGTTCAACGTCAACGTGAAGCAAGTGAAGACCGCTCAGCACATGAAGCTTAAGGAGACTCTCCTGACTTGGTTTAAAGAAGTAACCGCAGCTGGTGTAAATATGATGGTAAGGTTTTGCGGGAGAAAGCCGACGAGTTTGCACTTGCTCTGCACATCGATGGATTCAGGTGGGTGGCTGCGGCGCTTTAAGACTAGGCATGGTCTTGTTTATAAAAGCGTCTGCGGCAAAGCGAAAAAAGCTGACGAGGCAATTGTCAGCGACTGGTTAGCGAAGCTCTCGTCACTCATTGCAGAGTATGATCCTGATGATCTTTTTAATGCTGATGAGGCAGGTCTCTTTTTTAACCTGCAACCCAAGAAGAGCCTTTGTTTAGAAGGCGAAGCATGCAGAGGAGGCAAAAAAAAGCAAAGAGCATATTACAGTTCTTTTATGCTGTAATGCTGACGGATCAGAGAAACTTAAGCTGATGGTAGTTGGTAAATTTCAAAAGCCCTGGTGCTTCAAGCGCGAGAGTCATTTGCCGTGCGTCTATCGCGCAAACAAAAAGGCGTGGATGATGACAGCGCTGTTTGAAGAGTTTCTGTCGCTCCTTGACAGGGGGATGGCTTGCAAGAATCGGAAGATTGTTCAGTTTCTTGACCAGTGCACCACCCACCCGAGGCAAGTAACAATTTAAAACATCAAACTTGTCTTTTTACCCGCGAACACAACAATGTACCTGCAACCCCTTGACGCTGGGATTACCAAGAATGTAAAGCACCATTTCAAGAGCCTTCTTGTGCATCGCCTACTTGCAAAAATTGATCAAAAGGACGAAGGCAACTTGCGAATAAGCCTCTTGGACGCCATACATTTTATAGCTATGGCATGGGATCGAGTAACTCCGACTACCATAGCGAACTGCTTTGGCAAATGGGGCTTCATCGGGAGTCCAAAAGAGGTGCCCCCAGAGCCGGAAGATACAATTGAGGACTGGGAACGGCTTAACGTCGAGTGCACAGCTGATGACTTTTGCACAGCAGATGACAATCTCGCCACCTTTGGTGTGCACACAGTTGAAGATATTGTCGAGGAGGCCACATGCGAGGCTGCCGATTCTAGCGATGATGGCGACGACACAGACGTGGGCGAAAGCGACGGACCACCACCGGCGGCTAAAACGGTGTACGCGCTCAATGTTCTGAGACGTGCTATGGCCATGGATGAAATCAGCGACAACACGTGCACATGTTTTTATGCTTTTGAACAAAGTCTTCTAAGTGACCTGACGAAGAAAAAGAAGCAGAAGGACATTAGACGCCTTTTTTTATTTTCAAGAAATGAATGCTTTTTACGTACATATGCCTGGACGAGTTCACCTCTGACTCTGTTAATTTAGCTAGTTTTAGTTGTTTTGATGATACGAATTTCGGCTAATACAAATATTATTTGTGACCCCTTGACATTCATATCATCGAGATTCTACTGTATACACTTTAAAAATAGTTGGATATTTCAGAAGTACTGAAAACCTGAGCAGACCGCGCAGATGACAAAACTGGTTCGAAAGTTGAGAAGAATCACTTTTAATATTTTTGCATTAGCTCCCACACTGAAGCAAACGTGAAGTGACACAAATGCACGAATGTGATGCATGATGTGGGGGCCTGGTCCCGCTCGATGCCATGTTTTTCATAGGAATGCCCCGCATCCCTCTCTCCCAGCTGGACGGAGCGGCGGCCGCCCGCTTCGCCCATGTGGTCTTAACATAGGCTGCCATTGGGCAGCGAGAAATTTCTAGAATCTTCGCGCGTTCTGGTTTGAGCGATGCTGGGGAGAACACGCTGGGTCTCGAGGCGGTGCGTACGTGCTTTTGCGGCCTCGTCGCCCGGACCGCGTGTCGTCTCGGGCTCCAGCGACCCACGGCAGCGGCCTGCGATCTGCGCCCATCTACGTATGTTCCTTTCTTTCTATTTTCCTTTTCTTGGGGCGCGGTAGCGGGTACGCTGGCCGGGGTTAGGCTCTCCTTCCTTGCATGGTTCTTTTTGTGTGTTATTGTGTGTTCGCGTGTTGTTCATTGTTAATGTCCTTTGTTTGTGTTCGTGTGTGTTTGCGTGTTCTTAGTCATTATTGTTAACCTATCCTTTATATTTTAATTCGATCTTGATTCGGCCTTGTATTATTTGTTTCATTTAACGTGTTTATTAAATCACCATGCAAGGAGAGTGGCGCCTAATGTTCTCCTCTTTCGCCGCGTGCGACGGTTCGTGCTGCCCTGCCTCGAGTCGGGCCGCGGGCTGACGCGCGTGGCAACGAGGCGATGCATGGCTGAGATAGCGAGCGCGCGGACGCGACGACCTCATTCTCTGCTCGTTGAGTGCTCGAACCCACTGCAGGGGGTTGCTAGCGGCGATGCCGCTGCTAGCAGTAGTTATTAGTAGAAGAACCCCTACATTTTGGCGCCCAACTAAGTGGGGCCAGGGGCCTTGCCCTTGGTCGCTTTAACGACGAGCAGGTGTCGGCAGAGTGGGGAAGTTGCGTTCGGTTCCCAGCGTCATGTGCGCTTTGGTTGAGCGTGGCCGTCTCTGCTGTGTATAGTGTGTATCTCTTTCTTTGTCTGTCCTTACTTTTTCTCTGTCTATGTATCGTGGTGTGAGGAGAGGCAAATGTCACTTCTCAAACAGATTGGTAACCCGCTTCGAAGTTGTGTGAGGCGAAGCGCGGACGAGGAAAGGCGTGATGCAAGTTGCCACTGAGATTCAGCAGTTCGTTCTTGGTGGCGGAAACTCGTTGGATTGATCAAGGCTTCCATCATGTCATGGCCGGGAGAATGACCATCCTGTCTCCCGTTGAACGTTCAAGTCGGTGAGTCCAACGGTTTTCTTTAGACTTCGCATCGTGAGCGTCTTTCTTCAGTAAAATTCAGAACCAGTGAAGGAGTAGTTGACGCACTATTTCTTGCCCGGGTCGCCTAAAGTCTCTTTTCGTGAAAAGTTGACGGCACTGTTCGATGCACATGGCCGACATGCATCGAGGGAGGCAAAGATGGCGGAAAGGCCGCTGAGAGGAACAAAGACGTAGAAGGAAGGCCATCTTCCATGAATAGCCCTTCAGGCACCTGTGTCTTCGCGCACGCAGAAGGGGAGAGCGTTCTAGCGTCCCCACGGCGGGAGAGAAGGAGGCCATTGTGGTGATAATCAGCCGGCCGGTCGGGGGGAAAGGATGAGAGGGTCCATCCTCACTGGGCTCCTCCGGAATCTGGTTTTTTCTTGTTTGTTGTTCTTTTGCTTTTTTTTTTCGTTGGCCCGAAGAGTGACGTTGCTGACGGCAGAGTGACCCGTGTGTACATAATGTAAATAGTTTCTTTCGCGGTTTTGTTTTTCGCCTCCGGGAGGCGAGGCGCCTGTACGTGTTAGTACTGCACGTGGCGCGCGCGCGGTATCGTTGTCTTGTATTGCGACGAGCGCGGGTTGTGGGCTAGAAGCGGCTTGTGTAGCCGTGGCCTGGGAGAAGAAGGGGTTCACTCTGCGCGGTCCGTACGAGCTCGACCACAGTATCATGCCACCTTTGCGGTTAGCGCCGTGTTTACGCGCGTCGACAGTGGCACCCCCCCGACAGCAGAGGAGAGCGAGAATGATTTCTAGCCCCGTGTTGTTTTACTGTTCTTTGGTTTACTTTGGTTCTTGTGCTCCGCGACTGTTTTTGTTCTTTTGTTGTTGTTTTTGTTGTGTTTTCTACCGCGCTGATTTGGCGGCCGAAGTCTGCGTGTCCGGAGCGGGGCGGTGTCGACGGCGAGGCTGCGGACGGAGCCGTGGTCGCGGCATTTGGGGCGGCCAGGAAGTCGACAGGGTCGACGGCATGTGAGACCTGCCGCGGCCGGCGTCCAGGGTTCGTGTGAAGAAGCCGTGGCGCGCCAGCTTCATGGGACATTTGAGAGACTTGTCGCGTTATACTGTCGCGTTTGTTTCCTTGTTTTTGTTTTGGTTTGGGGGTAGCTCGCAGATTTTAATGTGTGTCGGCACCGTCGGTATTGTTTTTTTTTTTTTCGGGGGCTATTAAGGAGGGAGGGATGTAGGCGCCTGGTCCCGCTCGACGCCATGTTTTTCGTAGGAATGCCCCGCATCCCCCTCTCCCAGCTGGACGGAGCGGCGGCCGCCCGCTTCGCCCATGTGGTCTTAACATAGGCTGCCATTGGGCAGCGAGAAATTTCTAGAATCTTCGCGTGTTCTGGTTTGAGCGATGCTGGGGAGAACACGCTGGGTCTCAAGGCGGTGCGTACGTGCTTTTGCGGCTCTCCGGGCGACGAGGCCTCGTCGCCCGGACCGCGCGTCGTCTCGGGCCGCAGCGACCCACGGCAGCGGCCTGCGATCTGCGCCCATCTACGTATGTTCCTTTCTTTCTATTTTCCTTTTCTTGGGGTGCGGTCGCGGGTACGCTGGCCGGGGTTAGGCTCTCCTTCCTTGCATGGTTCTTTTTGTGTGTTATTGTGTGTTCACGTGTTGTTCATTGTTAATGTCCTTTGTTTGTGTTCGAGTGTTCTTAGTCATTATTGTTAACCTATCCTTTATATTTTAATTCGATCTTGATTCGGCCTTGTATTATTTGTTTCATTTAACGTGTTTATTAAATCACCATGCACGGAGAGTTGCGCCTAATGTTCTCCTCTTTCGCCGCGTGCGACGGTTCGTGCTGCCCTGCCTCGAGTCGGGCCGCAGGCTGACGCGCGCGGCAACACGGCGATGCATGGCTGAGATAGCGAGCGCGCGGACACGACGACCTCATTCTCTGCTCGTTGAGTGCTCGAATCCACTGCAGGGGGTTGCTAGCGGCGATGCCGCTGCTAGCAGTAGTTATTAGTAGAAGAAACCCTACAATGTAGACAAAAAGTAGGCTCCATAAGTACAAAGATATTATCGCAGATTGATGAGCTTCATGGCTGACATAACAGGGCATTGGGCAGAAAAGGAGGCCAAAAGTTGCTGTTCGTTCTGTCGCTCTAGCCACGAACTCTTTCATAATGGCATTCAAGTGCAGTTATGCAGCTCTCTTCTTGAGCATGTTGAGGAGGAGAAGGTGTGAGAGCCTTTCCAGGGTCATTCGACTTTACAAAAATGTTTACAATTGCCTAGGAGCACTGAAAGATCCCTCCTCTGAAGCAGCTGATGCAGGCACAGAAAACAGGAGTTACAGGTATACCTGACAGCCTGGTCTATCATATTACACATATCTGCAGACTTTGCCTTCAGAATTCGTAAAATGCTTTCCCTTGTGGCCGGACCCTCATCAAGCAGGAGCGCTGGGAGAAGCCCGAGTGGCACCGAAGCCTGAAAGCCTGCTGATATCAAAATCTGCAGCGCACCCCCTCCACCCACGGTTCCGGACTCCCTGCGCGGTTGACTGAGTATGGGGGCCGCCATTACTCAATAGTGACGGCAATGAGACTGCCCCGCTGGCTTAAGTTGCTTTTTCGTCGCAGACAATTTGAAGCCGAAGCTCACCCATTCACAAGAAGCTTTGCATAAGGGAAGAAAAATATAGGAGGGAGCCTTACACCATGAAATTTAAGCAACAGTATGTAAAAGCAGTCTACCGATGTCTGTTGAGATAGATCGCGTGACTGCCCCTCTCCCACCAGTGCCCCTTATGGTCCTTCGTCTGACAAAAGATGGGCTGTCCTTTTCCTCTCTGTTTGAGAAGCAAGCAGCAACAGCCCTCGCACGTGGTGTGATGTTATCGCATGTGCAGTTTGTTCGACGGAGATGGCCAGGTCATTTCATCTACTCTTCAGCTTTGTCCGTGCCCTCTTTTACTTGTGTGTAAAACATACAATGCGTAGGCAATGTTATCAAGTTGGACTTTGTACAGAACGACGACGACTGTAAAAACCCACTAACAGTGTCCATACTACAATTGCTATCGCAATAACACCCCTACCCCTCGGTCGACAATTATTTTATGATCCAAGCACCTTTCTCCCCGCATCCCCTGTTGAGTAAATCTTCCGGATTCCATTTTTCTAAACTTGGTGGCTATGGTTTCAGTACTCTCGGTTTTCAAACCTTTCCGATTACCGCCGTGATGCCACGTGCAAGACTGGGGCATAAAAGTTTCTTTGTTTTACCAGTTCAAGCCATTTTTACAAGTTGTTGGTTGCTCACGTCAGGTTGTGCCATTCAGCTTTGCAAAATCATGACACTTTCAAACGCTGTAGCATATGCCCCACTTCACGAGTGTTTCACAGATGCAAATGTACAACTAGAACTAGTGAGACTAACATTTACCAAAAATAGCATTAAAAAACAAACTTGACTGCACTTCTCAGGAAATTGGATGAGGGTGCAACACCTCACGGAGAGCAAACTGCAGTAAAGTGACATCAATGATACCGACAATGATACCCCCAGGGTTATTTTTTTCTTCATAGTTACTGCTCAAACTTCTCTTCCTTTTGCACAGATTATCACACTTGTGATGCTGTTGCTTGAGCTTATAAAAAGAAAAGGCTACGAAATTCAGTTTTAAAATATGGTACTATTATTATTTATTTACTGATACTGCAATTCCCAGAGGGATTTTAACAGTGTGGAAATCACTGTACGAATAAATGTAACTTAATAAAGCAATACAAAGTACATAGTGGTTATGCAAACACTGGTCTTCAATAAAAACCTGAAAGAAGATATGACAATAAAAGAACTGTTGTAAATAAGGTTAGATTTCAGTTTATACTCGTTCAACAGAGGCTTGCAGCAAAAGAAAATAAAGAAGGTTTGGTAACTTGGACATTAGTCAGATTATTCCACTCGACCATTGTCCTAGGGAAGAAGGAATATTTGAAACAATTATTTTTTACACGGAATTGTTAACTGATGCCTCTGTCCTGCAGTGCACCCAGAAGAAAAAGTAATTATATCAGCTACTTTAATATAAGTTACGTTTGTTCACAACCTGATATCAGAATTTTAGTCACGAAACCCTACTGTGCTCTGTTAGTGGAAGAGGTTGGCTTGTTTTAGAAGTTGTGTAACTGAGTTTTGGGAGTAGTTATTGTAGATGAAACGCACTGCTTTTCTTTGCACTCGTACAGGTATCTTTATGTTAGTTTGTGTAAACGGATCCCAGATACAGCATGGACCGCTTATAACGTAAGTCACCGGAATCGCGAATACCCGCACTTTAAAAAAAACAACATTTTTCAAGAAGGTCTACACATGTGTAAAAACTGTCGAGCAGGTAGCGGTGCGTGTTAGACATTCGAAGCGCGCGAACGGGCTGCTTTCACTCGCTTTAAAAAAAGAGAGAGAGATTTCAAAGATTAAAGTCCATGCCCACGCTGTGCAAAAAAGAAAAAGAAAAGGCGAACCGAACTGCGTAGAAATGGGAACCGATTACTGCACGCTATCCTTCGTTTTCTCTGACGCGTGTGCGATGTCAAAAAGGTAGCGACCGCAAACTGCCATTTGAGTGGTGCACCAGCCATCCATGTCCTCGCTTCTGTTGAAATGATTCATCACGTTTTAAACACGGCCACCATGAAGCACAGTTGCCCGCGGCACCCTACCTGCAGCCAGCACCGAAAAGGTAGCGCTCGTTAGGCCTAGTTTGTGGGATCGCGGCCGGCGCGCCGCACGGGAAGCTTGCCCTTGACAACACAGGGATCGGATGCACAAGAAATCGCACTCGCGGGGTGATTCAAGGGCAGTGTGCGTGAAATGATTAAAAAAAATGAAATGGAGACAAACAGCGGTAACGAGGATGTCATGCGATCGTGGGCGTGGGCGCGCATTCTGTGCAGAGCGCGCGTTACGAGCTGACAAATGGCCGTAGCAGCATTTTCCGTTGCCTTGGCAATCCTATCAATCCTATCTCACAGGGCGTGCCCGCGACGCGCTGCTGCCGCGGCCTTTTTTTTTTTCTTCCCTCCGCTCATTGTCCATTCGTTCCACACACTTTCCTCCTCCATGGTGATTCAATGCACTCTTCTCGGGCAGCGCACTTTCATTGTGAAGCCTGCTCACTACCTCAGTTTTCTGCTGATTTCCTGGCAGCAGCATTATAACTGATATTTTATCTCACAGAGCTGCACAATAAGCGGTATGCGTATACATTAAGTTTTATGGGAGGGTAAACGGGGGTCAGAAAAAACCGCATTATATCCGGTCCTGCACTATAAGCGGTTACGTTACAAATGGTCTCTGCTGTAACAGCTACGTAATCCAGTACTGGCAGTATAATTGTCCTGCACGCTAACGAGCAAATGTGACACATAGATAGTTTTAATGCTCTCCTAAGAAAAAACAATTCACAACACGCATCTGTGGTTACTTTATCAATGTTCCAGCTCCATACGAGGTCACCAGTTATCCACAAACTAAGGTACTTGTATTCACTTATCTCAGATTGACAGATTTTGTAAGCTGTGTAATTGAAACTAAACTTATTCTGTTTGTGCATAATGCAAATAAAGACAGTTTTCTCAAAAGCACACATTTGCCAATCTTCACACCAGGCAACAACCTTCTGAAATGCATTATTGAGTAACATTTGATCTGCGGGGCTATCTATCGATGAGTACAAAACACAGCCATCCGCATATAACTGAATATTAATGGGAAGATCATTTATGAGGTCTACAGAGCATGAAGAGGACACACACAAAAATGGAGTCTTGGGGAACGCCAGAGTCAACGAAAAGATTATTGGAGTCATGTTTATTAAAAGTAACAAGCTGCTTACGTGCTAAGGTAGCCTGAAATCCAGTTACCTAATTTTCCTAGGGTTTTAAAGGATTTTACTTAACTTATGTAGTAGGTTATGATGAGAGACTTGAATGATTTAGAAACATTTATCAATATAGCATCAGCCTGTTTTCCACTGTTTATATTATTTGCACTGTTTGCACCAAATGCATTATTGCTGAGTAGCATTTTCGGAATCCATGTTGATGGATGGCAAGAAAGTCATGTTCCTCAAGGAATTTGGAAATGTGTTTTAGTGAATTCCACTGGTGGATCCGGAGCAAGTTTTTTTTTAATTCCATTGGTAGATCCAGAGCAAGTTTGCGTTTTCCACTGGTAGATTTAGAGCAACGCAGTACGCGTTGATCTCTCTTGTAGAGCTAGATTTCACCAAACTCCAACGACACGGTACCGTCACTTCCGGATCGATCGGGTACATCAGTTGCTTGTTGTGCTTTTTGGGGCGCTGTCTAGTGACACTGTGGCATTGTGTCCTTGGCCACCAAATTCATCGAAAAACATTGAACAGCAGGAGTAATTGCCAAAACATCCATCACGCTGCTGCACGCTGCGAAGTGCATGATAACCGAGACATGAAGTGCAGTTGGTGTTCATTTTTCACTGGCCGATCGGGATCGGGTCACACTATGAGGAATTTTTTTGCTCCTTCATGGATTCGGTGCATTGCTCCAGATCTGCCAGTGGAATTCGCCATTTATGAATGATGTTCTCCAAAATTTTGCAGGAAGTTGAAGTTAATGAGATAGGATGGTAATTCTGATTGTGCTGCTTATTCCCAGTTTTGTGGTGTGGCTTGACTCTGGCGTTACTCCAGTCACTAGGCACTTGACCACATTCCAAGGATTTCATAAATAAAACATGTAATTATTTGGACGCCCATTCCATAGAGCATTTAAGAAAAGCGTTTGGAATACCATCTGGGCCCGAAGATTTCCGAATACCTAAACTATGCATCATATTAAATATGCCCTCTTTGGTTATCTTGATAGGAGGCATAACTACATCATAATGTGGTAAAATGCCATTATCTTGTGTAAAAACAGATTTGAAGTGTGCATTAAGTATGTTTCTAGTTTCTTTCAGTTCATGCATAAACGTACCATTTACATCAAACACATTGCACTCTTCTGATTTAGCGCTAATGCTTCTCCAAGATTAAACATGGTGGTCACAGGCACATTACTTTCCCCTCAAGTGCCACCAGTCCATCCGGAAATACAAGTTTTTGCTTCACTACTACAATGGTACGGCAGAAAGTTTTCAGCCAACTTCACGAACTACTGGTGAACCTGAAACTCCAAGACCTTAAGATCAATTGTGTGGATAAAAATTATATTTTCTTTCACCCCTCATTATTTCATGCATTCTAGCTCTACCGCAATCTAATTCTTTAAATAAAGGTGGCACATTTTCTCTTGTAGAACTGAAAGGCTCACAACTTGGGTCAGGGCTACGAAGAAAATGCAACCCAGGCACTAACTCACAATTGAAGTTCATTAGCATTATATAAAATGCAAACATATAAAAAAATCAAGTTGAAAAGACGATATACAGTGAAATCTCACTGAAGTGATCCCACGCAATACGTTTTTCTTTTATTCAGGCCAAAACCTCTTGGTGCAATGTATTTTCACACAGTCAAAACAGTTTTTGGATGATAGGTTTTTAGTTTCTGGTTCCCACAAAGATTGTACCAACAACATTCCACTATAGTGCAACAGCCATCTTGTAATGCATACATAAAGTTACAGCAACCTTCCTAAAAATAATTCTTCATTGCTGAGCAACCACACTGTTAGTCGAATTAGGAAATGAAGTTATTCCAGCTAGGTAGCCCCAACACAAGCCTTAGCTGAAGCATGCTGCTTCACTACCCTACCACATGGGGCACAAGCATACACACTGACACCTACCTGGCTTTTGGGGTGTCTGTTGTTGTTGCTGCTGCTGCTGCTGTTGCTGCTGAAAAGCTCCAAAACCAGACTGTGCAACACTGCCACCGCCCATGCTGAAACTGCCACTCCCCGAAAAGGTGCCACTGCCCATTGTGCTTCCAAAGGTGGCAGACTTAAAGGAGGTTGCTCCCTGGTTTCCGAAGAGACCTGCAATGTTTGGCATTGGAGATACCTGTTGATATTTAAGGTAAATGGCAACTCATCCTTCATGAAGGTACTTTCTGCACGGCCACCCAAAATTTAGTCAGTGGAACACTGCACAGGATGATATTCGTGGCCTAGTACCAGCACTTTTACTTTTCAAAAGTATTCAGAAAACAATGCCAGTAGTGAAACCTCCCGTGAACATGTGAGCCACTGCATGCAGCAGGGAAATTGCAGTGTGGTTTCAAACACAGCTGTAAATTGCCAGCTCTTGTCTCGGCATACTACACAATAAAGAAAACTGACTACGTCGTTTGACGCTGAACTGCAATGGCTAATATCATGAAGGAAAGGTGTCTTCTATGTCTGTATCTTCAGAAACACCAAAAATGTATCAGTCTTTGCACTACTGGTCTTGCCTGCTTGGTTACCTGCTTACTGTTTTATTTTCTCCCATGTTCATGTGTGGCAGCACCCAGCATACTTCACTTGTGCCTGAGATGGCCACTCTTCCTGTACTGGGCCCCCAATGAGAGCACTTACCGATGCCTATTGTAACATTGTTACTGATGCACACTGTAATATAGTTGTTTCCAAAACCACCAGCACGCTTGCCATTGCATGCTTCTCGTCCCGACTATAAATACAATCACGCTTTGCGTGCAGTTAATGTTGCTACTGTGGTGCAGCATTATGTGTCCTAGTAGTGTTAAATTTTTTCCAGTGGGGCTGGCAGCACACTAGTCATCATAATGAAAGAGTGCAAACACATTAAAAAAAAAAAAAAAAGAGTGTCCAGAAAGTGCTCAAAGTCATGACTTGCGCTGACACAGTTTGTTGAAGGAAGTTCTAGTGTGATTCCTAAGCCCTGAACAACAGTCCAACACTGAAATGTGCAACAGAAAGCTGAGGTAACTTTGCTGCCGTATGCGAGTGTTAGCTTCGCCGCCGTACAGGGGTGTTAGCTTTGCCGCAATAAGTGCGTGTTAACTTTGCCGCAGTACACGGGTGTTAGCTTCGCAGCAGTATGCGAGTGTTAGCTTGGCCGCAGCACACGAGTGTTCACCGATGCACACAGGTGTTAGCTCCGCCGCTGTACACTCCGCTGCTGTACATGCATTAGTTTCGCAGCAGCAAACCGGTGTTAAGCGAAGAAGCGCACTACCGGCGGAAATGGGCCACTTGTCATGAGACATAGCATCATTTTTCCCTTTAATTACCAATTTCCTTACCAACTTACTATTTGAACTATTAGTAAAAGTTAAACAAATCGAATTGAATAGCAAACACTATTCAAAATTCAAATATTCGTGCATCTCTAGTATTTTCACTTTCACTCGTTTATATTAAAAGCTTTCCATGCTGTAAGCATTCGTAACAAATGTCTTCATACCTTTTGGACACTAGGAGACTCAGCCTGAAACAGCCATCTGAAGCGCATTAACAAAAGGACCAGCATTCCATCATCACACTCCTTTCATTGCAGTCTTTGGCAGTAACTAGCCACAAGTGATGTGTTACCAGTAACCAGTTACCTTCTTTTTGTAACTTGTAAGTGTAACTAGTTACCGTATTTTCCGGTGTATAAGACGCGGTTTTTTTCCAAAATTTTCAGAGGTGCGTCTTATACAACGGTGCGTCTTATACGTACTTTTTTTTGTAGTTCTTTTAGGAGAAACTCGTGCTGATGCTGATGAGTTTTTTTTTAACGACTAGAGCAGTCCGACACGAATGATGCGCCGTAATTATAATAACGAAGACTCAACGCGCCGGTACTACAGTTCCACAACAAAACCAAAGTACATAAAACGGAAAAATAAAAAAAAAGTACGTCGTCGTGCGAGTTCTCAGCTCACTGAAGCTGCGCGAGTTTCGGAGGCTGCACCATAGTGAGCTGTACTCAGTTAGTGAAATCGGCGTAAGATGGTGATAGGTGCGCGACGGGTTCGGCTCGGCTTTGGCCGCCACGCCAGCCACGCTGTCGTTCAGCGAGTTGGGCTAGTCGCCATTTGCAACTTCATTTGTTCGGTTGGTCTGTGCTGAGCGTATTTGCCTAACATATCTGGAGAGCCTTGAAACTGCGGTTCACTGAGATGTCCAACAGCTGAAGCATTTTTGTCATCCCGCCTGGGATAACCGCAGCGGTGCAGTTTTTTGCTTTGATGCGCTTTAAAGTGAGCTCCGTTATATGTGCCCGCATGCTATCCAAGACCAGGAGGCCCTTCTTCGCATGAAAGAAACCATCCGGTCGCTTAGAAAAGCATTTTTCGAGCCACTTGCCCATCATCTCTTCGTCCATCCAGCCTCTCACGTTCATTTCTATGACGACGCCAGGTGGGAAGGGCTCTTTCGGCATCGTCTGCCACTTGAATATTATCATTGGCGGAAGATTTTGCCCATCGGCGCAACATGCGAGCACAACCGTGAAGTGCGCTTTTTCGTGGCCGGTAGTTTTGATGGTGACGGACTTGTCACCTTTAGGTGCCACACTCCTTTCCATTGGAATGTCGAACATAAGTGGCACCTCGTCCATATTTATTACCGTATTTACCCGCATAATTTGCGCCCTCGCATAATTTGCGCACCCCTAATATTTAGCCAGCTTTGCAAAAAAAAAAAAAAAAAAAACCGCATATTTTGCGCTCCCCGTTCCCAGCTCGCCGGCGTGCACGCACGGACCAACAGCCACGCGGGCGCGCTTCGCTGCGCAGGCGAGCGCAGTCATACGCAGAAGGGGCTGCGAGTGCGATGCCCCTTTTTCCGATTCTTTTCTCCGGAAGCCCCCGAAGCCCAAAGTACGGTTGCTGGAATAAAAGCATGCGAGTGGGGGTGAAGAAAAGCAGAGATCAAACGAGCCCGGCCTATCTCCGTCGCTCCGAGGGCCGATGTGATAACATCACCCCGATCGGGACACCTGCCGTCGATGCGGGGAGGAAAGGCCCCGCCCGTCTTTAACGAGCATGAAAAGACGCGAGGCGGGGAGAAGGGGGGGGGTAGTGTCGCTCGGCTGTCGGCTGCCGAGATAGCGCTATCTTGGCAGCCATCAGTGGCTCGTAAACACTTCTACGTGCTGCGCCTTCCCTGGAGCAGCCGTACGTTTTGCAGTGTTACGTTAGATCGTATCTAAAAGTGTTACCGCACTAGTTGCATTATGTTACACGTTATTTCAAACGTGTTTGCGAAATATCCGCGTAATTTGCGCACCCCCTTTTCGGAGCTCTAAAATCACAAAAAAAAGTGCGCAAATTACGCGAGTAAATACGGTATATGGCTGTTGCCGATGCCATCGTCTTCAATGGCTTTCTTAATGAAAGCCTGGAATCTCTCAAGCTTGTCCTTGAAGTCTGCTGGCAGATTCTGGCACGTGGTTGTGCGAGCGCTTTGCGGCGCATAAATCTGAAGCACCAGGACGGCCTGCCAACAAAATCAACGGCGCCCATCTCCTTAGCTAGCGCCTGCGCTTTGAGACGCAGCTGCACCGTTGACATCGCCCTACCTTGGGCACACTGCTCGAGTATCCATGAGTGCAGACGTCCCTCAAGGACTGGCCATCGTGATTTCTTGCCGCGGTCAGCTTTCTTGTCACTCTTCATGGCCTGAAGCTTAGCAGTTGACTGTCGCCATGTGTGGATCATCTTCTCGGTGATGTCGAAATGACGGCCCGCTGCCCGATTCCCGTAGCCCTCTGCATACTTCACAGCTGTAAGCTAAGCGCGTCGGAGGACGAGGACCTTGAGGGCTTCGACGAATAAAATGTTTTTCTTCCAGTCATGCGGAACGTTTCAGTGGGTGTGAATTATTTTTTCTTGCAAGTTTGGTGTAGTAGTTTTCTTACGGACTACCGCTCAGAAATGCAAGTACAGCATTTTACAATGCTCGCTCAACCCCACGTTATGAAGTTTCTTTGCGGGAAGTGAGTGAATATAAGTGCGTCTTATACACCGGTGCGTCTTATATATTAATTTTTGCATGCGGCCTTGCGAAAATTGGGGGGAGGGGGGGGGGGGGGGCATCTTATACAAAGGTGCGTCTTATACACCGGAAAATACGGTACTTTTAAGTAAGAGGACCCTGTAGTTGCAACACTCCTACTTTTTTACATAATAGCTGCGACTGAGAATACCGTTGCAATTACTCCCTTGTTTATAAGCATTTATCCAACAGAAATGCTCATTAAAGGCCAATTCAGATTCACGCTTTCCACTTCTTCAGACTTTCTTCTTTCCCATATTTGAACTTTCTTCATCCACCGAGGTGCCACACTAGGCTTATTCAATTTACAAGTTCTGGATGGCTGCAGATGGCGCCGGATTGCTGTGCTGCATTAATTTTGCATAGGGACCTCCTGGAAGCCCTGCCCACCGGTCTGGGACCAATGTGGTGTGAGTTTATTTTTCGTGCACCAAGCAGCCCACATGTGGCTCAGGACAGCCAGAACGATTTCGTTCAGCCAGTTGCCAGACAAAATGGTACAACTTGTCACACATGCGGCCACCTTAAAGAGGCACTGACACCAAAATTTTGCTGCTGAGATAGCCTGTGGGATCGATTTTCGTGCACGTGCACATGCCATTTACCAAATCTCAACAGCGAACACAGCTGAGACGGTAAATTAAATGAATATTTGAAGTTCACGTGCATAATCAAGTGCTACACACCTTATTTCACGACATTGACAATACCAAAGGAGACTCCAAGGGGACCCCCCCAACTTCCGTGACATCCCCATGGCAGCCGAGCTCCAAGTAGCGCAGCTAGCAATGATAATGTCATAGTTACCCTTGCCTGTTTGCCGTGCCTGTGTTAGAGACTCCCGGCGACACCAGGCCTCCAGAAAATCATGGCCAGCCAACAACGATGACAGCAACAAGAACAACAAAGCGCAGGATATGAGCACATGTTGCAGGTCGTGTGGAAGTGTGCTGCAGTTCAGTGTGCTTATCAGGTCGAACTTGTTTACCTTGTTGTAAACAATAGGTGGCGCTAGTTGCACCCAGCAGCTCGTAATTTTTGGAGCGCTCCCAAACCAAAACTAAAGCTAGTTAGTAATAAACAGGCTGTAAATAATTATCTGTCATGTGCTGGAGCAACTGATGTGCCATGTTATGACTAACAGGTCCCCAGCTACGTATTGCAGCAAAGAAACATCAGACGAAAATTTCATGTCAGTGCCCTTTAAAGGGACACCAAAGAGAAACAATGAATCAGTTTAGGCCGACAGATTATTAATTGAGAACTGAGTCACCATTGATTTAGCCACAATAGGTTCAGTAGTAAAGGAGATGAAGTTTCATTTTGAATTTCACGATTATTAATTGAGAACTGAGTCACCGTTGATTTCGCCACAATAGGTTCAGTAGTAAAGGAGATGAAGTTTCATTTTTGAATTTCGCGCCCAAACCTAGGCACCCAAACGTAAACGTGACATCACAGATTTCAAAGTATTTCCTTTGTAAGTCGGCCACTTCAGCTAAATGAAATTTCATGAAACTCACCACGTTAAGTCTCTCGTATCCCTACAGTACAACTTGATTCATTTTTAGCAGAAAGTAATTTAGTGCACCCCTTCGAAATCTATGATGTCACAGCGAGTTGTTATGGTAATATGAAGGCGGCATCACCACCTGCATTTTATTTTTTTGCATTTTCTCGCTAACTAAGCATTCTCTCGCGGCATAAGTGGTGCTTTTGGTATTGTGAAAAGGTGATTTAGTAGTATGCGAAAAATCATTTTGCTCCTAAGTGTCCCTTTAAGCTGGGAAAGGGAAATTTTTTGCTGCCTTTTTTCTCTGGTTGGTTTGAATTCCCACGTCTCACTTTCTCGAATCTTGCATGGTGTTGCACACCCCAATTCGATAAGTCTTCCTTTTTTGCCTCGTCAAAAATGTAAGTATATTTGTCAGGTGTGTCAGTTTTGTTGTTTGTCATTATGCCTTTCTGATAGGAGTGTGTGACTTTCAGACTTCTTGAAGATGAATATCTAGCTTTGAATATCAAATATCAAAACACAAGTGCACCTTCCGCAATAATTTATTTTACAGTAACATCAAGAAAATACACTAAGTAATTAAAGCAAATATGTTACTTTCAGGAAATCACTGTATAGACTACCTAGTCTTATTGTAACTGTATTGGTAGAATACCGCAGTATGACACAAGTGATACAAATGATAACGTATCCCAGCTGCAGTGGCTGCATTTCGAAGGAGGTGAAATGTTTAGGCCAGTGTACTGTGTGAAGTTAGTGCACGTTAAACTACCCCAGGCAGTAGAAGTTTATGCAGCCCCCCACTAGGGTGCCTCTCGTAATTATATCGCGTTTTAGGAAGTAAAACTCCAGGAATCAATCAACTGATAAACTGTACCACAAAAGAATACTTTTTGTTATACATAGTCAACCACTGTTATACATTTCAAGGAGATCCTGCACATCTTACAATGATGCTCCTGCTAATGGTAGGGCAGCATGCTTCAATTGCCTGTTGAAAGCATTCTTTGCTTTCTGTTAAAAGCCTTCTTTGCTTTGTCTCTCTTCCTCCTTGCCTATATTTTTCCAAAAAGTGTTGGGCTACAAACTCGTGTCCTACAACAAGTATCAACTAGTTCAAGAAAAGGTTATTGTGGGTAGTACACCAACATGGTTACATGAGCACTAAGAGCACCGTTGAGCATGCAGTTGAAGGTGATTATCGCGATGGTGGCGGCAAGCCATGCATGCTGGTGAACTCATCGTTGGCTGCACTCAAGCTGTGTGCACTACCGATGCTCACCCAGATGACAGGCATTGCTAGTGTCTGATCCTTCATAAACATAGAACATCAGTCAATTTTGGTAAGGTGAGTGAATAGCATATTCGATCTTTAGGATATTCAAATCACCTTGTTCACTAAAAAATTCAAATACCTTATTTCTGAATCGAAAATAAATACTGAAAACGTCATGTTCGACAAACATTTGAAACATTCAAACATTCGCACACCCCCTACTTTTTGATGGTAAGTTATACCTTGATGGAATTATTTTTACGCAAAGTAAGCGCAGGTATTTTAGCTGTATATGGAGAAGATGGCTAGAATTGACGCTGCCAGAGGTTCAAGAGTGCAAATGGCCAGGGAGACCGTAGGGACTTTCTAACCATATGATAATGGTACCATGCAATCTAGTTGCCTGTCTGTGGGCCGATGGTGAACTGGACTGGGACATGGTAAATCGAATATACTCAGTGGGTCAAAGATAATAGAGCTGATCTCAGCAAGCTGGTGAATTCTCCCAAGAACAAGACCTTTACCCAATGAAATACAGTGATTCAGCCCAGAGTGCTGGCTGAATTTCTGTTCAGTAAAGGAAGCAATGTATCCTCTGTCAAGAGAGGGAAGTTCTCGGATACAAACCTTGAGAAACAACTCATTCTAAGGTACAAGAGTTTTGAAAATAATCTCCTCAGCACCAAGAGCTCATCAACAAAAAAAGTTGATACAACAAGACGATCACTGGTGTTGGGCTTAAAGGCGAACTCTGGCGATTTCCTTGAGTCAATGGATCTCAATAAAATTCGCTGGGTATGTTCCTTGGCCCACTTCTGTGATTTGTGCAAAGTTAAAGGCTTGAGAGATGCATGGACAGCATAAATTAATTTTTACTGATTACCTAAAACCGTCCACCAGGCTTCCAACAGTTATTGGACACAATGTGTGTTGACGTCATCATAGGCAAAGTGGCAGAAGCGGACCAGCACCATTTCATGGCCTTCGAGATCTGCCATTGCCGGCCAACCTTCGTGATGTTACCACCTGGAGAACGGCACATGTGCTGTTACATTATGCAAAAGGCAGATTGACTTATTTGACATCACTGCTGGGTTGGAGTTTGGTTGCAGTTTCACACTTTTTTGCTCATTAAAAATTATTTTCTCATTTGCTGAGCCTTTCTACCATCAGGCGTGTGACAGGAACACCTCAGAACATAGAATCGCCATTACCTTGACATGCTAAAAAAAATCGCCAGAGATGGCCTTTAAGTGTGCTTCCTTTTTCGGTTCCCTTCGTCTTTGGCTTTATGACATGCAATTTTGATTATCCACACGCCTTGTACATTTCTATTAAACAAATCTCATCATTTGGTTTGCCATCTAATGCTAAGCTTCATACAGTAACGGTAAGGTAACAACGTTACTTTTTCATGGTTACCGTAACTGTAACACTTACCTTTTACTGGTAACACGTTCATTATTGCTCCACTGGCCACCGCTACCAGTGAATATGCACATGAAGCCATTACATGCAGATCATGCTCATCAACTTGCCAGAAAATCCACATAATTTCTCAGAAATGAAAGCAACCTTGTTGATGAAAAATTCATCCTGGAAATCTATACCGACTTCCTTGTAACTTTGTGCTACAAACAGGTGGATGCCCTTTTACAATCACTATCTCTCACCCTGCGGTATCTGCAGAACTCGTCTGCCACATTCATGGCCCTGTGCTTCCAGTTGACAATCAAGTAACCCTCATGCCACCAAGTGCTAGCCTTCAGAATCGCTCAATCCGCCTTTTGCATGTCTGTGTGGCACCCTCTTGTGGACATGGGCCTGTACGGCGTCGCACCGAATCTGTCGTCTGCTACCGCAGCATTTTTCTATGACACAACATGGTGGGGCCGCAACACACATAGTGAGCGTCGTGCTTATTTTCAATTTAAAACGCTGTACCCACTTCTGGGAGGCCTCGCCGGTTTTATGAACTCCAACAGCGAAAACAAGAGCTGCCCGTGGGAAAGCTTTTGGGGTCTAGAAACGGGAAAAAAATGCCACCCGAACGCAAGGCAAAGCAAACACCGCTCGCTTCCCATATGGACATTCATTTAAGGGGTGGAATCCGGTTTGCTCAAGACGGCGTGCGTAAGGTAGAGGTACGTCGCGAGAAAGCATATGCGCCTGCATCCGAGAGAGTCCGCGGACCTGCCTTCCACAACACCATAAACAATACGGCTTGCCCTCGCAATATTCTGGCTAAGCTCAAATTTGCATGTGCTGTAAAAGACAGAACTCTCTGTTGACTCTATATTTTTGCTGTTTTTGTTACTTGCCTCCCCCTTTTCCATCTCTCCTCGCGAAAATAAACAATTCTTCTCGGTGCACTGTAAGTTCACAGACGTACTGTTCGCTTCAATGAGCCCGCGGAAATCTGCCCACACCGAGTGCGGGGACGCAGCACGAAAGCAAGAGGGCACGAGGGATCGACATCTGTAGGACCCACGGGCCTGCAGTACCCAGGGCGCAATAACAACTAAAGCCCCTCAACAACAAGTTTGCATGGCTGTGGTCAAGGTCACGCTGTCTGCTAAGCTGCTAAAAAATGCGGGGATACCTTTAGCTGACTCTCTGTATTTGTGTTATTTGTTATTTTGTAGTTTTCCCTTGTCCCCTTTCCGTTCCTTCCTTCGAAAATGAACCAGTCGTCTGGGTGCGCTGAAAGTGGACGGACGTACTGTGTCTTTCATTACTCGGAAAAGTTTCTCTCCAAATAAGCACACAGAGAGATAGCTAGCGCTCTATCCGCGTTTCCCAGAGTGGCGTCTGTAGAAGTCATGAAGCGCCTGCATACCTGGCCGCCCGTCATGAACGGATGTACGAGACCAGGATCAATGAAAGCGCGCCAAGCGAGAAGCAGCTGGAGGAATTCATCGCAGGAAGTGAATCGTGGTGTTATCTTACAACGAAGGATGAATAATTCGGGGAAGACGCGTATGCGCGCGATCTAATGTTTAATGAGTTGAACAACACGTCAACTCCCAGAATTATCTGGAGTACTCATCCTCCATCACTGAAAGGTGCTGCTATATTCATGCTGTCAAAGGAATACAACAGGCGACGTGCTGGTGCCCTGTGCCTAGCCGGGTGAGTTTTCTTTATTGTGATGTTCCGAATGATCATGTGTATTGCCGGGCCTATGCCTTTGCGTGTCCCTGTTGTCGTTACACACATACACAACAACGGGAGCGCGGAGTAATGGTTTTACTGAAATACATGCTCTCATGTGTTCGGTGCACGTTCCTCACTGCTAAGGCCTTGTAAGATAGGCAACGTTATCCTGCCTACATTGTACTATCATGTAGCCCCGCCACGGTGGTCTAGTGGCTATGGCACTCAGCTGCAGATCCGAAAGTCGCGGGATCGAATCCCGGCCGCGGCGGCTGCATTTCGATGGAGGCGAAATGTCAAGGCCCGTGTGCTGTGCGATGTCAGTGCACGTTAAAGAACCCCAGGTGGTCGAAATTTCTGGAGACCTCCACTACGGCGTCTCTCATAATCAGAACTGGTTTTGGGACATTAAACCCCACAAATCAATCAATCAATTGTACTATCATGTAAGAGAACCTAGCGCTATCAAAAATGTGTGTGACGATGGTGTACTGGCATAGTTGGAGCCGAGTGTTGTTACTTTTCATAATGGGTACACCGTTTCTCATTGCGCGCCGCCTGCGTTGTCTGCTACGACGCTGTACAGGTCGTTTGCGCCGGTTGTGGCGCATGCGCACTCGGACCGTGCAAAAGGAGGATTGGTAGAGCGACTGCCTTGGTCAGGCATTGGTTCAGAGTCTGAACACTAGGCCAGGATGAATTTTTCATCAATGAAGGAGCTTTTATTTCTGAGAAATCCATACACATTTCCCTGTAGCTTTGTGCTACAAATAGGTGGATGCTAATTTTATAATAATCATAACTGCTGGTACTCTACATGCTAAAAGCACAATATGATTATGAGGCGCGCCCCAGTTGAGGGCTCCAAAGTAATTTTAACCACCTGAGGTTCCTTAAAGAGCAACTCCAGCGATTTTTCAGTGTCCACAGTTTTCAATAAAGTTTCATATATAAATTCTCCTCGGTACTGTAATAATATGTGCCAAGTCAGGTAGATGTAGGTCTTTATAGTTTTCCTGTAAATGAATTTTAAAAATTTTTAGCGGATTCTCATGCGGGCCACCCTGTGTTTTTGACGTCATCACCTCCGCGCTGCCTAGCTGAGCCAGCGGGCCTTCAAAAGCAAAATGGCGACACTTCAGTGCTCAAGTCATCGCTATCAAGATCAGAAAAGCTGGCATAATGTAACATATTGTCGCATTACCTCGCGACTGGCATCTCTTTGGCATCAGTTCCGTATTTCTGGTGACAGGAAGGTTGTGACGTCACCACACACACGCTCCATGAAGCATCTACCCGTCTCAGTTTCAGTTTGAAGACGACTTTCAGTTGCTTATTTAGGATTACTGTTGCATTTCTGAACAAACTGAACCACCCTGGTGGTTACAGTACTGTCAGTACCACTGGAAAACAATGATATCAGAACATGGTGAAAAAAACCACCGGAGCTGCCCTTTAATGTGCCTAATGTCCCATAAAATGCAGCCACTGTGGCTGAAATAGGATCCCGCGATTTTGAGCTTTGCAAGCCAACACCTTAACCGCTAAGCTACCATGGCGGGTGGATGTTATTTTTCCTTTGACAATCATCTAGCTCAGAGTTTCTCAAATGTGTGTCTGCGAAGCCATTTTTGGGTGCCTGCAAAACCAATGCCCACAAAAGAAATGGATTAATTTATGTCAGTTCCAACGTTTAGCCTTTAGGGAATAACAGTTCCCAGACCATTTCCCTGAACTGCCGCAGCAATTCACACAGTATTGAAGCGAGCATGTGGTGCCCCACCAACGCTTTGAATTTAAAGTGGGTGTCATCATTGTTAACCTTTTGCTTGATAAATTTGGTGCAACCAATGCTTAGGTAGTTCCGGAGTAGGAACTCTTTCATAACTGTCATAAATTTCTGTCTTGGGCAAAACTTCATGACGGAAGATGGTCACTTGCTTAAAAAGAGTAGAAAATTTTGAGATCGTTCAATGAATATGTTTTGACAAGCCTGGTGGATCCAAAGCAGCGTTCAATGAATGTTTTGACAAGCCTGGTGGATCCAAAGCAGATTCAGAAATGCTTGTGTGCGGCGTAGTGTTGTGGTGCCTGGATCATTCTGTGTGCAGTTCGTCCTTGCGGGATGCTTGAGCCGCATGTCTACAATTGTCAGCGATCCCGAGATCTCTCTCATGGTCAGCAATTGTGTTCCTGGCCATTCAGTTTCCTGGCCCTGGAGGAGCTGTTACGATTGGCTTAGGCCCCCACTAAATGTTGTGGAGGGAGGCTACAAGCAGTAGCCGAAGGCGCCACTTTCGGTGAAACAAACCGTGGGGAGCACATACTGCCCATGTTCTCACGGACAGAAATCGCAGGAGTTGCCTTGAAAGAGACAGTGGAGACAATGGCACTGTTTCCGCTGCTGCCGTGATGAGTGTGTTCGCCGCTTTTCTTGCAACTCGAAGGCAGCCGGAATGGAGCACTGGTGCAGTGACGGACGGGAAGCTCCAGGAATCTGTGGACTGTCTGTGTGTTCTGCTGTGTTTGTGCGTGTGTTTGCTATGACCAGGATCTTCTTCTGCAGCTCAGACGAACTGGGAGTGGCGCAGCAATGCACAGGACACTGAGACCGGATACCAGCAAATGTGCAGGAGGGTCTATGGGTGCCGGAGTGTGGGAAGGCGCTATCGTGCCGCAGAAAAGATGGCCCTGCGTGCCTCGGGAAGAGTGCGTTTGATGCTGTGATTGTTCTACTCAGCCTCTTCTCCCCGACTGCCTTTTCATCCCATCTGGGGGAATCTCCAGCTGAAAAACTTGATCCAGTCACCGTTTCCAGTGGAGAAGCAGCCAAGGCAGGGCGTGACCTCCTCCCTTCGAGGGCGGAGACGATACCAGTGGTGACTGGACACTATTATACATAATAGTGTGTTAAAAACGAGCGCAAATGCACTCAAGCAGCTTCCTTTACCATCATGTTGTCAATAAACATCTCTCTTCTAAAAACGTCATCGGTCTCCGAGTCTGCTCCATACAACGGCAACCCTTAGTTCGAGTTGGGAAATGCAATCGTCGACCTGGAAGCGCTAAACCCAGGGGGACAGCAGCCCCTGTTCAAAATCCCAGCACCCTGTATAACTGCTTTGCCAAGTAGCGGAAAGTGGCTCAAGTGGCGACAAGCTTCCCCACTGGCTGTGCCTAAGGACTTCTGCCTCCGGAGACTTCTGGTTACCGCAGCCCTTTTCTTCACCTGGACTATTGTTGGGGGCCCCAAGCGCTCGAGTTGGGTCCTGTTGTTGTCTCCTCGCTTTCTTCTGTTTGCTAGGCACCCACAGGGAGAGTACAAAATAACGCCTCGCGTTTAAAATTGAACATGAGCCTTTGTCGTCGTCTACATGGGGGTGGCCCTGCAAGGGCTTGCATAACTGGTCAGGTTAGGAAGCGAATGGCAGACAGCATGACAACATAGAGGAGAGGAGGACTTGTCACTACTTGGCAAAGCAGTTATACGTGGATTTTAGCTCTTCCCATGTGTAAAAGTCTAGTTAAGTCACAAACCTTTGCCCTTTGTGGCAAAAAGGGCCACACGCACCACACTTGTCGAAACAGGGAACTTTTTCACGCAGCGTTCTTGTTCGTTTGGTGCAGGTGGCGTGAGCCAAAAATTTTTCTTCTAATTGTAAAACTAATGAAATTTTTTAGGTACTCCTGCAGGTTTTTGCTGTGATTCATGTGTGTAAATATGACAGTGGACACTAGATGCAGCTTTCAATGCAGCTATCCAGACAATTTGCAGCAAAAATTGCTTTAGTTGGCTGTTTTTAAAAGCCAATAAAGGGTAAAGCAAAAATGCAACAAATGCAACAAAAAGGTGACAAGATAATTATGTCTTAAAGGTGCTGTGCAAAGAACATTGTTGTAGAGCTAGTAGATTTTTCAAAATATTGCCACAACTGGAACACAAGTCAGCAAAACCCATGTCATTAGGTCTAATTCCCAGCCGTCTTTCTCTAAACTATTCCATGTACATATTTGAAATCTAAAGAAGTCAAGCTTTTCAATGACCCGTAATGCACTTTGTACATTAAGCAGAACAACCGCCAGGACCACTCAAAGTGATTAAAACTGCTTGGTCAAGCTGCCGGAGTGAGACAGCCACCTTAAATGTAATACACTGTGTGTGCTTTGCAGCATAACTACAGTAGAATCTCGATGATACGATTACGGTTGATGCGAATTTCGCGACGATACGAATTTTGATGTTGTTTTGGATGGACTATGTTGTATAAAATGCGCCGTCATTCGGTGTTATACGAACAGTTTCCCCAGCCATTGCGGATGATACGAACGTGCGAAATGACCGCTGCACGAGAGCGACTGACTCAGATTTTTGACTGCAGATTTTTTCCGCGAGTTCCTTACGACTTTGGACCGGAAAAAGGTAGCGAAAAACAGAAAAATTTTGCTTTTCGTCGACCAGTGCTCGGCCCAAGCCAAGACTGCAACTTCAGCAATGTCGCCGTAAGGTTCCTGCCCGAAAACACCACGAGCCGTCTACAGCCGCTGGGTGCGGGAGTAATCCGAGATGTGACGCACCATTTCAAAGGATTGCTTGTGCGGAGGCTCCTGGCGAAAACTGAGCGCAAGGATAAAAACTTGCAAATTAGCCTGCTTGACGCATTACATTTCTTGGCCATGTCCTGGGATAATGTGACCCAGGACACGATCGCGAACTGCTTTCGCAAGTGCGGATTTTTCGCGGAATCGAATGCGGTTCCGACGGAAGAAAACCAAGAGCCTGACGACGATTTGCACATCGAGGGTTGGGAGACCCTTGAAACTCGAGCTTCAGCGCAAGACTTCGTCACCGCGGACGACAACGTAGCGACCCGTGGGCTGCGATCCATCGAAGATTTGGCCAACGAGGCAAAGGATACCTAGTCTTAGAGTGATGGTGAAGATGCCGGTGAGTGTGATCTCCTACCGTCAATGTCGGAAAACCTTGACGACCTCGATGTACTGCGTCGCACCGTAAGCACCGGCAGCGTGAGTGAAGAAACCGCAGCACCGTTTTACTCCTTTCAGGCGGCTTTCTTGAGGGACAGCGAAGTTAAACAAGTTCAAAAGAACGTCATGGACTTTTTCAGCAAGAAGTAGTTGACCCCAATAAAGTTCTTGTTCATCTTCATGATCAGCTTTAACTTGTTTTGGATCATACGAATTCGGGATGGTACGAATATTTCATGTGCTCCCTACGAATTCGTATCATCGAGATTCTACTGCATACTGCATTGAGATGAAGCTAGTTTTTGGTAATCACTTTTTGGTAACCACTACGGCTGCAAACGAATCGATGCATAAGAGCGCTCACTGAAAGCTGCAAGGTAATCAATGCCGCAGCAATGGTGGCTTTAATTAATGCTGTTTCGGACCAGCGATTCTAGGAAAAAGTCCAAAAATCAGGAGCCAGAGAGCAGCAGCTTTGTGAATATCAGATGTGTTAGCACTATCGGTGCTGCAAAGTCTTCCATGAAGTGTCCTTTCTTATCACCTCTATTCTCCTAGCACTGTTTTTGAATTTATGAATTATCATAGCAAGTGCATAAAATTGGTCATTAACTGTGTTTACCATAGAAAGTAACTCATGTACTCAACATTGCACAGCATTTGTCAAGAAATTCAAGGATATTTGAGGAAAGAAAAGAATTCCATGACTTTCAATGGCCTTGAAAATGTACTTTTCAATTTCAAGGGTATTCAAAGATTTCAAGGACTTGTACACACCCTGGGGTGCTTTTGGGCATCTTTCTGCAAGGAAATGGTAACTGCCATGTGGCTTGTTCATGTTTTTTTCTTGATAACTCTAGGCTAGCTACTTTTTTATGAGAACTGCTAAGTCACGGTGAGGATATGAATGCTGTCCATGACTTGCTGATGGAGATATATTACCATATTGCTTTCGGTACAAGCTGATAGGCTGGTTAAGGAAAGGAAGGCACCTCAAGTCATGGAACATGTGAGGTAACAGAACGTCACACAAAGCAACATTGTCATCGAAAGTAGTTTTTAAGAAAATAACTTCTGTAAATACTGGTCGTGCGGTGACAATGCATAGGAAGGCTTGCAAAGAGAGATTATGATTGCTGCTGAGGGCGGGCACCTTTCTTTCCTACAACAATAACTGTCAACTATCTCGTGTGCTTTCCTAGTGTTATCACCATGAGTACAGTACCTACCCGTCAGTAATGGTGTGTAGCTGATGAGCGTGATGCCCATGGGGCTGCAGAAATTACAGACAATAGTGCCCTCCTTGACACGTTTACAAATTTTAGGACATACAAAAAGTGAGGACCTGCTGGTGAATGCTACTCATCGCAGTATATCTGATCGTTATTGTAGCATTGTGGTGAAAATTTTGGAGAATCTCATGCATGACTCCCCCCTCCTCCTTATTTTTTTTGCAGAATTCCGTCATGAAGAAAACAAAGTGCTGTGTTGAACATGTACACTGGGTGCAATAAGTCACATATGCAATTTTTCTGCACTGCTGCCTGCAAGTATGCATTGGTGAAGACACACAATGTCGTATTGCAATGTGTGTTTATTCACTAAACACACTCAGAACTACAGCCCCTAAACAACGATGTAATATTAATCGGAGTAATACAACAGTACACAATCTACTGTAGTATTATAAGGGTTGTTGGATCAAGGGACACAAATATGCTTATGTGGCAAATGGAGGTTTCACATGCAGTGGCAACTGATAAATAGCATTACCGTACAGTACTCTTATGTCTAGTTTTTGCTCTAACACATAGAAATTTTCATCATAAAGAGACAGAATGACATGGCCGCAATTTTTTCAATTGTTGAACAGAATCTGGCAACAAATCCTTAAACATTATTTTAAATGCAGCGCATTTACTAGCGGGCTACTTTGTTGATTGTTCAATTACCACCTGCATGTTTGCTAGCTGAAAACGCAACACACAAAAAGCCACGTTCACAGAACGGCATTGCCCAGAGTTTATTTGTGTTCTGATGTGATGAGCTACATCAGCAGATTCAATGCTCGCAGAGTCTCTCTTCAAAACAACAAAGGGTACCTGAATAGCCTCAACACAAAAAATACATGTCATCAGAAGCGCAATTCTGTTACCAAAACAAGAACCTCCTTTCTCAGGCTTTCTGGTTTGGCGTGCCTGCTTGGACTATCTCACCAATGCCAGTAATGTGCATTTTATTATCGTGTATCTACGACAGGCTCTCTCTAATTGGTGTACCCATCCCGCAAGCAGTGTTAGAGAAAACTGGACTGATCTCATAGACACTATAAACATAATTAACATCAAAGCTGAAGTGGCTAAGAAATGCTGAGATGCTTCAATTCTGTCATGTACAAATGAGCTAGCTGTGCCAGGTTGACATACACTGACATGAACTGCCAGGTGTGTCTGCCAAACCTATTTGTTCACATTCGTTTCCGTAAGCTCATTTTTGCTCCAGCTAGATGGACAGTCAGGTGAAACACAGGGTGCACTGTGAATGAGATAACGCATGGTACATCCTCCCTGGATCTGCATGTTGTAGCAGCCTACAGGTCTACCAATCTCTTATCTCCCAGATTATCTGATGGAAGATGAAAAAAACTGTATGTTAACAAAAATCACACACTCGTCAGCATCTGAACTCCATTATACCCCAGTCACATGTGCATACCAAAGCACTTTTGAAAGTAAGAAGCATAGAGGTTTCAAATAGCATTAGTTCAAGGGGGCTGTGTAGGTGCTACATGGTTTTCATTAAAGCTTTTAACAAAAAATAACATATTCTTTGCACTTCTGTCCCTCCAAGATGAAACAATATAACTAGGCCATAAATGCTCTCATAAATCATTTGCGTGTATTTTTTTTCATCAAAGCTAATTTTTCGCTACACACAATGAAACATTAAAACAGTGAATGTCTAAACCAAAGGCTTTAATTTGCCAAACACGGATGTGCACGGTCGCAGTGCACTACTATGTACACCATATTTGCCATTGCTAAGGTGGTTTTTGCTCCCGTTTATGTTGCTGTTCTAGACTGTCTTTCAATCACAATGTTTCCAAAGATGTACAGTGAGACACTGAATGTGTCAGGAAGAAATACAAAAATAGCAATGGCAATAAAACTACAATTTCTTCATTGAAGCTGCACGCCAAGACTACTCGGCGGCGCTAGTGGCCCTCACTTCATCGCAGCACCCATTTCAACACTGTGTGTCAGGTGTACCAGGGAAGAATATCAGATTTGCATGAATCCAATGCGCCCATGAAAATGCACCTGAATGTATTGTCTAAAGAAAAAAAAAGCAGTGGTACGCCACTGTGTTGGCGATCAGAGAAAAACAAGTATTACTTGCCTTGCCTTCCCACAATCACAAATTTATTGATCCAGCAGATCCTTTTCTGTTGCGATCCACTTTTATTGCTTTGAGGTCACTTACATGCATGCTTCAACTGCGCCGCTCATTAGTGCGAGAAGCTCGGCCTACGGGGAATAGGTGAAGAGAGCCTACAAGCTTGTCTTTGACTTTCGGTTATTTTTCCATTTTGGATTGTAGAAACGTGTCCCTGCGATGAGCAGCTGGCTATCATAGTGCTCTCTTTGTTTGCGTCATACCGGTACCACATGGACACTTTAATCGCGATCTGAGTCCCAGATCGCAATTTGGCTGACATCAGTGACTAACTCCACCCGGATTAGTTTGGCGTGTGTAGTGTAACCACTGTTGATTGCGATCAATAAATAAGAAGCGGACTGGTGTTGACCACGATGAACAGTGCCCCTGTGACAAGGGCATTACTCACGGTCACAGGCTTTGAGCACGTGAAGTGACGTGGATAGCTTCAGTGCGCAGAATGCCTTTCTTTTGAGATGAGCATTATGATAATGCTGGTGCGCTCAATTCAGCACAAATACAGTGCAAAGCAGTCGCAGTTGGGTACGAAATGAACCAACGTGAACTAGCAACAAAATTCACTCTGCCACAGTGGGCACAGCCATTTTGTGATGGCTATTACACTACGTCTGACCCCTCTGGCAAGAGGCTTTCGTGAACACCACGAATGTGGTTTCAGTTCTCGAGTGTAATACGCTGGTCATTTTTGGGCTCATTTTATGGGGAAGAAAGGTGCGCATTAGAACTGTGCAAACACTGTAAGTGCTTTGATGTCACCTTACAAAACCTCTGAAGCCGTCACTTTCAGTAGTCTTTCAGGGTACACCAAAAACAACATTCGGATACTCAGTTGACGGTTACCCAACAGCTAGCAATACACTGACAGATGATGCATGTCTGCAAATGTGGTGCCATTCGAACACATGTCACCGTCTGTGTGAAAAAAGATACGACAAAGACACTTTGGCATGTAGGAGG
The DNA here is from genome assembly GCA_013339685.2 of Hyalomma asiaticum. NCBI lineage: Eukaryota > Metazoa > Arthropoda > Arachnida > Ixodida > Ixodidae > Hyalomma > Hyalomma asiaticum. The sequence goes on from CM023481.1 coordinate 121,963,988, forward strand.
CAAAACCTTGACACCCAACCCCAGCTAGCCACCCTACCCAAGCAGCTGATCCCAACATTGCCGCTACTGTGCAGCTGCCTTCAAAATGAAGGTGCAAGTACCTGGCGTATGACTGGCTGTCAGTGCATTTTTTAGCATACATAAATTTTAAGGCACTAAGAAACATGTTTCTTAATAAATAAAGGCACACTGTATTGACTCCAAGGAATTTCTTTTTTTCCTGTCGTACACTGTCGGCAAATGTGAGTAGTCCCTTAATGTCTCAAGGGACAAACGCAGACTCCGTCAGGTCAAAGCTCCTTTTAACTAATGCTCCCTTGTCACGCCCGTGTGACAGCGCTCCCACTCCTTTCAAAGCTTTAATTCACGTTCAAACTACTTTAAAGTCCCCTTATGACAGTGGTATTAGATGAGTTAAGTGCCTAAAATTACATAAAAATTACTAATGTTAGGTAGCATGCATGCTGGATGAAATCCAGATGAGGATAAGTTTTCAGGAATATAATTCCAACATACTTGCAGTTTGGCCAGCAGAAGTGAAAGATGATGAGCCACCAAACACATTCTTGTTAGATGCATCTGTTGCTGGCTTTGCTCCAAGGCCAGAGAGGAAACCAGAGCCGCTTCCACCAAACGGAGAGGAACCGCTTCCTTGCTGCTGCTGTTCTTGTGACTGCTGACCAAAGGTGCTGAAAGAGGAGTAACAGTGGTTTAAACATAATATGCATGTGTATTCTATATAGTACTGGCTCCAAAAGCTTATCAGTCACACATCTTTTGAGAAAGGTTAAAAGCTGGGAGTAGTTGAGACAGTACAGGCAGTAGTAGCTCAGGGGGCACTTGTCAATAAGGAAATTAAAAACAAAGACTGAATGCAGGGCAAACAGATATAAATACAGCAGAGACCATTTATAACGTAACCGCTTATAGTGCAGGACCGGCTATAATGCGGTTTTTCTGACCCCCCGTTTACCCTCCCATAGAACTTAATGTATAGGCATACTGCTTATTGTGCAGCTCGGTGAGATGAAAGACCGGTTATAATGCGGCTGCCGGGAAATCAGCGGACAACTGAGGTAGGGAGCAGGCTTCAGAATGGAAGTGTGCTGCCTGAGAAAAGCGCAACTAATCACCATGGAGGAGGAAAAAGCGCGGAGCGAATGAACAAGGAGCGGAGGGAAGAAAAAAAAAACGCCGCGGTAGCAGCGGGTTGCGGGCGCGCCCTGTGAGGATAGGATTGCCAAAGCGACCGAGAACGCTGCTACGGCTGTTTGGGTGAAAACGGCTGTCAAACGGAACGAATCGCGAATTATTGAAGTCGGTGGGTCCACGCAAGCGCCGCCATGTTCGATATTTCGCGATCCGTTCCCTTCGAAGCCACTTTCACACCCTTCCGCACGCCCTCCGCACGCGTGCGGAACGGAGTGCGCGCTGAGCAAGAACAGGTCCTAACGCGCGCCCGCGATCGCATGATGTCCGCGTTACCAGTGTTTGTCTCCAGTTTTCTTGTTTTAATCATTTCATGCGCACTGCCCTTGAATCACCCCGTGAGCGCGATTCCTTGTGCACCCGATCCCTGTGTTGTCAAGGGCAAGTTTACCGTGCGGTGCCCCGCCCGCGTCCCCACAAACTAGGCCTAACGAGCGCTACCATTCCGGTGCTGGCTGCAGATAGGGTGCCGCGGGCGACTGTGATTCATGGCGGCCTCGTTTAAAACGCGGGTGAATCACTTCGCCAACGGCAGCGAAGGCATGGATGGCAGGTGCACCACTCGAATGGCGGTTTACGGTCGCTACGTTTTTGCCATCACGCACGCGTCAGAGAAAACGAAGGATAGCACGTGCAGTAATCGGTTCCCGTTTCTGCGCAGTCCGGTTCCGCAGGAAGTCCGCATAAACGGCGACGTCGCTATTGCGCATTTTCTTTTTTTTTTTTTTTCCGTTTTTGCACAGCGCGGCCCGGGACTTAACTCTCTGAAATATCCTTTTTTTTTTTTCTTTTCTTTTAAGCAGGTGAAAGCAGCCTGGTTGCGTGCTTGGAATGTCTAACATGCGCTGCTACCTGCTCGACAGTTTTATACACACGTGTAGACTGAAAAATGTTGTTTTGGTTATAGTGCGGTACCGCTTATAGTGCGGGTATTCGCGATTCCGGCGACTTACGTTATAAGCGGTCTATGCTGTATATATCTTCCTGAAACTAATATAGCATAAAATCTAAAATGTCATGCATAACATTTTAGATTTTATGCCTTATCTAAACTTCGTGCCAAAGCAGCAAGTTTCACTGCTCAGTTTAAGTACTATGCATTGAAGATGTCCCTTTGCTTCTTGGCAACTCCTACCCTCACTTTAATGCGTTGTAAGCAACACTGTTACTTAAAATATCAGAAATCATTTGATTCATAAGATAGGCTTGCCTTCTCATTTAAATATACAAGCGCCAAAAATGTGACCAATATACATTCTGTACTTCAACTGAATTTTCAGCACTGTGCTACCACTCCAACTGATAGGAGTGTAATGCTACTGCCTATAGTATTATGTTTAGAAATTCAACATAATTTGCATTGTTTCAGAACATATTTCTCACTTCTTGTTTTAGGCTAAACGTTCAGCGAGGCCCTATGCTTGTACGAACTCTACCGTGTCCCTACAGTATGCATCAAAAAGCAAGAGATTGTCTGTGCATCAGCACATCCAGCATGCTCAGCACCTTAACAGGACTGGCAACTTCTCTTTTTTCTGGGAAACACGAGTTGAGTGTGAAGCAAACAACGTACTTAAGCTAGGAATTTAAAAAAAAGTAAAGATAATCAGATCGAAGTGTGTCTTACACCAACTCATCCAGTCTGCCATGTTAGTAAACTTCATTTCTAGTGGGCCTTTTCTTAAGTTTTGTCGGGACTGACAACCGTTTTTAAGAGGCCAGTTTCCTGTGGTACAATGAAATCCCCTTAACTAAGAGCCTTTGAGGTATTAGTAAAATAAATAACTAAATAAATAAATATATAAAAATATCCTCTTCAGTGAGCAAATGTTTGAGCAAATGTTTTCCAATAAGAATTTTTCAACTTAAGCAACATCTAAAATATACACTCCATCTTTACAAGCTGTTGTGAGAACTGTAGAAGGTAGGGACTGCAGAAAAACACTCAAGGCTAACTGCTTCGCTAGCTTGGGGAAACCACATGCACTCGATGGACACCACCCGGGTGATGCAGCTTGTGTCAACGCAACTGACTCGAGTGACACGGTGTTGCTGAAAGGCGACACACCACCACCTCACAATGGCCCTTTCCAGAGAGCTATGTTCGTGCGGGCTTTGTTTCTTTAATTTCATGGCTGATTCAAACACCCTCTATATTTTAAAAATATTAGAATGTCTAAAATTCTGTGTTCATAATTGACAAAATGGTGCAGACTGACAAAATATTTTAGGGACTATTTGCTGCGTCTGTACAGCCCTGATTGGATGAGGGGACTCTACCTTTATCAGCACTACCAGCAGCTCTTGAAAGTACGGATGTCGCTAGAGCAGCAACAATGAAGTGACAGTGATTTCAATAGCCTGCCCTGCAAAACTTGGAAAGCAGACCTTGGGCGACTTTTGCAAGAGTGAGTGAACTTTTGCTAACCATCTGAATTTTGAACTTGGCAGCTACTTTGATAATAAAAAGTCACTGCAAACACTGTTCATTGCTGTACAGACCCTCTCAGGTTTTTACTGTCCTGTTTCCCGAGAGAGAATATCTAAAAAAAGGTGTATATGATGTGTTCACGGACACCACATTCCTTCCACCAAATACAGTTAGAAAAGCGTAGATTTAGAGAGCCATCTCTGTTGACCAGAAAGAACGATAGCTGGGGCATGTACTTGAACCCCACTTACCATATATACAGTCGAACCTCCATATATCAAATCCACACATAACAAAATAATGTGTGCTATACAGAACTGTAAAATTCCCCTGAAAATGTATAGGGCTAGTTCACATGTATATAAAACTCCTCTTCACTGCAAATCAATATATCGAACATGGCGCCGTGCTGAAGTCCGTGCAAGCGTAGCGAAAGGTGAGTCGTTAACGTACCTAGCCACCGTAGTGAAATCCAGCACGAGAGATAAGGCCACTTGAGCTTAGAAAGCTCCCACATAACAATGGAAAGGTGTGGAAAGGGCTAGAACATGGAGTGTAAAGTTCTTTTTGAGGCGAGAAAGAATCTAACGAAGGGGAGACTGTGAGCACGCAAACATTGGAAACAGAGCTCTTGCCTCGCTCCTAACCAAACTTTTCTTTGTTTCTTCGTGTATGCAGCCAGTTGAGCTTCGTCAAATGCTATCCTGTGTGCAACTTCGAAGGTGAACATTCCTTTTTGCTTTTTGTGGTGCCGTCATGTGGCTTTTTGCTAGTCTTCATGTCATTTTCTGCAAACAATGGCCCCTGCAAGTGTACCAAAAACGAGAGAGAGAGAGAGAGAGACAACCAACTTACACTTTTCACAACGAAGCTGAAAGTCATTCAATGTGTTGAGGCAGGCAAGAAGAAGCCCACTGTATAAGATGAACTTAACATCCTGCACAGCACGTTCAGCACAGTTTTAAAGAACAAGGAGAAGATCAAGGTAGAAGCTGCTGACTAAATAAGAATGAGGACTTGTGTGCATGCTCCTGCCCACGAAAAAGTAGAGGAATGCCTTTATGCGTGGCTCTTGGCAATTTGTACAAAGAACACTCCGGTGGATGCCTCTATGCTAACGGCTAAGGCCAAGTGGTTTGCTGTCGAACACGCTGATGACAACTTCAGCAACAGCACTGGTTGGCTGCAAAGATTTCAGAACCGCCATAACATTGTGTGCAAAGCACTCTTTGGCGAAAGTGCATCTGTTAGTAAGCAGGAGATGCAGAAATGGCTTTCCGAGGAGTGGCTCAAAAAATGCGTGGCATATTCTTCAGAAATTATTAATGCTGATGAAACCAAGCTATTCTGGCAAATGTTATCAAATAAGATGTTCAACTTCTGAGGCTGCACTTGTCATGGTAGAAAAATGAGCAAGTTCACGTGAGTATGCTACTTGCGGCCAATATGGGCTAGTCATGCAAGCTCAAACCATTTGTGATTGGAAAAGCGAAGTCACCGAACTCCTTCAGAAACTGCAAGCAGCTCCCAGTTCACTACAGCTTGAACAGTAAAGCTTCGCTGATGCGTTAGTTGTTCAGCAAATGGCTTCAAGTGTGGGACACCAAAGTGGGCAAATCAGGCCGTTTGCCTGCTTGTAGACACCTGCTCGGCCCACCACACCAGCCGCGAACTGGAGAACGTTGAGCTGAAGTTTCTTCCGCCCAACATGACAGCGAGGCTGAAACCAGTTGATTAGGGCACCATCAAATTGTTCAAGGTCGGGTACAGGAGGTGACTCCTGGAGAGGTTTCTGCTCAACCTGCGCATGGGCACTGAGCTGAAAGTTGATCTTCTTGTGGCTATCCAAATGATCACAGTGGCCTGGAATGACGTGAAGCAGGAGAATGTTGCCGACTGCCTCAACAATGCAGGCTTCACGGTGGCTGCTGGTAAATTTCAAAATGACGACGAGATTCATAAGATTTCTGGGAGTTATTCTGGCCGATGTTACAGAACACAGTTTCCTAAATGTTGATGGCAATGTCCAAGCAGTAGCAGGTCTCGACGACAGGAATATTGTAGCAAGCATCGCACATGCCTTATATGAAGGGTGCTCAAGTAGCGACGAAGGCATCACAAAAGAGACGGCAACACGCCCTGAACAGCCGCTGAACAGACAATGGCTTTTGATATGATTTGTTATGTGTGCTGATATGAAAGGCACAGGGCATGCACACCTTGACAGCCTCAACAAGATTGTGACGAGCATCAACTTTATTTCGCAGAAGAAGAAGCAAGCCAAGATCAGTGACCTTTTTGCAGGGAAATAAAGCAAGCTTGTGTTTTTCTTCTCAAGTTGTGTGCCCTACCCTTTCAACCCTCTGAGCACAAAGAGGTAAGCTGCCATTTGCCCCGAGGCATATTATTTTATATATTGAATTAATCCCCTTCAGATTCGATACATCCAGGTTCGACTGTAGTACTTACTTCTTGGTGTCATGCCCATCCTAAGATTTGGCTGTGCACAGTAAGTTACACAGAATAAGCTTTTAATAGAAAAAAAGGCATTTTCATACTCAAAAGATACAGTAGCTAGAAGACCTCATGATAAGGCATGCAGCCCTTGGTGACGTGTAGTGGCATGGGGTGGCGAACATCATTTCTCAAGATTAATTAGAAAAACTGTCACCTAATGGGGAAAATGATGCTTGTTTCAGCTACTACAGGACAAAGTTTCCCCGTCAGATTGGCAATCTCAATTGATCATTACAAGCACTGTCCGTTTCTTCAGATGTGATTAAGTCCACTGCAAGAAATAATTTGCTGAACTTGTACAAAACTGCACGGTCTGTACTTAAGAAAAAAATCAAGACATCACTGAATGGTGATACGGCAGCCACTGCCTTCAAATAAAACAACAGACATAAAATACTTCTGAAACTATTTAACTGTGGCACCATAAGGTAAGCTTTTGTTCTGTCAGTGTCACAGCTAGGGTGCATTTTGTCATGTACTCCCAAAAAACTATGCAGATGAATCGGCACGTTCTGCGATTGTAGTTCAACAAAAATATTGCCATCTTTCCTGTTTTATGGGTCAAGACATCCTCAACAGATTCCTACACAGTTCAGAGTTTCAAAGAGCTTTTCTGCAGTGCAACACCCCTCTCCCTAAACATACATATAAAGAATGTGTAAAAAAAAGGCACAGAACTTCCAGGCACAAGCTACACATATCTACGAACAGCTAGTGACTTTACGTGCATATGTGCACAAGTGCATTCTCATGCTCTCTTGAAAATGAGTTCCAAATTGGCATGCATGCATGCATGCACTCATGATAAATGCAAGGTACCTTGCTATAGTAGGATACAACTTAAAAAAACAGCAGTTGGCAACAAGGGCCAACGGACCGAGCGCGTCGGTGTTGCTCCGCCAGCCAATCACAGAAGCAAACAAAATCGTTGTCATGCTACCTTTTCAAAATGGTGCCATGTTTGTGCCTTCGGTACATGCTGAGTGTCTGCTGTTCTTGAGTACTTTTAGGCATAAGCCATGAGGTGCTTGAGCGTCAGGTCTGAGCGCTTCCATCCGAAAAAGGTCGTGGCACCGTTCATTTCACTTTTGAGCCTACTTTACGCTTGAAACTTCAATGAACTATGCTGAAAAACTCGGGTGGCCACTCTTGTAGCACGCCGGGTTTTTGCATTGCAGGCCCTTGATATGAGCTCAATAAAGAATTAACCTTGCATGTTCCACTCAAATCAACGAATGAAAACGTAAAAATTTATGCACATATTCATTATTGTTGCCACCCTCGCTTTATTTTGGTGACATGGAAAGTTCAAAGAGGGAACTATGTGAGGCTTCGCGGAGGTACAGTGGCTGGCGGTCATAAGGGTGTGGGAGGGGCTACACTGCAGACTTGAGTTGTATCCGACTATAGTCTGCTTTAGCATGCTTCAGCATACATGCACTTCCTGCAAGCACTTAAGACTGATTTACCTCGCAGCCTGTGGCTGGCCAAATGTTGGAGTGCTGGACTGGCCAAAGAGGCTGCAACAGGTACTCATATAATATATATCTTACAACAGAAGGAAGCCCTCATTGATATGCATGAAGTAAGTGGACACATGTTATGCCATTGAGCTCTTGCCTCATGCCATTATCCCAAAGAAACAAGGACAATTAAAGATGTAATCATCAGCACTTCTTGTTGGGCTAGTTTATTCATCTTAAAACATGTGGGAACCAGCACACAGAGACAACGACATGAAGAGACAAGAACACACAAACGCTGGTTGCCTCCTTTTGTGTGGTCGTCTCTTTGCACTGGTTCCCACATTTTTAAAGATATAATGCAGAAAAGAATGAATTTAGGTCACTTGGAATACTGTGGTGACATTTCAATGTTCTTAAAAGGTGTTCCAATGCTTTTTGTGAAACATGTCTTGGACAACACAACTTTATGGTTCATACCACATTGGCCTAAAGTATTAACACTTTAGAGAGACACTAAAGCAAGTACAGTCAAACCTAGATGAAGTGAACACAAACATAAAGAATAATCCAATACAGCAATGTGTATTTGAAATGCTTCACACCTATGTCAGCAAGTGATGAATACTATAGGATTACAATGATCATAAGATATACCAAAGTTCCTTTTATGTTAAATACACACTCAACATTTTAGTCCCCATTCTACCTAATCCTTACCTCTGGCCAAAAAGGGATGGTGTCTGTCCAGAACCTGAGCCAAATGAAGACTTCTGCCCAAACAAAGAGGCGCTTGTGCCACCTGTAGCAGTTGTTGGCACCATCTGACCAAATGGAGACGTGCTTGCCGTAGTTGACGCTGCTCCTGTCTGGCCAAAGCCAAATCCACCTGTTTGGCCAAAAGCTGGTGCAGTCCCCACTTGCTGGCCAAAAGGAGAGGCTCCTGTTGTTGGTGCTTGTCCAAAGACTGATTGTCCTGTAGCAGCAGACTGTGCAAACAAAGGAGAAGCAGATGCCACTGGCTTCCAAAATGGTGTTGTGGCAGCTGTTGTTGTCGAGGGTGTGAATGTTGTTCCACCAAAAATGGAAGGTGTGCTAGTTCCAGACACAGCTGATGTTGTCGTGCCACCAAACATTGCTGATACATTTGCACCACCAGTTGACTGTCCAAATAAAGGTGGTGCTGACATGGGTGCTGTTGTGGTTGCAGCTGCCTGGCCAAATGTTAATGGCGGTGATGTAGTGGTGGTGGTGGCAGAGGTGGCAGTGGTGGCGACTGCTTGCTGTGCTCCAAAAGGCACCGGTGCGGTTGATGATGTGGCTGTCACCTGCGGCATACCGAAGGCATGTGGCACAGAGGTGGATGAAGCTGCTGTGGTAGTCGTGGGAGCTTGACTAAATGCAGCAGTGGTAACAGCAGCTGTTCCCGTCTGTGCAGCAGACTGGCTTGACGAGACTTGGATGCCCAAAACTGGGCTTGTGAATGGTGTCGGAGCAGAACCTAATGCAAAAGAAGGTGCTGTTGATACTGCTGAAGCTGTAGACATAGCTGGTTGACCAAACACTGTGGTGCCAGTTGTTTTCGCCACAGGTGCTACTGTAAGCACTGAAGAAGACCCCTGGCCAAACGCAGCTTCAGTGCAAGCCGCAGGCACTGCTGCTCCTGGCTTGGCAGGCAGTGAGCTTGGTGTAGTAACAACTACCCGAGCTGCAACATCAGCTTGCACACTTGATATAGCTCCTGGAAGTGACGAAGCCTGGCTGGAATGGGATACAGCTGGAGCAGGAGATGCAACGCCCGATGTTTCTGACACAGAAGCCTCAGTAGTAGTGGGGACAGCTTGTGTCTGACTTGTCTCACCGGAGGCTGCCTTTGGAAGTGGCTGTGCCTGGGTAGTCAGAGATCCACAAGAACTGACACAAAAAATTGCAATGCTGAAATAATAATAAAAAAAAGAACACGCAAAAACATATTTTTAAAAAGAAGCTCTTTTAGTGTGCATTTATGGCTACAAATGGCAAAAGTCCAAAATATGAATGACATTTGCACACAAATATAGAGTGAGACACAGGTTATATAAAGGAAAAAAAAATTGTATTTTAGTCAATAATTATTGCATATCACGTTCTGCAAGTCAACACCAAAAAGTTTGAGAGCTAAACAAGGAGATAGAGAAACTAAAGGAAGAAAATTCAAGAAACCAACAAATTGGAAATGGGCCCTTGACTCCTATATCAGGCAAACTATCCATACTATCATATCTACAGGCACGTAAAAGCAAACTGATTGCAACGCCTAACAGAGCTGGTACCTTAATGTCACACTCACTACGAACACAAATTTAAAAGACACGCCAGTTGAACTTTTTTAAGTTTTGATCAGAACCAATGCTCATTCATCTTGTGCTTTCTGGAACCATGGTGTACATTTTTACTGTTAGTGTTTTTCTTACTAATGTTTGAAACTTCCTTTGATTTCTTTTTTTCTTATTTTCTTTACCCCTCAAGGCCAAAGGTGTTGCAGAGGGGGGTGGTAAAAAACTAGGAGTGAGCAAATATTCAAAATTTTAAATAATTTTCTAACAGCGTTTGATATTCAATTCACTTAGCACTCAACTTTTATTAGAAGTTGGTATTTAAGGGGCAAACTATGCTATGCCTCGTGACAGGTGGTCCATTCCTGCATGTAGTACACTTTGCCGCATAACGCTTGTGTGCTGCGGTGATGTGCAGTCACTCGTGTACTGTGGCGCAGCTAAAGGTGCATCCAGACGAAGGACGGAAACAGGATTTTTCGCCGACACGGACAGGTACTCTGTGGACTCTCCGGCTGCAGGCGCATCCACACGGCAGACGAAGCACTAGCAGACGAGAGAGTCAGAGAACCGGTCCACTCTCCAGCGCAGCCATACCAAAAGAATGGTTTGAGAACTTCTCCTCCACCGGCAAGCCGACGACTGTCGTGTGGAGAAGGGGAGAAGTGTACTGGTTGCTGTCACTCTGTGCTGAGATGCTAAAGCTGCGGCTGTCCCCAGACAGAATCTGGATGCGAAAAAGGATTTGGCATTATCGGTGTCCGTGGGTCGTGGGCGAGGCGCGGACGAAGCAAATCGGTGATGTGCAGTCACGTGACGCGCAGTCCAGCCCAGCAAATCCGGTTTCCGTCCCTGTCCCTTGTCTGGATGCACTTTAACTCGTGTACCTCGGTGAGACTAATGGCCACGTACTGCAGCAAAGCTAACACTCACGTACCGCGGCGAGGCTAACACCATAGTACCGCAGCGAAGCTAACACCCGTGTACCGTGGCCAAGCTAATACCCCCTTACCAAGGCGAAACTAAATCTTGTGTACGGTGGCGAAGCAAACACTCATGTACTGCAGCTAAACTAACGGTTGTGTACTGCGGCGAAGGTAACACCTGCGTACTGCATACTGTGGCGAAGTTAACACCTGTGTGCTGTGGCGAAGTTGGCACAGTTTTCAGTTCAACTGTTTTTTAGGACATGACTGTTCTTTGTCTAGGGACTGTAATGGGGGAGCACATTAACCATGCAATAAATTTGATTTTGCTGATGCTTCATCATCATCAGCCTGTTTTAAATCCACTGCAGGACAAAGGCCTCTTCCAATGATTTCCAATTTGCCCTACCCTGAGCGAGTTGGTTCGACTTTATGCCCGCAAACTTCTTAATTTCATTGCAACATATAACCTTTTGCCTGCCTGTGTTGTGTTTTTCTTCTCTTGGTATCTATTCCCTCACTCTTACTGTCCATCTGTCATCTGTCCTCCGCATGATAAGCCCTGCCTAGGTCCACTTTTTTCTTTTACTTGATATAAGAATATCAGCTACTCCTGTCTGTTCTCCAATCCACTCCGCTTGTTTTTTTATCTCTTAGCGTTACACCAATCATGTTTCTTTCCACTGCTAGCCTAGCTTCGCTTGAAAGGGATCTTGCATTGTACGTTCCAAGAATTAGTTTTCACTGGTGGCCTGTCTGGATCCAGTGGTTATTAGCACCCTCCACTGCTTCACAGGGCTGACCGCCGTCGTGATCGGATGTTCTGCAGCCGCTGGACACTGACGGCCAGGGTTGATTTGCAGACATTATGTGGGAGGTGGCGGCCAAACACTGCACCAGGGAGGCCGATTCCTCTTCTGGTGTAGGAGTGAGTCGTAGATAGCAGTAGGATTGAGAGCCTTTCAGGTGTCAGACCATCACGGGCTCATCTACCAACGTAACCCTTAAACTGTAAATAAAGGTTAGAGGAAGAGCTAGTAAAAAAAAAAAATAGAATCGAATCTGTAACCTCTAGTACTCTAGGTGGCAGCTTAGCCACAACAGTTACACGTACAGTCGTTTGAAGCATTTCCCACTAATTTCTGTCAGTGTTAGTATTTCGTACAGTATTTGGTCTCAAAATGTCTGGGATGATTCATTTTTGCTGACTGTGACACCCAGGATGTCATGGTTTGCGTAATTTACTGGAAAGCTAGGTCTGTGTGTATGGTTAGTCCTTTGATCGCGTGTTTTTAGATGCTGAGTAAAATGCTTTTCTTGAATGTTCTTTTGGCACAATAGGTAAGATGAAAAGCAACTTCTGTCTCATTTTGACACGTCTTCCTCATGTCAGTGCTTGAGCCATGTCCGGGTGTAGGGAAAAAAAAAACGGGGGGGGGGGGGAGGAGAGAGAGAGAGAGAGAGAGAGAGAAAAAAGAAAGCTTGGGGTTAGGGGAGGCAGACATTGTTGCTGGGTTTAGGAAGTTGCGGTTGCATGAAGCGCAACGAATAACAATCCTATAACTGATTATGTCATATTTAACGTGCCAATGTTTAGTGGTAGATTTCTCCATGACATAATATGAACATTATTTGAAATATTTGGTTACATTTGCACTTGAACAATAATATTCAAATTTGCTTCATATACAGTTTTTTATTCACACCAGCTCTAGAAAAAACCAAACAAACATAAGGTAACACCAAATACAGTGAATAACAAAGAAAAACAGGCTTTTACATAGACACTGCTTAGTGCTTAACAAAAATGTTGATTATCAGTGAGTGATAGCACAATTTAAATCTTGTTCTGTGCTTTTGTATGGCTTTGAAACAGGGTAGAAGGCAGCGAGGGGGAAGAGGAACTTTCTCAAGTCTGAATTACAGTAATTAAGTACATTTACTAGTAATCATGATTATTGTAGGGCAGAATTGAAAAGGAGCCAGAAATGAAGCTAAAAGCAGCCAAGAATAGCCATGCCATTTATATCATATTTGTAGCCACAGTGAACAGAAGTGATACTTTGAGCATCTTTTGATAATGAACCACAAATAATGCCGTTTTGAACTTGGAAAACATAATAAAGAGCAAACCTTTTTTCTTCTTACTTGGTTTTCAAAGCAGCGGTATGTTGTAATTTCTACTTAATCTAAGTTCTGGGTGCTTGCGCACAGCTTATACAGGGTGTCTCAGTTAACTCGGACCAACATTTAAAAAAACCCAAGAGCCCTACTAAAATTGTACCAACTCCATATTAGCGGCAGTCGTGTGTACTTCCAATGAGTATTTTTTCATCACTAAGTATTAATTAATTCATTGGTTTTAATTACTTTAAATTACGAAGTTGTAGAGCACCCCAAATTATCTAGGAATTATGTATTTGTTTTGCACTGAAGTGTACCTGGTTGTTTTTTTTTAGAAGAAACAAAAGCGTGCAAAACGTGCGATATATAAAATAGACTCGTGCTGGCACACCGGAACTCGTGCATTCCCAAGCGAGCTTTGTTGGACACATGGCTGCATTCGTTGATTGCCGCATCGTATAAGGTTTCAGGTTTTCTCACGGGCGCGACATGGAAACTTGCCGATGACCCATTCATAGGCCCATCAGTATATCCTGAAATGGAAAGGGGAGGGGGAACAATGCTGCATCAGCAGACACCTTACCACACAGTCACTATGGTTGCAAGCCTCATCGAACCATCCTACATGGTGAAGCCGTGTACGATGTGGTGATAAATGAACACAGCCGTGTGTCTAGCTACGCTCACTTGGAAGTGCTAGGGATGCGGTGTGCGAGCACATGTCTATTTCATATTTCACGTTTCGCGCGCTTTTGTTTTTGCTTGGAAAAAACAAGCTGTCATGCTTCAGGCCAAAACAAATGCTTGATTGTGGGGTAATTTGAGGCGCTCTACAACTTTGTAATTGACATGTCAGCAATATGAGAGGTAATTAAAATGTTGGCTGATTACAACTAATTAAGCAATTAGCACATAGCAATGAACAAATATGGTTTGTAAGTACACACAATTACCAGGACTCTACTGTTTCCTATGAGTTTACTAAGAGCTCTACTGTTTTAGTAGAGCTCTTAGTCTTTTCCAAAAATCTTGGTCCGAGTTAACTGGGACACCCTGTATAGAGTACAAGGCAATCTTTCCCGGGGAATTTTGTCACAATCTATAGCCAATAATGCTGTAGGAACATTAGACTTTCACAGTTTCGGCTTGAGGCACTTGACCGAAATTGTTTAGTGGAGTTGTCATATTACCAGCCCAGCTTCAAGTAGTGAAACTTGGTTGAAAATTAACAGCCCTTCACATAGCTGGGGATCCCCGGCATTGTCAAGTTAATGCTGAAACATGCGCTGTGCATCAGCGTCAGAAACTGGACAGTGCCGGTTGCATGCTAGTCAAGGGCTTGCCCAAATGCACACAGATACACCATTCTGTCCTTGCTGTCATGTCAAGTGTAGGAGCCTGGGCATGCAGCAGACCACCAGTGGGGTGAGACATGCCCGCACACCAGTCAACACAACAAAAAAGCTTGAAAACAGTGGACAGCCCTTAGGCTTGCTTGCTGTTTTCCCCAGAAATACTAAGAAGAAATGGACAATAAATGCACGAAGTATAAGTTCAGCGCAGCCAAAAAGTAGCCATGGAGCCCACCTGAAATTTTCATCACCAGATACAGTCGGAAAGTAACCAATTTGGTTCAAAGTAGCAACCAGCGGCAACCCAGCCAGTAGTTATCTGATATAACAATCATGGTTTGTATGCTCAGCAATGTGCACTATAATTAAACTACTTGTTTCTTTTAACAAAGAGTTCCATTATCAATGAAGATGCAAAAATATTAAAAACCCACAAGATGTTCTTTGCAGAATTGTGATATGGTTTACTGGAGATTTTGCTTGATTGTAAAGCCTTTTTTTACTATTCTGGCAATCTTAACAAGTGCGTGTGTGCGTGTGTAACACAGTAGAATCTTGATGACACGAATTCGTTGGGGCCACAAAATTGGGGCCACAAAAATTTTTAAAGTGCTTTAAAAAATGATAAGACCATAAATGAATCCCTGGAAGCTATCCATGTGAAATTAGATACATTGGCAAACCTTGAGGGCAGAATGGCAGGTGCTGAGGATAAGATAGCGTCATTTCAAAATACCATTACTAGTCTTCAACTTAACGTTGACGACCTTGAAAATAAAAGCAGAAGATCAAATTTGATTATTTATGGCATTCCGGAAGAAGAAAATGAGAAACCTAATGATCTAGATATAAAAATATCTGAGGAACTTATCAAAAATACCCTTCGTGTAACAATCGCAGGAGTTGAGAGAATGCACCGTTTAGGCACTAAAACAGGAAACAAAACTTGACCTGTTATTCTGAAGTTGCACTGTTTCGAGGACAAGGCGAAAATAATGAAGAACTGCTACAAGCTTAAGAATTCCAGTGTGTCTGTGGGCGAAGATTTTTCACTCAGTGTACGTAATATCCGGAAAAAACTGGGACAGCACCAAGAGTAACTGAGATAAGGGGGAGAAAGTTACACTTGTGTACGACAAGATTAAAATCAATGGCGAAGTCCATGTCTGGGACGAGCATAAAGGAGCCAGATCAGTCGTGGGAAAGAAAGCTGTCGTCCGGAAGACAAAAAACTGAATGAAAATGAAAAGCCCTTCAGCTTACTGAGAGTGAACATAAACGCCAGAAGTGTCGTGAACAAAACCGCAGAGCTTGAAACATTCATGCTCGAACATCAACCTGATATTCTAACAATAACTGAAACATGGCTTTCGCCTGATGTTTTCAAGTAGCAATGTATTTCCACCATGTTATACTGTGATGCGTAAAGATAGGTGCTCTTGCGGTGGTGGCGTGGTAATTTTGATAAAAGAAAATTTTTATGTCACACCCATGCCACAAGTTATCGGTGCTGAAGCACTTTGGTGTAAAATTACGACTGGTAAATTTTACCTTTATTTGGGCACCGTGTACCGCACCACAAGTGCTTCCAATGATACTGTGAATGTGTTAGCAAATTTTATGGAAGCTCATTTCACACAGACGACAAAGATAATCCTTATGGGGGATTTCAACTTCACCGGTATATCGTGGGGCTCCCCTGATAATACTAGCGATGCCAATCATGAAGATGGGCTCCTTGATCTAAGTTTTAACTTTAGCCTTAGACAGCTCATACGGTAGCCAACGCGTGTTGCTACAAAAAGCGGAAATGTACTCGATTTGACGTTTGTCAGCGACAGTATAGCAGAAGACAGTGTTTCATGGGAAGCCATTGACGGCATATCGGACCACAGAGCGACTAAATGTTCCTTGTTGTTGGGCGCACACCTGCCTACGCAAAGAGGGAGTGCACGAATTCTAGACTGGACAAATGCCGACTACGTCTGCATTCTCAATTATTTAGATCGCTCTTTTTCCACCTTTAGCTCATTTTCAAATGATGATACATTTTCAGTAGATAGATTATGGACAACGTTTGAAAGGATCATTCAGCACTGCTTATCAAATATGTTCCCACAAAGATCAAATGAATCCGTAAGACAAACCCTTGGATAACAAGAAAAATAATACAACTAAAACGAAAGCTTGCCAGATTACAGAAAATGAGAAATAGACTATCGATACCAGGCTACACTGCTGAAATATGCGAGCAGTCTTGTACGTTAAAGTCAGCTATAAAGAAGGCAAAAGATGAATACATGAATGTAACCTTATGTAGATTTATTAAAGAATCTCCTTCCCAGTTTTGGCGATACCTTAATTCAAAGCCTTGTCAAACCAGTAATCCATCACCAACTGAAGCTATTGCAAAGGCTACAGAGTTCAATGATTACTTGGTTTCAGTTTTTACATGAGACGACGGTAAAAAAACCCAACCTAAGTTCTCTTCCGAGTAACACAGAAAAACTAGACAATCTAAACATAACTGAATCGGGCATTTTTTCCCTGGTACTTGAAATTGGACCTAAAAAATCCTGTGGCCCCGACAATATACCAAATGCATTCTTGAAACACTACGCAGAATGGATGTCAAAGTTTTCATTAACTATTTATGTAAAATCGTTGAAAACAGGTGAAGTTCCACAGATATGGAAAACTACCAAGGTTATTCCTATCCATAAATCTGGCGGCCTTACGAACACATCAAATTACCACCCAATATCGCTTACTTGTACCGGCGGCAAAATCCTTGAACATCTAATCCTGAAACACATTGTATCATTTGTAGAAAAAAAACAACTTAATTGTCTCTAATCAGCATGGCTTACGGAAGGGAGTGTACACGATTACTGAACAGATTGAGACAATCCACGACTTGGCACTTATAATAGACAAATGTGGCCAACCCGACATAATATTCTTAGATCTATCCAAAGCGTTTGATCGGGTTTCCTATCCAAAGTTACTTCAGAAACTTACCCATTACCTCAGCGATAACCATATCACCAAATGGATAAAAAGCTATCTTGCAGGACGACATTAATATGTCCACTACAGAGACCATTCCTCGGATCACGGTGACGTGTTGTCTGGCGTCCCACAAGGCGCCGTTTTAGCTCCTATACTTTTTATTCTTTTTATCAATGATTTGCCCAACAACTGTAATGTAAAAGTAAGAATGTTTGCAGATGACTGCATCATTTATAAGGAAATAACCTGCCGTGAAGACCAGATAATCCTGAACAAAGCCCTTGAACACAATGGTGTCATACGTGGCAGATGGTGACTAACACAGAAAAAACGGTTTCTATGACAGTGTCGAATAAAAAAAAGAGCACCCATGAACTTCCCGTACTGTTTAGAAGGAAAGATGTTAAAGAAAGTAGAAGAGTATAAATATTTAGGTGTTATAATTTCACCCGACCTTAAATGGGACAAGCAACTAACATATGTTGTTAACAAGGCACTGGCGGCTTTGTACTCGTTAAAACGCTCGCTTAGATGCACGTCTGTAGATACTAAATGCCTAGCATACATGTCATCCCCATTTCCTGCAACAGCCTCAAATGTGAGGCTAGCAGTATGCTTCAAATAAAATAAATAAAAATAAAAATGGGCGGTTCCTTGGGCGTCAAAGACGACAACGAGCATTGTCTTGATGTGAGAATTGTCATTCGCGCTTTCTTGGGGTGGGGGGATGATTTTGTGTGCCACTCACTGCTCTGCCTTTTCGATTCTGGGTCGTACTCAAACATCCAGGATTTGTCTCCAGCTATGACAGAGTTATGAAAGTCTGGCTCACTTTCAATCAAATGCAGCAATTCTTGACAGCGCAAGACTCAAAGTGCTTTCTGATCTTCCTTCAACACTTTCGGCATAAGCTTCGCGCAGACCTTGCGCATTCACAGATCCTTGGCTACTATCCCATGTACTGTAAATGAAGACGGGTGATTCCACGTAAGATCGAACAAAGCATGGCTGGTCACCCTCTTAAATTTATTTCAAAATTTTATATATTGCTGCCCGATGAGTGGAAAGAAGAGATCCGCAGTTGGTCTTGCTAGCAAAAATTTTTTCGAAGCGCCAGGAGTCAATAATGACGAAGAGGTGGAGTGCCGCGCTTACCTGCTCTTCTGTTTTGGCCAACTTTGGTTATTAATTACACAAACTATACTAAGGGTAGGTGGCTGAAATTTATTTAAGTAATTATATGCATGCTTCTGCTTGTGTTGAATTATTTTTGCTCTTTATGGGGAGTGTGCATATTTTTATAAAAATCCTCAAAATCAGCCCAGGAAGCATTTCTTCTGTCCACTTTGCGGGCTCATATCTCAAAAAAGGCTTGTGGCAGAGCGGCGAAAATTCCGCATTACATTCTAAGCATACTCATTTGTCCAAATTGCAAAAGCTTATATTTATATGACTTTTCAATAAAGAGATACAGGCGGGCTAACTTAAAAAAAAACACCGAACAGTGGAAATTTCTGACGACAATTAAAAAAAAAACCATTTTTGATATTGTCACGGTGCAAGAATAGCAAAGACGATGACGATCTCTAGAGGAACACAGGATGCGCAGCAGTGGGGCGCAGGCTGATGATCCGTCATTGGGGCTGCACCGGCTAATCTCCCCGTAGCTCAAATATACCCCATTGCAAGCGTATCCCTGTGCCCGTTTCATTTTGGTGGAAGTGCCGCGTATCGCACAAGACGGAACTCCGCAGCGGACTTGTCATCAACCGCTCTACAATGCCCAAAACGACCAGGCCTCTGGATTAAACATAGCGCCATCAGCATCCTCGACGCCGCAACACTCAGTTGTCCTTACTCACCCTCGTGACCCTGGAACTTTTTCCGGCAAGTCCAACGAGAACGTGGATCAGTGGCTTGGCCTGTACGAAAAAGTTGCAGCGCACAACCGATGGGACCCACGATGATGCTCGCAAACCTTCTCTTCTACCTCCAGGGACCAGCACGCATTTGGTTTGACACGCACGAAGAAGAGTTGACCAGCTGGGACTTATGTAAGCAGAAATTGCGCGATCTCTTTGGCCCACCCGCCGGTAGCAAGTCCGCTGCCATGAAAGACCTGTCTTGTCGGGCCCAAACATCCAGAGTCGTACGTTGCTTACATCCTTGACGTTCTAGCTCTTTGCCGCCTCGTCGACTCCACCATGACCGAGATTGACAAAGTAGGCCATATCCTTAAGGGCATCGCCGATGACGCGTTCAACTTGCTCGTCTTTAGAGACTGCTCGACGGTGGACGAAATTATAAATGAGTGCCGCCGTTTTGAAGACGCCAAGAGCCGTCGCATCACCCAACAATTCACGCGGCTTCCAAACACCACTGCTACGTCTTTGTGCGAAGACGCTCATCAGTCCTTTCAGCCGCGCACCGCGGATGGCGTTGTGAGAATTGTGCGGCGGGAAATCGAGGCTGCGGCACCATCTCTCGGGCGCCCGTCAGAGAATGCAGAGGCGACGGTCTTGCTCATCAAGGCAGTTGTCCGCGAGGAACTTGCGAATGCTGGCATTCAACCGGTGTGCTCCATTACCGGGCCTCCAGTCACACCTGCTGCTTCACTTCATCGGCCATCACCGACGTTTCGACGTTACCGAGACCCGGCCCAGTGGCAAACACATGACGACAGGCCCATATGCTTCCATTGTAGCGGCGTGGGTCATATTTCCCACTACTGCCCTTACCGTCAGTCTACTTCTTCACGATCTACGTTTTTCTACCGCCGAAATGACAACCAATGTCCGCCGTTTCATGCCACTCCGAATGATCCGACGTACTGCGACCCTATGTACCGTGGCCAGGCCTATGACGACTCGTACTGTGGCCCTCCTGCATCATTCAGACGCTCGAGCCGTTCACCGTGGCCACACAATCGTCAGTCCCGCTCGCCTCTGCCCCGCCGTCCTTCGTCGCCGCATCCTTCCGCATGATCATCCCAGGAAAACTGACAAATGCAGCTCCCAGAGGTGACGCTGCATTGGACCCCCGACCTGCGAATCCTCTGATTACTTTGCCGACCGACCAGAACCAAATCGCCGTGGAAGTTGATGCCGTACCAGTAACTGCCCTGATCGACACCGGTGCACACATCTCAGTCATGAGCGCTGATCTTCGGAAGCGGCTGAAGAAAGTTCTCACACCTGCCGAGTCCGCCATTGTAAAAGTCGCTGACAGAGGAACACCCGCCGTGCTGGGAATGTGTGCCACTCGTGTAAGCGTCGAAGGTCGTCACACATCCGTTTCGTTCCACGTCCTGGACCACTGCCCTCATGACGTGATCCTCGGCCTTGATTTTTTATCGGCTCACTCAGCTGTCATTGACTGCTCAGCTGGCGTGGTCCAGCTTGATTTGCCTGATGCTCCCGAACTTCCCCATACAGCGCAGGTCCATCTCTGCTGTGCTGACTTTGTTCGTCTACCGCCGCAGGCACTGACGTGTATCAGTGTTGTGCCCAATTTCTGTGTGCCAGATGGCGACTATGTGGTCACTCCGGACGTCAGCGTCTTACTCTCGCACGGCGTCTCTTTCCCTAACACGGTGGTGACCATATCAGATCACAAAGCTTGTCTGCCGCTACTGAATTTTGCATTCTGCCCTCAGGTACTACCTAAGGACATATCCCTCGCCACTCTATCACCGTCACACGAATACCAGCTTTTGTCCCTCTCGCCGCATCAGTCTTTGACCAGCTCTTCGGCCACCTGCAATTCGTCTGCGGCCACATCACCTCCATCGCATGACGACATCACGAAAATGATAGCCCAAGACCTTTCACCCTCACAAGCCAACGAACTCCGGCATCTGCTGACCCTGTATTCCGATATTTTTGACATAGGCGGTTGACCTCTTGGACAAACCTCGCTAGTGCAGCATCGCATACATACCGGCGTTGCACCGCCCATTCACAGGCGGCCTTATCGCGTGTCACACGCCGAGCGCCGAGTCATCCAGCAAGAGGTTGATAAGATGCTCAGCAAAGGCATTATTGAACCATCATCCAGTCCGTGGGCTTCTGTCGTTTTGGTAAAGAAGAAAGACAACACCTGGAGATTCTGTGTAGACTATCGACATCTGAACAAGATTACAAAAAAAGATGTATATCCTCTGCCACGCATCGACGACGCGTTGGATTGCCTGCACGGTGCGACGTATTTTTCATCAATAGATCTCCGCTCCGGTTACTGGCAGATCTCCGTCGACTACATGGACCGCGAGAAGACCGCCTTTGTTACGCCAGATGGCCTTTACCAGTTCCGGGTCATGCCTTTCGGCTTGTGCAACGCTCCCGCCACCTTCGAGCGCATGATGGACACGATCTTGTGCAGCTTTAAATGGTCCATCTGCCTGTGTTACTTAGATGACGTTATCGTGTTTTCTCCGACCTTCGAAACACATCTTGAACGTCTTTCGTCTATTCTTTCAGTGTTCCGTGCTGCGGGCCTACAGCTAAATTCTTCGAAGTGCCACTTTGGTCGCCGCCAGATTACAATCCTCAGCCATCTAGTCGATTCGTCTGGCGTCCGCCCGGACCCCGCAAAAGTTCGAGCCGTCCTCGATATTCCTGTCCCAACATGTGCTAAAGACGTCCGCAGTTTTGTAGGCTTATGTTCGTACTTCTGTCGATTCGTAAGGAACTTTGCAAACATTGCTCAACCTTTGACCGACCTTCTCAAGAAAGGCGCACCCTTCTCATGGGGCCCTGATCAAGCTGCTGCGTTCACAAGCCTTATCACACTGCTCACCACACCGCCAATTCTTGCTCACTTTGACCCATCTGCCCCGACAGAAGTCCGTACAGATGCTAGCGGCTATGGAAGTGGCGCTGTTTTAGCCCAGAGTCAACGGGGGCACGACAGAGTTATTGCGTACGCCAGTCGCCTGCTTTCCGATGTTGAACACAATTACTCAATCACGAAGCGCGAATGCCTCACACTTGTATGGGCGGTGGGGAAATTCCGCCCATACTTGTACGGTCACCCCTTCACTGTTACGACGGACCATCACGCCCTTTGTTGGCTCTCAACACTCAAAGATCCCACAGGTCGTCTAGGTCGCTGGGCCCTACGTCTTCAAGACTACACCTACACAGTGGTGCACAAGTCCGGCCGACTACACCAGGATGCGGATTGCTTGTCTCGACACCCTGTCGACGGCCCAGACTCCGATGATGCGCCTGCTGGAATTTTCACGCTCTCCACCTTCCAGAACATCGCCCAAGAGCAAGAACGTGACGCAACCTTACTCGACCTCATCAGCCGCCTCCACGAACATCCACCGGACCCTTCCCTTCGAATGTACCTCATTCTGGACGGCATCTTATACCGCCGAAATATGCGACCTGAAGGGAACGAGCTGCTCTTAATCGTTCCCACGCATTTGCGGGCAACTGTACTCGCCCAGCTCCAAGATGTACCCACCGCTGGCCATCTTGGTGTTTCCAGGGCCAACGCCTCCTAGAAAAACAATGCCTGGAATGTGGGCCGCAAACGCGCTGCCCTACCCTCTGATTTTACCCTCCCCCACCGGTATGGAGGCGAGCGCCACTGGCGGTCGCTCCTTGTAAACATGCCGACGCGCGGCCGCCAGGAGCCGAGCGGCTGCTCCTCGCGAGCAGACGACACCTTGCTGACCGCGCGTTGTCACCGCTGCTATGTGCAGACATTTTCTTTTTATCGCTGTTGCGAGATAACAATTTGCCATATGAAATAAAGTCCACTTTCTTGAAGGTCATTTTTTTAACAGCAAATAAAGGTTCACCCGAATAACGGTAATTCCGTCTGCTTAATGCAGCAGATTTACGTTGGTTTGCGTGATGTTTTTCGCCGTCTGTCTTTGCAGAGCCAGTTCTCCATTTCATTTGAGCGGCAAGGCGTTGCTGTTGTGTGCCGGGTTGCTCATCAAGTTGCTGACAGAAGCAGCCGGGTGTGTCTTTTCACTAAGTGCCAGCAGAGATCTCCTTGCGTGAGAAGTGGCTGCACGCAATATTGGGCGCTTTTCCCAGCACTACAATCAAGGAACACTGCGTTGTATGCAGTCTCCACTTCCATGCGAGTGACTTCAAAAGAGGCTTCACCTGGCACTTACTCAAGCCCGGTGTAGTGCCAAGCGTGTTCGCCGAACCGACGCCGAGCCCTGCGCGAAACGTCGTGGGTGCCAGTGTGTCCACGAGCACGACAGGGCCAACAGTACACGGCGAACTGTTTCCGTGGCTTGCTGAACCGGACAAATTCCATTTTGGGAGGGACTCCGCCAACACAATTCAACATTAGCAATAAAAACCTAGTGCAACGCTTATTTAACTACTGGAACGCTTATTTAACTGTTGGAAAACATACGTATGTCATATATTCCGCGCCACCTTAGGTGTGTACTAAGTTAGGTAAACGCAACGTCTGCGATAGCATCGATGTGTACGGCCGAGGTCGAATGCCTTTCGTTCGCCAAGAGATGACGTATTTTCCACGACTGCTCATAAGCATGTTGTTACGTGTGCAAAAAAAAAACTACGCTGCTGTGCTTATGCACCTGAATAACTGCATCATACGAGTAACCTTACGGGGCATTTTGTCGCTGGTCGCTTTGTTTTAGTAGCACATTTTGCTGCAGAGAAGGAGGTAGGTATCAACGCGTTTCAAGGCGGCGTCGTCTGCTATCAAACTACCGCCGCACGCTCCCGCCGGCGGTCCGGACAGCGCGCAGGCCGGCTGCTCCCAGGTGACCAGGCGGTCCGGAGGCGAGCGCTCTCGCACGGCGCCTGGTCGAAACACGCGGCAGGGAGCTCCCTATGTGAAAACGAGCGACATTCCAGGCATTGATTTCTAGGAGGCGTTGCCAGGACATACGACCATGTCCGGCGACGATTTTTCTGGCCAGGACTCTACCGTTCGGTACGACGTTATGTTGCGGCTTGCAAACCTTGCCAACGTCGCAAAAAGCCCGCTTTGTCTCCAGCTGGATTACTGCAGCCATTGTACATACCCACGGAACCATTTTATCGTGTCGGCCTTGACCTGTTGGGCCCTTTCCCTACATCCAGAAATGGAAATAAGTGGGCCACCGTCGCAACGGATTATGCTACCCGCTACGCTATAACACGAGCCATCCAGACCAGTTGCACTACTGACGTTGCCGACTTTTTGCTGCAGGATATTATCTTACACCATGGAGCTCCTCGCTGACTTCTCGTGGACAGGGGCCATTACTTCCTATCCCGAGTTATTGAAGACCTACTTCGATCTTGTGCCACCCAACACAAGCTAACGACCGCATACCATCCTCAAACAAACGGGCTCACAGAACGCGTGAACCGTACACTTACTGATATGTTATCGCCGTATGTCTCCTCCGATCATCGTGACTGGGACGCAGCCCTTCCTTTTGTGACGTTCGCTTACGTTAGTTAGTTAGTTAGGTTTATTTTATTGGCGCAAGAGCAACTACGGCTATACTGCGCCAGACACATGGTGAGAGGGAAAAACGAAACAAAACTTCAAAAGCCGATAACCTGTACTATAAGGCAACACACGCTATGTCCATGACTATGAGGATGTGGTCATCTATGGCATATGGCGTAAAGTGAATAGTGCGGTTTGGCTGTAGAAAGGCCTAAGATCACTCGCTGTATAGAGGCGTAAAATATATTGTATATATATATTAAAATTATGAGCATGATACGCGGGATGGTCAATGGGTATGTATTTAGCATGAGATGACCATGTTAAAGCTGTTGAGATATGTACATAGCACTGCTGCCTAGCCTGTGTCCTTGTTACCAAGGGCCAGGAGGCAGGTGCTTTATATTAAAATAGGCGCCGCAACAACAGCCTCTTCGAAGAGGCCGTGCTACAGGTTGCGGAAGTTTATAAAGCTTCCTGTACTATATGTGACGTAGATTATAGTGCTTAAAGCTTATTTAATAATTCTGTTTCGTCTAAGAAGCTCACGACATTAGCAAGTGGTATTAAAGGTTCTTCACCTAAAAGTAACGCTGGATGTAATGGTATGTGTAACTTATATAGCAGATGAAAATGTTTTTGTCTCTGAGTTCCCAAGTTTGGACAGGTTGTTAAGATGTGTAGTACTGTTAATCGTTCATGACATCTATCGCATGTTGGTGGTTCTTCGTCTGCCAAAAGATAGTTATGTGTAATATGCGTGTGACCTATTCGAAGTCGACATAGGACAACCTCGATGAACCGTTTTTGATGGTAACATGTTTTCCATTCACCAAGTACAGGCCTGATGAGATGAAGTTTATTGTTTGTACTTGATCCCCACTCGCTTTGCCATTTGAGTCTTAATGATTTACGAAGCGCTTTAATTCCATCCCTTAGGGGTACACTTATGTTAGAAACATTGAGATGTTGTGCTGCTGCTGCATGCTGATCCGCCCTTTCATTTCCTGGGATCCCGACGTGGCTAGGGACCCAGTAGAAACGTATGGACTGACCTTTACTTAGGTATGAAAGTGTGTTTAAAATATTACCAATAATAGGTTCATACTGAGACCGTGAGTTCAAAGCCTTCAAGGCACTTAGAGAATCTGCGTATATCACTGCTTTTTTGTATCCATTATTTATAATCCTTTGAAGTGCCATCCACAAAGCGTAACATTCAGCCGTGTAGACCGAGACAAACTGCGGCAGTCTAATTGTACGCTCCCATGTATCTTCGACAACGCTACTTCCGACTAATGTATTTGTTTTGGAACCATCTGTATAGAATTCTTTATAGTTGTTGTAAGTTTCCTGCACCATGCAAAATTCCTGTAGGATATGTTCACGTGGTGTATTTTGTTTCTTTAGATGTGCCAGCGATAGATCGAAAAATTTCGTAAAATCAGTCCACGGAGCTAGCCTGGCCGATCTTGGCATGACAGCGAGTGCTTCAGGGGGGGCATTGCACTCACGACTTTTTGCTTCAAATCTGAGCATCAGCGGTTTGATAGTATTTGGCTTGTTGGCATAGTGTAGGCGTTTGTCGCAGTGCGTGATGATGTTGTAACATATGTGGTTTGGCAGGGAATAAATTCTGAGAACGTATTCAAACATAAGTTGCGTTCTTCTCTGTTCTAGGGATGGTTCGTTACATTCCGCATACAGGCTGACAACTGGCGAAGTTCTGTAGGCGCCTGTCGCTAAGCGTAGCCCTTTATTATGGACGGGATCTAGTCGTTGGAGGTATGAGCGTCTGGCAGAGCCATATACTATGCTACCGTAGTCTAATATACTACGTACAAGAGAGCGGTAGATCTGCAGCAGGCACTTACGGTCAGAGCCCCATCGCTTATGGGACAGAACTTTGAGAACATTGAGTGCGTTGTTTGCTTTAATTTTCAGGTAGTTTATGTGAGCAAGGAAGTTCAGTTTTTTATCAAATACGATACCTAAGAACTTGTGTTCCTGTTTCACTGGCAATACTGCTTCATTTAGTTTCAGGATGGGGTCCGGTTGTAAGCCTCTCTTTTGGGAGAAAACAACAGCAACAGTTTTTTCCGAGGAGAATCGGAGCCCGTTTTCAGATGCCCATTTGTTAAGTTTGTTTAAAGTGATTTGAATTTGATGTTCACAGGTTGCCATATTCGATGCACGGCACGCGATCTGAAGATCATCCACGTAAAATGAGTGCATTAGTGTGGTGGGTATGATCCTGTTAACAGAGTTCATCTTGACCACAAACAGCGTTGTGCTTAAAACACAGCCCTGAGGTACACCGTTTTCTTGAATGAACACATGTGATAGCACATTGCCAAGACGCACCTGAAAAGTTCGGTTCGACAGGAAGCCAGTGAGGCAGTTTAGCATTTTGCCTCGAATCCCCAAGTCTGCCAAATCCCTCAAAATTCCGAATCTCCATGTCGTGTCGTACACTTTTTCGAGGTCGAAAAAGACAGCTAAGCAGTGTTGTTTTTGTAGGAACGCACTGCGTACTGCATTTTCTAATCGGACGAGGTGATCAATTGTTGAACAACCTTTCTTATACCCACATTGATGGCTATCCAACAAGTTCTCTGTTTCAAGGACATATGTCAATCTGATATTTATAATGGTTTCATACGATTTTGCAAGGCAGCTTGTAAGCGCAATCGGTCTGTAGTTATTCGCTAATGTGGGCTGTTTTCCGGCTTTCAAAAATGGGACTATGATTGCTTTCTTCCATTCATTTGGCATTTCACCTGTTTCCCAGATTATGTTGAAAAACCGAAGCAGGGCCTGCACTGCTTTCGGGGACAAGTGAGCGAGCATCGCATAATGTATTCTATCAGGACCAGGTGCTGCATTTTTGCCTGCAGTGAGTACCCTATTGACTTCAAGAAGTGTTAACGGGTTGTTGTATAATTCGTCAGAACCTCCTGTAATTGGAAGCTTTTGCTTCTCAGCTGTTTCTTTATATTTTAGGAAAGCTGCCGAATAATTCGCTGAGCTGGATATTGTGTGGAAGTGTTGGCCCAATATGTCTGCTTGTTCCTGCAAGTTTGTTTGGCAGCCAGCTGTTGACAGAATGGGGACCGTGTAGGAGGTGTAGTCACCCCTAAACTTACGCACCTGATCCCACATTCTCTTGGACGTTACCGAACTATTGATGGAGGAGACGTAATTTTTCCAAGATACTTTTTCTGCTTGTCTGCGTACATATCTTGCCTTTGCTCGTGCTTTTTTAAATATGAGAAGATTTTCTTGCGTGGGATATCGGCGAAAGATACCCCACGCCTTGTTTTGTAATTTTTTGGTTTGTTTACAGTCGGTATTCCACCAGGGTTTTAGTTTTTTACAAAAGATGCCAGATGATTGTGGGATAGCCTCCGCTGCGGCTGCTAGTATGCAAGCAGTGATCTTGTCATTTAATTCGTCTACACTTAGCCCCTCAGTTATCTCTGTTTCAAGAGTAGCTTTTTCAGTGAACAGAGGCCAGTTTGCAGACTCAAGCTTCCAGCGCGGTGGTCTACAGGGGATCATGGGAAGTGGGGACACAAGCTGTACAATCGCAGGCATGTGGTCACTGCTGTAAGGATTGTCGATGACCCTCCAGGTAAAATCGGTGAATATGGATGGGGAACACAGCGCTAAATCCAAGCAGCTCATACCTCCAGTACTTGGGGAGCAGTATGTGGCTGTGCCAGTGTTTAGAAGACATACATTACTCGCAAATATAAAATCCTCGATTATTTGTCCTCGAGCATCCGTTGCAGTGCTTCCCCACAATGTGTTATGAGCGTTAAAATCTCCTGTTATAATAAAAGGTTCCGGCAGCTGGTTTAAAATCAAGTCCAAATGTCTTGCAGTGAATGACGTAGTTGGCGAAATGTAGACGGAACAAGTTGTGACAGTTTTATGCGCTAAGATTGTAACAGCTATGGCTTCTATGTGGCTGTTAACAGTTACTCGTCTTGTAGGGACATCACTTTTTACGATAACAGCCACGCCACCAGACAACCTGCTGGCCTGGGCTCGATCTCGCCGTATGACATTAAAACCCCTTAAAAAGTTTGTGTGCCTGTCGCCCAAGTTTGTTTCTTGTAGGCACAATGCCACAGGGCAGAAGGTGTTTATTATGTCTTTAATGTCACCTAAATTATGTAGCAGTCCTCTACAATTCCAGTGAATAATAAAAGCCATTTTGAAATTAAAAGGTGCGATTTGCCGCTACAAGTGACTGGAAGAGAGGAATGTTAGGTGACATATTTCAAGAGACAGCAGGTTCAATTACTTTACGGGGCCTTTTTCAGGCCCCGTAATTGGCGTCTTGTCTTTTTTGGAGCGGTCGAGACAGTCCCGCCGCCCCTTCGGCGCTGGCTGCGCCGTCTGACTTGCAGTGGTGTCCATAGCGTCTTGAGAGGCTCTGGACAATCGCTCCAGAGAGCGATGTCTACGCTGTGTAGACTTCGTATCGAGCAACGAAGTCTTGGACCCCACCTGGCCGGATGTCGATGGGACCTCCTTGGCCTCTGTGCTGTCCTGGCTGCTGCTGCAGCTCGTAGACACCACCAGGATCGGAGATGGCAGGGCAGCCTTGGCTGCTCCCACCATGGGGGCGGGTGGCGCTGGCCTCGGCACGCTGCGCGTGGTCCGGGCAACCGCCAAAGGCCGTTGTGGTGTCGCCCCCCGTTGCACCACTTCGGCGAAAGGTGTTTTCGCAAAAAACGGCGAAATACGTTGTCGTGCTTCACGGAACGTAATATTCTCTCTGACTTTAACAGTAATAATTTCTTTTTCTTTCTTCCAGGTTGGACAGGCTCTGGAGTACGCAGGGTGAGGGCCGTCGCAGTTTGCACAGTGCAACTCATCATGCTCGCAGTCATCAGCAGAATGTCCAGTTGTTCCGCATTTCGCGCAGGTAAGCTGCCCTCGACAGCTCTGGGACGCATGCCCAAATCTTTGGCATTTGAAGCAGCGCCGCGGGTTGGGAATGTGGGGTTTGACATGTAGTTTTACGTAGCCGGTTTCCAGAGTATCGGGTAAGGTGGTTGAGCCAAAAGTCAGTACTATGTGTTTTGTGGGGATTTCAATGTCATCCCTTCTGATTGTGATGCGCTGCACATGAACTACATTTTGATCTCTCCATCCGTCCAGGAGTTCTGCATCACTGAGTCCCATTAGATCTTCATCCGACACTACACCTTTCACTGTGTTCATGGTGCGGTGAGCGCTCACCGAGACAGGATTGTTTCCAAACGCCACGAGGTGTGCGAGCTTGTTATACTGGTCCTTATCTTTTACTTCGAGGAGCAAATCCCCACTTGCCATCTTGGTAGCCTTATAGCCACTTCCAATAGTTTCCTTTAGACACTTTGCTACCAAAAACGGTGAAATAGTTCTAGCCTTTGTAGATGATTGTTCACAGTGTATCACATGGAACTTTGGGAACATGTCTTCGTTTTTTGGCGAAAAAAGAATTGATGCATCGGTGCGCACCCTTTTCAGGGTACGATCAGTTGAAGGGTTCGAGGATCCCATAAAGATATTGATTTGTTCGGCGACAATGCCAGTCACCCACCACCGAGCCCAACGAGGGGACATGGCAGAGGTTGAGAGTGATCCCTGACATGCCAACTGTACATTGTCACTATAACCGAATATGATATAACCTACGTTGGTTATGTCACACAGGGTTAACCCTCGCCACCACGAAAAATCGGAAGTAAATGGAAGAGAGAAGTAGACAGGAAAGATATAAAGTGAGAGAGACAGACGAAGATGTGCAGAGAGAGACAGGAAAAGGTGACTGCCGATATCCCCTGGGTGGGTCAGCCCAGGGGTGCCGTCTACGTGAAGCCGGGGCCAAAGGGGTGTGTTGCCTCTTCCGGGGGGCCTGAGCCAATGGGGGGGTCGAAACCCCCCCATTGGCTCAGGTCCGTGGTGTCGCCACACACCAAACGCCTGCTCACGCAGGCGCCCCTGCGGGTGACGTTCGCTTACAACTCGTCACGCCACGACACCGCTCTCTACTCCCCGTTCTATCTGCTCTATGGCTGTGAACCGACCTTGCCTTTCGACACAATCTTGCCCAATGATCTGAAGTCCCCGTCTGAATATGCTCGCGACGCCATTTCTGCAGCGGCCCAAGCACGTCACATTGCTCATGATTGTCTTTCTGAGTCCCAGTCACGACAGAAATCTCTATATGACAGCCGCCATTGTGATGTCCAGTTCTCCGTGGATGACCTCGTCGTCCTGTGGACTCCTTCAAGGCACGTCGGCCTCTCGGAAAAGCTGCTATCCCGGTATTCTGACCCCTATCACGTTGTCCGAAAACTCAGTGATGTTACGTATGAAATACTTCCTGCCGATGCTTCCTCGTCATCCATATCATCTGATGTCGTCCACGTCAGTCGTCTCAAGCCATACCACGTGGCCGCAGTCTAGCTGGCGCCGGGTCGGCGCTTTTGCCGCCGGGGGTGATGTCACGGTGCAAGAATAGCAAAGACAACGACGATCTCGAGAGGAACACAGGACGGGCAGCAGTGGGGCGCAGGCTGATGATCCGCCATTGGGGCTGCACAGGCTAATCTCCCCGTAGCTCAAATATGCCCCATTGCAAGCGTATCCCTGTGCCCGTTTCAATATTTTTTAAACTTTGTACACTTATTCTCCTTCACATTGGCTTTCACAATCATTAAAAACATATTGCATAATTTTGTTCCACTAGGAGTTACAGGCCGTCGAATTAGACCCTTACGCAATGATAGGCAATTGTTGTTGATCCGGCTTCTTGCCCGCTGAGTGTATAGAATGAAGACAGAATTGAATTTCTGGCCCTTAAGAGGCCAGCAGCACTGAAGAAAGGTGTTAGTGGCACTGATGACGTCAATTTAGAAACAATTTGGTCACCCGAGCCGCCATGAGTGCGGGGCTACCGAGCACGTGCGTGCGCCCCCCAGATGCTCTAAGAGAGACACAGTCAGAGCTGCTTTTCGCCTCCTTAGACCAAAAGTGTTCCAAACACTTCTTGGGTAACTTCAACGCGTGTGCACTGGAGATTCGCTATCCATTATGCCTTTTGTTCGCACCGCAGTTAGGCGCTGATAACAAGGTGGAGATGGAAGCAAGATCAAAACACTATCAGGTAGCTATGAGCGCTCGCTTTACACACGCGGTCGACAGTGACTGCCGCCAGGGAAACTGTGCACTGCCACTTGCGATCAATGTAACGCAAGAACGTGGTGCTCCAGTGGCAAAGCAAGGTATAGAACGCCAAAAGAAACAAAAGCAAAACAATTGGTAACCGGATGCGCACACCTGTCTCAGATTAGATTCTACACCTTGCAACCGCGCCGGGTAAAATGTTATCGCCAGCATGATGTGTGTGCTTGCGCCATTTGTGCCAACTATAAGCTTTGCCTTGCTGCTGTTGAGAACATTACTGGCCACAGAATCGATGCGATACCACTCAGCGTTCGTTTGCATTCCGTCACCATCAGAGTGCCTTTTAGGCAAATGCAATCAGTGTCCAAATGGCAGGTCCCTGACACTGGAGGAACTTAATATCCCAGAAGACGAAGAAATGATGATGAGTGGTGTTTAATGGCGCAAGGGCCATTTGATGGCCAAAGAGCGCCAGGTAGTGAATAGATGTGGACAATGATTATGGTAGGTGGCTGTATAAGGGCCTTAAAATTCCGCGCCCAAGGGCGGGTAAAACATATTAGCATTAAAATAATGGGGGTGACATGAAATGTGTAACTAACAGCGAATGTAAATGCT